>CM049386.1:25209546-25801945 GCA_026937815.1 Etheostoma perlongum | reverse complement strand
GGGCAGTTTAAAAAAAATTGGATTTTTTAACATTAAAGACATGTAAACATGTTCTATTAGCCGTAAAATGAACCTGGAATACTAAATAATGGTAAAAGTAGTATTAGAAAAAAAAACAGCAAGAAAAGGTACAATTACAGGGTAATGTATCTGCTCTGCAAAGTGTCTGGACGAGCAAGGCTGACACAATAGGAATAATTATGCTGTCAATTGTTTTGTGTTTTAGAAATATTTGATTCATTTGTAGAGATTTTTTGCCAGTATTAAAACCTTTTTAATAGTACATCCACAGTAATGAAATGTTGAACACAACAAAATATCCACAGGGTAAATTAACATGAGAAAAAGTGTAAAAAAAGGTATAGTTCTTGAAAACAAAAACAAGGAAAAATGTAGGTAACACTTTACTTGAAGGTATCTACATATGAGTGATATGACACTGTCATGAACACATGACAGAGTCATGACACATGAACAATAACCATACTTGTCTCATGACAAAACCGAATGACACTTACTAGAAGCGTTATGTCAAAAACGTTTATGACTTATATATATATATATATATATATATATATATATATATATATATATATATATACACATATAATGTTGATGACACGTTCATGACCATGTCATGTCACTCTTATGTAGATACCTTTTAAGTAAAGTGTAACCAAAATGCATTTGTTTATTTTTATGCTTGATGAATTTAGTTTTCACTATGTGTGGCCTAATTAAAGTGATAATAAGATCAATCAGATCAAGGGTTTTAGACCTATATGATTACTATATTGTTGCTCTTCAGACTTTATAAACCTTCCTGTGTCTCCCTCTGTGTCCCCATCCCCTGTCCCACCAGGTCCAGAGGAACTGCTGCTTGACTCTGTGTAACTTCAGTATTCCAGAGGAGCTGGAGTTCCAGTACAGTCGGGTCAACCAGCTGCTGCTGAAAATCCTGGAGCCAGCTAGGCAGGATGAGTCCATCCAGAGAATTGCTGTGCACCTGTGCAATGCTTTGGTCTGTCAGGTGGACAACCATCACAAGGAAGCTGTGGGAAAGATGGGATTCGTCAAGGTAACATTAAGATGAGCTTTACTCTTTTAGGGTTGGGCGATTTCTCCCTAAATTGTCAGTTAACAATGTTTACAGTAAAACATTGTGATGAACAATGATATTGTTTTTTCTACTACTATGGGCTAACAGTTAACATAGAAACAATCAGACATACATTTAAATACCCTCTGTAAATAGACAGTATTACATGCTCCCCTGGTAGGGGCAGTACATTACAAATTGACCTACTTTCACTTAACAACGCTGCTGTAAAGTCTAGACTCAATCAGAGCTCCGTGATCTGCGTGATCGACCGTACAGTGGAACATTTGCCTTCAACAGAGTGACAGTAATAACATGATATACCATCATTACTGAGATTAAACTACATTCTGGGTTATATTTGCACTGAGTAACACAAACAATAAACAGAAACATAGCTCTTGCAGCGCACATGAACAGATGCGCAATATTAGCTCACACATAAAATAGCACCCGCGTTAATTAGCCTTCTGTTGCTAACGAACATTCATGAATCCTACATAACATTGTCATCAGACTTACTTATTGATGCACGCACAAAGTAGTATCCACAAAGTTAGTCCAATGAGGGGGATAAAAGCGTCCAGTTATGGGGGCAGCACAGCGCAAAAAGCCCGATAAGTGTCTTTGCTAGTTTATGACTGCGCAGTTATCAATTTCCGTGTGTCTGACACTATGCAAGCACACATAATACTATCTAGGACTTGCACTAATTTACTGTTCACAATCATCGAAATAGACTAGACTGCCACTGTGGTAAATATCCAGTGTTGTAGTGAGTGCTTGCTCAAACATAACCTTATATGTCTGTAACTTCAAATTGGACTTATTGTATTTTATCATTTGTCCTCTAATTAACAAAAAAGATTAAAACAACCACATACAGTACATACATACAGTACATACATACTGTACATACATACATACAGTACATGTATTATACATATATTCCTTTGCCTTCTTGTTTAGTGGTACTGTGCAGTCATTTTACTAAATCTATTATCCTGAAGCTACATGTCCACACCAACACAGCCCATTGTGTTGTTTTGGCATAGAGCTACTGTTGGTGTGTAATCACTCTGACAGCTGTCAGCTGATTATGGATGATAATGTATTTTTATTTTTCATTCCTCCTACACAGACAATGCTGAATTTAATTCAGAAGAAGCTACAGGACAGAATGGTGAGTTTCAGTTTTACACCTCCTGGATCTTTTGACCTTAAAAATGGAATTGCTTTACAAACACAAACCTGACTCAATAGACTAATAACTATAACTACTAATAACTATGCCTGCAACACATTGGTTTGCCTAACTATTACACTCAAATGGAAGGGATTCTTGCTATAAAGGTTGTGTGTTTTTTTTCCCTCTCAGTGTGACCAGGTGATGGAGTTTTCCTGGAGCGCTCTGTGGAACATCACAGATGAGACGCCCGACAACTGTCAGATGTTCCTCAACTGTCGGGCATGAGTCTCTTTCTGGATTGTCTACAAGTGAGTCAACGCTCACCCACACTGCACGTTTTGTGTCTACTAAGCTGCCTTAAGGATTCTTTTTTCTATATACTGTAGTGCGTACCTGATGAAATATCATGTTTTTGGACTATAACGGCAGTAGTCTCCAGGCACGCATACATACATACATACATAACATACCACTCCTCTCGTTGTATGATCTTACTTCAGGAGTTTCCAGACAAGCAGGAGCTTCACCGCAACATGTTGGGCCTTTTGGGAAATGTTGCTGAGGTCAAAGCACTGAGGCCACAGCTGCTCACCCCACAGTTCATCACTGTATTTAGGTAAGAAAACTGTTAAAACCAGTGGAGAGCAGAATAAGGCTGTATCTCATTTCTCCATCTTACCCTTTCCCCTAGCCCTTGGCCCTCGAAACCCAGTGGTTAGGGCAAGGGGTGAAAACATACCCCCTATGAAATGGGTCACCAGAAAGTATTGATCACAAACTTCAAGATGCCGTCTGCAAGTGTGTCTATGTCGATTGCGTGGATTCATATTCATATACAATATATATTTTATATTTCTTTTATGTTCACTTTGGTGGTGGTGGTGCAAATGTTCTTATCTGTGTACTACTTAGATCTGTTTGCAATACATATTTTTATTCACACTGCATGGTGTGTTGTATATCACCGCTATCCCGTCATTGAAGTTCAGAAACACTTTCTTTGTTAACAACAATCTGTCTTTATTGCCCAATAAATCAAACATAACAGGCAAAAACATTACAAAAAATATATTATATTGCAGAATATTTTTTAATACCTTTTTTAATATGTTTGTGACATGTCAGTTATTGGTTCTTAATTCAATATTTGATAAACCAAGACCACAAATAAACAAACTACAGCTGTTCTGATATTCCAGACCAGTCTGATGCCTGTTGGCCAGTAACCCCCCTCACATTTCATCAGTGTCCCTTATCATAACCAACAACAATATACAAGTGCATGAACAGGAATTAATTACAAATGATTACAATAATACAGTACCAATACAATTATGAATGGCTACAACATGAACACATGATTCTGCTCGTTTTCAGCCTGAAAGTAGATCATCTGCCATGTCTCCCTGCGTGATACAGGACGGTATATGTAAAGCATGTTTCAATGTCTCCAAAAAGCAAGTAGTGTTTTTGTACTTGTATCTCACGTTATGGCTCCGTAGCAGGCGTTTAGTAAATGATTGCGTCATAACCACGTGACTTGTCAGGAGAAGCTCGCTAACAGTTTGGGCTTCCATTAGCTGTTTAGCTTTAGTTATACTAGTTAGCAATAATTATCTCCTAACATACCTACGCTCTCCGTCTCTGCTGATTGGGATTGATTAAGATTTAGGGGCTGCGATTATGCCCAAAATGATAATCACGATTATTTTGATCAATAGCCTATTGTGATCACAATTATTATCACGATTATTTGTTGATTTTAACCAAACAAATGTATTTATAACTGCTTTCACATCTATATTGTGCTACATTCTTCTCACATCTCTGGCCCAGGTCCAGCAGCTCCGTCTCACACGCTGTTACTCTACCAACTGAAGTTAGTTGCATTAAATAACTTCTTCTGTGTTTTTCGCCGTGGCGACCGCGATAGCAGTTACCAGCGGAAACACTGGTACAAATACAGGTTTGCCTCTCATGCTTAACAATATACAGCTGTGTTAATAACAATTAAAACTGTAGACAAATGTCAGAAGTGTGGACCGGCGCGCTGTGTAGCAGGGGCGGAGAGTAAGAAGAGAGAGAGTAGGGGAGAGATCCAACACAGGCACGGCTTTACAGAAGAAATGGGTCACGTAACTCAACATTAAACCATATCCATGTAAACAACATTGCAGCGGATGCGAGAACAGTAGGTGCACCGGTGCGTCCTAGGGGAAAAATATTACGCGCACCCTAGAGCCCTGTGAGCTAACAGGCGCTAACTAGCACTGGTCACTGCTGTTGTCTGAATAACGACACAGACGGGACAAAATGTTGCGTTTACTGGTAAACTGGTAAACCTTGAGACCGACGTATAAACGACTGCTTTCTGTTGAAGTTTCCTCACATTACTCTGTCCTCTGTGACTGTCTACATCTAGAATGGGCTTAGGAAAAAAAAAACGGAACGTTCTATGAAATGACGCATTCAGAAAAAAAATCGCTCGATCACGTAAATTTGATCATGGGAAGTCAAAATCGTGATCGTGATTAAAATTCGATTAATTGTGCAGCCCTATTAAGATTTCTCTTAGCACAGCTACCAGAAGACTTAAAACTTTCAGACACGTTGCCCACGTCACACACTACGTCATCAAGCCCAGAGGCTGCGCAGTAACGCCTAGCCATCACCGGAAAAGTGCTTCTATTTTCCTTCACTGGTCTCCGTCCAGAACAACGGGCTCTGTTGGTCCATTTCTTTAACTGTCTCTGGTTACAAGTAAGCTTCCGTCTTTGCTTGGTTTTAAGGGGTATGTAGCCCTAGCCCTTGATCAAAATGAGTATCGGGATAGTCCTTACTCTCATATGAACTCGCAAAACTAAGGGGAAGGGGTAAGACAGAGAAATGAGATTCAGATTAAGTCTTGAAAGATTCTGGTCAATTTTTCCAATGTACCTGTCATTAATAAAACTGTAACAACTAATTCAATGCATACTCATCAAAAATGTCTCAAATACAACTGCTGTTTGACACACAGCTCATGTATTATCATTTCATAAACGCCCTGTTTTTAGTTGAATTATTGACAAAGATTGTGTCGTGACTCCAACACTACACATGGACACAGATTCAAGTAGGCAGTGAGGCAGCACAAATGGTTGTCTAACATGTGTCTGTGTAGAGATGCCTTTAGTATTGCATACAGGCACTTCTCAAACAAATGAAAGCTAAGGCCAAATATTGTGAAAGAAATGTATTGTTTTACTTTGCCGCCAAACTTAAATGAACACAGCTAGAAGAAACCACAGTGCATATCAGACAACTGATAGCTATACATTCTGGGTTTAAAACACAAGACTAACCAGTGAAGATTAAAAACCAAAGGACACATACTGTTACATACTGTAATGTTTCCATGACACTGGGCTGAACAGTTCACAGCTTCCAAATACAGGTTACACAAAGATCAAGACGCATGACCTTGACCACCTTTGTCATATCTTTGCAGCGCCAAAACAGTCACACCACACCCTTTGCCCATGAACCACAGAGAAGATACAGATAAACTGGAAAACAACACAACAAAATATAGTGTTTGTAGTTAAAATGATTGGGGCGCCTGGGTAGCTCAGTTGGTAGAGTGCATGCTGCTATTTAGAGGTTCATTCCTTGGCCTTGAGGCCCAGGGTTTGAATCGAAATGCAGCAGTTTCCTGCACGTCCTCCTTTTTCCTGCCCTTTCATCTATGCTGTTCTACTGATTAAAGGCGCAAATACCCAGACCATTATCTTAAAAATAAACTGACTGACTCACTGTTTGATGCTTTTACAGTAACCTGCTTGACAGCAAGGCAGATGGGAATGGTATCGTACAATGCATGCGGCGTGCTTTCCCACATCATGTTTGATGGGCCGGAGGTTTGGTCAATGGAAGTGCCGCTAAGAGACACAGTGATGGACAAAATGTGGAATGCCATCAGAGTTGGGACGTCAGCTCACGCCGCAACATCAACTACAGGTGATTATCTGTTTAGTTTTTTTCCTTATTAATGGCATTGCCAAAAGGTGCGTTAGTTTATGATTTCTTTCTCCTCTTTGGCTGGCAGTAGTCATCCTCTGTCAAAATGATCACTGCAGACTTAATAGTCACAGTGTATGGACCAGAGGATCTTTGGATCCATAATAAGCCACAACTTCAGCCTGCCAAAGTATAGCCTATGAAAGTTTAACTCCACATTTTATGTGTTCCGGCATCAAGTCACCTTGCGAAATTTTAGAAAGAGACTTTCCATAATGTTGTCAGACAGCTATAATAGCAGTCTGAGCGAGATTGAAGCAACCTCTTTACAGTGTCAACACAAAATATAAAAAATATAAGTAGTGCAGAAGAAAAAAAAAAAGAGGGGGTGCAACTATATACATATAGATAATAGTAAGAAAGATCAAAAGGGTTTGGATACACATTATGCAAAGAATATATTTATTGGTGTATCAGAAGTCCTGAGTATTAAATATTGCACAGTAATGAAAATTAAATGGTTAAATATTAAATATTGCACTGTAATGAAAAAGAAAGAATGCCAGTGTCTTTTTAGGTATTATATACAAGTATTGCACAGTAGGTAGGAAGCAGAAAGTCCGGGGGGCCGTGGGTAGGTTGTGAAGTGGAGTCAATGCATGGGTGAGTTCAGAGTGGTTATGGCTTTTGGGAAGAAAAAGTTAATTAACTATAAAGTTGTATGGGAAGTTTTATACAAAGTTGGGCATGGTTCTGAAATAAAATATAGCAAACAAATCAATAGCAAACAAATATCAATACTGCACATCAACAAGCATCTGACTTACTATGAACAATGTTTAGTGAAACTAAATGTAACCACCAGTATATAACAACAAAGAATACTAATAACTTGCGTTAATTTTTATAATTAACATAAATGAAATGCAACATCAACATGCTCATTAGCACAAACTGAGAATAAGATACATCTATAACATCCCACATATCAATTACGGATCAAAACAGTGAAATACACATTTAATATCTGAGCACGTGGCTCCCAGCGCTAGTCTGTTTACTGGCGCGTACTGTTTGTTGCTAGCAATCATTATAACGGAATTATGAACGTGACTGCACAAATAATTTTAAACAATCAGCACATCCATCAGCTATGCAACAGAAAACACAGCAATATTATGGCAATAAAATATATCTCTCACTCAAAATAAACAGTCTAAACTTGGACACGTTGTAGCCAAACCCTTATTGAAATCAACAAAGCGTGGCTTTAGCGTTTACACAAATGAAAAGGCAGTAAAACCCATAAGTGTAACAAGCTACAGAATAGTTTTAACTTATGTTCTGTATGAAGGCTGAAAAGTTAACAGCTGTCCCCTTCTCCTGTCTGAGCAATTGATTGGGAAAAGTATGGTTCAGTTTGAAAAATACAGAAATCCCCCTTTAAAGCTGTTGTGTCATGACAACACATCCATATAGTGATCAGTAATTATAACCTCTTTTTAACCAAACTGGGGCTACTGTTACCATCGTGTTATAAAGCAGTTATTGCTTCATCAGCTGTTTATTTTTAGTTTGAATACTGTGGGCCCTCGGAAAATAAAGTGCTGATCATTGTTGGTCAGTAATGCAAAGTGAGTAACAATATGTCTGTATATACTGTGGTGACGTGGCCTAGCTGTACAGTACAGCTGTCCATGGTTCTCCCTCCTGTTTGAATGTTTTGAAATTGACTTTGGTCTCTCAGGTCATTCGAGCCCATCCTGCGACTGCTCCCCAGAGCATCTCCCCTGTCAGTCAGCACTGGGCCACATGGGCTCTCTACAACCTGGTGTCAGTTTACCGTGAGTATCTGCTGCTTTGGAAGGTTTCAAACCAGACTCCACATTTAGTGTTTACATTGTCAGGTCCAGCACCAGCCTAGCAACTTGTGTTAATTTCATATAATACACAAGTTCTAGCTAATAGATAAATATGATTTGAAATATTTAAATGACGACTTATTTTTCTAAGGTGTTGGGACATTATCATTTCTCTGCACTTGTCACCAGGCTTATTCATGTACACAGCCTGCCTGATAGGCCTAAATTGTACTGTGTACAGTATTAATTCTTGTTCTGTCTCTTTACATTCATTTTCATCCTACAGCAAGCAAGTATTGTCCCCTGCTGATAAAGGAAGGAGGAGTAAGTCTTCTAGAGAAAGTTTTGGAACTGGAAAGCTCAAAGCCAGAAACCAAGGACATGGCCAGGTAAGACGTGTATAAGCTTGAAGAAGTCTTTTTAGCCTGATATTTATGTACTTGTACTCTGTAGCTTTTTGGAAGGTGCTATTTGCCAGGATAAATTCTACAGCTGTTGCTTCAGTTACAGGCTGAGTAGCAGCCAAAAAATATATTTTTTTTTCTGTCTTTGGCTCAATACTTTTGTTGCCAAGAGTCGTCAGTCATTTCGGCAGCAATCTGGATATATACAGGAACACATAAAGTCACTTCCGCTTCCACATCTGTGATTCAGTTCATTTAGTTCATGCTAAGGAAAAGATACAGTCTCGTCTTTTAGTTGCGGTTCGTTTTGTGTTTACATTAAGAGTAATCATCAAGTCACATTTACTGACAAGAAACTCAGGTTAAACTTTTGATGATGTCCTCCTACATAACCATAGACTCACATAGACCTGTGGAGAGGAAATCATATTCCAGTGGCTGACAGTAAGTCATACTGTACTTTACAGAACTTGATTTGTTTATTTATATTCCCCGGTGTCACAAAGAACCCACCAGGAAATAACTGATTATGAGAATCAATAGTTGAAACTCCAAATGGACCTCCATGAGCCTTATCTTTCACACGGCACAGCGCAAAGCCCGACACAGTTGTCAATTTCACATACAGCGCCCACTTAGTTAAAATAGCAAATGCACCTGTGCCCACCTGTGCACCTATGGGCGTGCTGGTCCCCCTTACAGGGAGGTGTGTTCGGCTGCATTCTTGGCATATTGCTATCTTGAGACAGCAGAGCGTGATCACACCATTGACCAACAAAACGCATTGTTATTTTACAGCGCATTAGTAAAATGCGCCTAGGCTCATGCACACACCATGCACCAGCACACAAACATGCGGATATTAAAATAAAAACATTAATGTACAAATCTGCCATCCTAATAGCAATGCACCAAGGTACAAACGCACCTGACTTTTAAAGGGAATGGGGAGGACACTCTGGTTTATATCATGTTGCGCCCAAAACACACCTGTGATTAATGAAGACACAAATGAAAATGCATAAATATTAGCACTGTCAATCAACTGAAATATTAAATTGGGATTAATTAAATTGCGGGATAGTCAATAGTAAACTTGCGATTAATCACAAGTTTACTATTGACTATTGAATATGATCTGTTCTAAATGTACTTATACTTTATACATGGTCCTGACATTTCTTTCAGTGTGGAATGTTTTGATATCTTTAAGCAGGTAATGTGATAAAGTAGATCAACAGCCTGTATGTGTTTTTCCTCATTATTTTATGAGGGGGGGAAGAGAATTGGCATCAGCTGTGTGCTTGGCCATCCAGTGGTATTTCAGACTGGACGTGCTGCGATAATAGCTCAGTTCACAACAACAACACGCACAGATCACTTTGGTCTTGTCAATGGAACATTTGGACACTTTTAAAAAAAGTAAACTTTCCAGTCAGAATCTTATTGGCATCTATTTTGGCGTCTGGCTCTCGCCATCCACTCAAATCATAACGTTACTACTCTTTTGGCTGGCTCGCAAGCCCAAGCGGGTGTGTGCGGCGTGCCTGTTTAGTTTCTGGTCTAGCTAGATCTGGTGTGGTGTTGTAGTTTTACTAACGTTACTAGTTTGCTAGGCCAAAAAGAACGTTAATCTTGCAATTAGAAATTGATGCCGTAAGTTTGCGCTAGTGTGTATATACAAAAATGTATTTCTTTTGGCCATATGTGTGTTTTTGTCTGCACTTTTGCCTAAACTTTATGTTGTTGTCCTTTATCCCATCCTCTTTCAGTCACTCTGTTTTCTGATTTGTACATGTCTGGAGACAATAACTTTAAATAAAAATCAACACATTCAAAGAAAAAAAAAAAATCGCAGTGCATCTAGGAATCAATCATTTTTCCCACCACTATTATTTAAGATAAAAGCGTCTTCACTATGAAATGCTGCATAAAACCTTGATATGGCAGTAATAGTTAATAGCTAATATTACATATCTACTATCACAAAATCCTGTAGTTGGTCTCATTTGTTTCTTACCCCAAGCGGACCGAGACCCACCTTCTCAGGAGGTCTCAGTCTGGATCTTACAACTTTCACACAAGACTAAGCCAACTAAACCAGAGTTTAGATAAGGTGAGAGAGAACTCTAAATGGCCTTCGTACCCAAAAGTCATCAGTGTCCGCTTCATTTGACACTGACATCATTTCATTACAAGCATACAATGTACAGTCTAAGGTAGCCTTGTGTCCTGTTCAGACCTGGCCTTAAAGGGTAACTACTGTTTTTTTTCAACCCCTATTTTCCTGTGTTTTGTGTCTAAGTGAGGGAACAACAATCTCGGACATTGGTCCAACATTAAGCAAGATCGCTGCTGCTCAGATTAGTATTCTAAGTGTCTGAGAACTTTATGGAAAGGATTTCTAAGGAGGATGACCTTTCTGTTAAAGAATAAGATCATTTTTTTAACTTTAATTAAAGGATATTAAAAAATATCTACGAAATTGCGTAAATGTAAATAAACGGTCATTTTAGCATTGTAAAATACACTTCATTCAAAGTCAACAAAAACAAAATAAAATGAAAAGCTGTTTTTTGTTCGTCTTTTCAATTTTCCAACCATCACAATTCTAGTTTTGTTGAAATAAACACATAGTTAACCAATTTATGTGTGAAAATATGTTGGCTCTATACACGCTAAGAGTATTGCTTTTTAAATGGAGTTGGGTAGGTTTAGCACTAGCAACTTCAGAGCTGTTTCTAAATAAAATAAAAAGGTCTCAAAGATGTTTTAAAGGTCTATCTAAGAAAGGATCTTTTCCAATCTGTTGTCAGACAATTATAATATTAATCTGAGCCTGTCAGTAGCAGAACAGGTAATTACAAGATGGACAATTGCCCTATTAACTTACATTGTAAGTTCTTTCATGCTGCTTAATGCTGGACCAATATCAAAGATTGTTGCCATCAGTCACTTAGACATGAAAACAGGAACAGGAAAGTAGGGTCCAGGTTGAAAAAAACACTAGTTACCCTTTAATGCCACGTCTGAACAAGGCTTATGCAGCTCTTGGACAGACCAAAGCCTAGCTAACTTGTACAATTTTTATATTTTTCAGCAAAGTTATGGAGCAGTGTGAAACCTTCAAAGAAGACCCCATGGAAACAAATCATGGACAGGAGGTTAACTACGGACAAAGAGGTTGACACCACAGGAGCCATGGTTCCCAGCCAGCGTCAACCAAACCGACCTAAGGCCCCTCCTACTGTCATCACCACAAGGGTCAATTGTGTGCATTACTCTTATTCTTATCATTCTTTATTATTTTGTAGAGCAGAAATGTGTCTCTGGCCCTTTTTCACGGCTATTTGGACAAAACTTTAATATGTGACACATAGGACTTGATGATGTGATGCATGGTGTTTTGTTGTGAGGGGGCTTACCTTTAGTACACTTAAGCATCTCTTGTGTTAGGACGTTTTTTGGGGTGGGTAATTGTTATGTGTGTGTGTGTGTGTGTGTGTGTGTGTGTGTGTGTGTGTGTGTGTGTGTGTGTGTGTGTGTGTGCGCGCCAAAGATTTAACGACAGAACAAAATGACCGAGTGATGCTTGGTTCTCAGTGGAAGGAAACAAATGCCCCAGCTCACTACTATTAACTGTGTAACAACAAACAAAAGGCTAAAGGCGGTGTAGTGTCCTGCACTGCCATCAGAGGTCTCACACTGCTCTCTCACACTCACTCATGCTTGTGGAGGCCACAGAGCTCTTGCCACAGTAAATATTAGCCATTACGTGTGCAGGCTGTAGAGAAGCCTCACACTGATGTTGACGGGAGACACAATAATTTCTTTGTTATATATGTAAATATTCTCTGTTTGTCTCATTCTTTCACTGCGTGTATGTTTTATAATATAACTGTAAACACTCATGACTTCACTCTATATTTAAATTTGTTTAGGTTTGACTGACATATGGTTAGTGCTAAGAAACTATATACCGAATACCCAATCGTTCAGATTTAGTCTGGTAATCCTGGATTCTCTAGATCATTGTTCTATTACTTAGATTTAGTTGCTATTTGCTTTTGGTTTTAATTTTCTGGCATTTTACTCAACCTGATTCTGTTGATTATTGGAAGCAGCTATGAGGGAGGTCAATACACAAAAGTAAATGTGTTTTATAGGGCCAAAAGTCTGTGAATACTACAGGCCCCTAAGCACAAAGCCAGGTTCATAAAGAAATGTTTTTCCAGTTTGGTGTGAAAGAACTTGATTGGCCTGCAAAGAGCCCTTCCAATGGGATGAACTAGAACCCTGAATGTAAGCCAGACCTTCTATCACCCAACATCAGTGCTGCTACTCACTGATGCTGTAGTATCTGCATGGGATCAAATCCCTGCAACCAGGTTCCAGGTAACAGGCTGATATAGAAGCAGTTTAGTGCCCATGTAGTCTCTCACGTTGCCAGACCTGTTGCCACAGCGCTGTGAAGTAAAGGCTGTCTCTCCCCACACACATTCCAGGATAGGAGATGAAAAAAAGTCACTGGGTTGTTTGATTTTTCTTTAAACCAATCACAATCAGTCTTGGGCGGTGCTAAGCTCCAAACGCAGCAACGGTGCCTCTGCAGAATAGTCTCGGGAAGGAACTTGTTTTGATGGAACATTTGCGCACAGCAAAAGAAAACACCACATACAATTCAATGAAGTTAACTGTTCACACAGTACAGAAGCGTGAGATATTTAAATTAGTTGATACATGGTTAAACGTCATTTGCTCTGCTCAGTGGATCGCCGTGTGTCCACAGCAATCCCGCCAGTTGGTCCCAATACGTTCCAGTTAGAGGAAATGCCTATAATAAACATTTTCTCCAGCTAGTCCACACAGCACTCCAGGATGGGCTCTGGTTTATTGGCATTTCTTTGAACCAATCACAATCGTCTTGGGCGGTGCTATACGCCGGACGGAGCCACGGTGCCTCTGCAAAATAGCCTCAGGAAGAAACTTGTCTTGGTGGAACATGTGTACGCTCAGAAGTAGTTTTAGTCTTACAACAGAAAACTCTAATTGGACAGATAGTCTAGCTAGCTGTCTGGATTTACCCTGCAGAGATCTGAGGACCAGATAACCATAGTCCTCAGATTGGACAGATAGTCTAGCTAGCTGTCTGGATTTACCCTGCAGAGATCTGAGGACCAGGTAACCATAGTAACCATGGCGTTCTAACCTCTCTAACTGGAGGTTAGAACGCCAACACAAAGGCAGAGGACGAAGACAGACATCCGGCCGAAAACGAGGGACATGTCGGCATCGAAGTAATCCCCTAAATGAATGGTTGTTGATAGACTAACCACAATGCACCTCAGCCAATGGCCGCTAATGTAGCTTTAAGTCTATGGGCTCAAGCAGAGTTTAGGAGCGGGAAAGAGGTTTGTTTAGCTCACTTCTTTCTAACTGAACTTTAATCACTTGAGGGTATTGAGCTCCGCTGCCCCTGTAGTCACAAAAAGGCTTTAAAGATGTTTCCTTACATATACAGTAGTGCTCCCAAAACCCACTTTGATATGTAAAAGCTGTAGACTTCTGACTGTTGCGGTGTCCACAAACTTTCGGAAATATGATCGTCCTTTAATCTATTTCTGCTCAGTCAGTGCATCCTCAGTAATACATACTGATAGGTGGTGGCAAATACTGCGACCAGTCAAGTTACTGGTGTTATCTAATTGTGAGTTGTCATCCCAGTAGCGATTGTGCCGTCTATGGCAGATGCTTTGACAAGAGAGAAGGCAGGATTTCACATGGTTTAATCAGGGTTTTGTCGTGACGCGGTAGATATATAAACGGTATGATTATGTAACAGTATAGGCAGGATCTGGAGTCGTTAAGCTGTCTCCAGTGTTTTGCCCTCAAGCTCAACGGTCAAGTTTGATTCCAGACAATTAAAAGACGAGGCTCCTTAACAACACCTGACGGCCCATCATTTTACTGGTTGGTCAACATGCTGCTTAGTAACTGCTTCACTTAAACCAAGCCCTTCTAGTACAAGCAGTCCCACTGTACTCATACTAACATTGAACAGCAGACGAAGCCATTACCTATGAGAGAAAAACACAATAGTGCATTGATGCGTATGTTTAAAGTTGGACCGTGGACTGTTTCCCTGGTTTGGGGGTGAAGAGTATCACACCTCTACGTTTCTTCTCGAGCTGTCACACCCTCACTTTAACCAACTTGTCTTGGTGGATGTTGACTACAACCCAAATCAGAGTCTGACTTAATTCACTCCATTGGCGGTTGTGACCTTAAAGGTGCCCTGTGGCGTTTTCTTGTAAAGCAACACATTTATGGTTACATTTAATGCTTCTCACAAAAAACATATTTGTGTATGCTTCAAAACAACAACAGACAAACTTGCTGAATGCATTTCCTCACAAATATTTCAAAAGCAGTTTTTTTTTTGTATAATTAAATTGCAGCCTACAAATGTTTTCTAGCTCGCAGGCTTCTTCTGCTTTGCTTTTGCTGGCACATTGCTTTGTTTCATGCCACCAACTATCGACAAGTGGAGTAGCGCAAAATTGTCAGTATACATACACACAGACAGACAGACAGACAGACAGACAGTGGCTTGAGAAAGTTTACACACCCATGCTAAAGTTGATTAAAAAGAGGAATAAATAAATACCTAGAGACAGGCATGGGGAACTTTCCATGAGATCACCTCTCAATGCAAATCAAACCAGCTGTTAAGCTAACTGAAATAACACCATGCCAATCTCTAGGTATGGGTACATGATCACGGGGGGGCTATTTTAATTCCAAAGGCCAAGGGAACTTTATCAGGATGAATAGTATCCTGATCCATGAAATAACTGGCCTTTAAAAATAAAAATGTGCCTGCTTCTATGGGAATTTAACATAGGGGGGGTATACTTATGTCCCCTGTATTTTAAGGAAGAACATTTATTTATTTATTTACAATACATTATTCATTCACAAAGAAAATTGGTGTCCTTAAGGTTGGATTTCCTAATGTTTTTGAATTAAGGCATTAAGATCAATTTCCAAAAGATGCTTTTTTATTCCTCTTTTTAATCAACTTTAGCATGGGTGTGTAAACTTTCTCAAGTCACTGTAAAAATATTTATATTTGTGCTGACAATTTTAACACTACAGGTAGGTAGAACTCCCCAGGGTACCCTAAAGAGGACTCTGACGTACTGGTTTCTTCGATGGCATTTCTCACAACAGGATGTTTTGAAGGACATTGTTCTGCAAACAGCATTCACAATAAATGTCCTACTTTGCTCTTGAAAGCTGTGTCATAAATTCAGAATTAAGAAAATAAATCTCAACCGTAGCTGTTGCTTTTACTTTAGTGACTATATTAGCTGTTGTACTATATATTGATTGCCATACCAGTGTGGCATGGCAAGTATACAGAATTTTACTGTTCTTAATACATTGTTTTAATACTTTGATTATAAGCCGTGCATTTTAGTTTAGTTCAGAAACAGATGCTTTCCATTATTCCAACATCTTTGATGTGAAGAGGGCCAGCAGTTAACATCAGATTTATAACCGTTGCTGTGATTGGAGTTGCCTTTATATCCTTTACCTGAGTTAAAGAGACTTGACTTAATAAGTCATACACATGTACCATTCATATTATAAAAGGGTTTGTTTTCACTGATAGTATTTTTTCCGTGTCGCCTGGTGCCTCAGCCAAAAATTATTTCCATAAATCCGATGTATTTTGTTGTTTGACCACCAGTCTCAAACATATTCAATTTACAGTTCTATCAAATGGAGTTAAGAAGCATTATATAAATATCAACATTTTGCAGATTTGAGTCACTCAACACTTAAGCACGGTTTTAGTTTATGCACTCTGTTTAAATGCCGTTTTCACTCAGTGCTACGGTACCGTGTCCACCTTGGTTTCAGTCTTCGAACATTTGCTTTATTGCCATTTTAATTTTGTTTTACTTCATTAAATGACCTAAATGGGGTTAAATGAGAGGTTTGAGCATGGAGTAAAGACTTATGCTGACAATAGGATTTGGGTGGTTGGGTTGGAGCATGAAGCTTTCGTTCCCATTTTTTCAATCTTTGCACTCCTAAACCAAGGATTGCCAGGGCCGTAACAGCCACGCCTACGTTACCATCGAAATAGCACACCCGATGTAAAATGTGTTGGTTTTGATGAACCAGATCAGGCATATTGCACAGTTGTTTCTAATATGTAGCACCTCAGTGTTTGCACATGGAGCTGGTTCCCAGTATCAGCCTCTGTAGGCTACAGTGTGTCATTCATTAATACTGTTAAGGATTTTGTTCATGAATGATGCCTAATTGATGTTTTTTTTTTTTTTTTTTTTTTTTTTTTTTTTTTTTTTTAAAAAGCTATTTCATACCAGTTGTGTTAGGTTTACCCACTAACTTGATTTCCCGGTTCTCATGTACAGTTTTTCTTTGTGTATTGGAATCGCATTGGTACAGCTCTATTTCTATCGCTGTTTTACAGTCATGGTGGAAGTTAAATGTTTTAAAATATTAGACTCACTTAATGTTTCTGTTTGGAGTTCAAATGTGTGGATACATAAAGAGGATTTACCACGCTTTCACTTACAATCGAAACGACTTGCTGTGAGTTTTTAGTTCTCAAGAATCACACAGTGTTTGATATATCATAGTAGATATGTAAACTTCTCTCTAGGGAATGTAGATTGATCGCTTGGACATCTTAATTCTCCATCACCTATTCTCTCTAATTTAAAGTCATTGAATGTTTCAATTTCGGCTTTCCAGGTAGAAATAATGTGTAGAGCTGAAAAGAAGAAACAATGGACGTCAGTGACGGCAGGTAGCCACTGTTGGGACTGTTATTTATGATTATGTGCTGATAACTAAGCAAAAAAAAATACGGTTTGTTAAAGTAAAATACTGCTTCAGGGGAACTGCTGTGTCTGAGATTTCATCTACTAATTTCATAATGTTTCTGAAGTCTGTGGACACTCTGTTATTGATTTCTTTTGTAACTGCTGTGTAATCCAAAATGGAGTGAAGAATATTTGATCTAAACATGATGGGATTCCAGTTTTTCCTGCTCTAAATAGTACAGGCCATTAGTGTAAAGGTATGAATAAGCAATAAAGATGGAGTGGTAAAAAATGTGATTCTGTGTTTTTCTTTTCATTACTGGTTATGTGCTAACTGATTAATGAAGTGGTGAGCCTTGAACTCTTATATCTAACAAGGTACTCCCAGGTTTCTACAAATTCAATTTAAAAATTGTAAGACCTTTTAATACCATTTAGAATGAAAACATTTTCAGACCTATTTAAATGTTTTTTCTGTCTAAGTGACTGATAAGAACAACAATCTTTGACACTGGTCCAGTATTTAGTGAGATCGCTGCTATCGGCAGCAGCAAAACACGCTACAATGTAAGTTAATAGAGAAATTGTCCAACTTGTATTTACCTTCACAAAAGTGCAAAAGTTTTGCCGCTGACAGACTCAGATTAATATTCTAAGTTTCTGACAACATAATGGAAAGGATTTCTAAGGAGGTCGACCTTTCTGTTAAAGAGTAAGATCTTTTATTAAAACATTAAAACATCTATGAAATTGGGTTTGCTAAACTCCATGTAATTAAACAGTAATTTTAGCATTGTAAAATACACTTCATTCAAAGTCGACAAAAACAAAATAAAACAATGAAAAGCTGTTTTGGGTTGTCTTTACACTTTTCCAACAATCACAACTCTAGTTTTGGTTGAAATAAATTCATAGTTTACCAATTTACATGTGCAAATATGTTGGCTCTATACACGTTAAAAGTATTTCTTTTTTAAATGGAGTCTGGTGGGTTTAGTGCTAGCGACTTCAGAGCGGTTTCTGGTTAAACTGAAAGGTCTCTAAAAGGTTTTAAAGGTTTATCTCTGAAGAGATCATTTCCATAATGTTGTACGTTGTAAACAGCCATGGCCCGTTTGCCTGGTCCTCTGGTAACGTTGGCAGTTAGCAGGGTTAGCAGGGTTAGCAGGGTTAGCAGGGTTAGCATGGGGGCGTTAGCCAGGACAAGTCAGGATCACTTGACTGGCTGTGTCTCAATTGTTTTTGTGAGTAACCAAACTTACTCTAGCTATATAATTCAATGTGAGTAGCTACATGAATGTTGAAATGACATAAACTGCCTGTCACTAGTAGTCGTGATAAATTAGCCTAAAGCTAATGCTTACCTGTTCAGGAGGAATTTAGCCAACTCGGGGTCAAATATTATATTTAAGACATTTTTAAGACCCCCGTGGCACAAGATATTCATTTCTGCTGGGCACAGGGCAGGACATGTCACCCACCCTTTAAATAATCTAAAAGATGTACTAGTGTTGGAATAAAATGTATTCATATCATGTGTGCTCATAAACATTATATTCACGTAGTGCATTATATTAATCATGTGTGTTCGATTCATTATATTTTGAGCTAAAGTGCAAAAGCATTACACATAGTCTGCTTGGTTTCAGTGTGATTGGTAGGTTCATTTCTAAATAAGAAGCATGTAGTTCATAAAGTTTACTGTGACCTTATGATAAGTTGTTTTGGTACAATGTGTCCAACCATAGCTCTGCCGAGTGAGTTAATTCTGAAAAGCAGGGCCAAGGGTGGTTGGAGACACGTCCTGTGTTTGGGTGGAGGTCCTCTCCAGTAGCAGTTTGAGACCTGTTATCTATTATGCAGGCCGAGTTCTGCTAGACACTAACCTTCTGGAGTCAAAACACAGCACACAAACATGTCACGTGGTAGCAACTGAACCCCCCTGGGCACATAAGATCAAGCAGAAAGGGAAAAGAGTTAGACAAACTTAGGGAGAGCTATGGATGCATATTCTCTGTAACCTTGTCTCTGGAATATATATTCTATTGTAATAAACGTTCTTTTATCCAACCTACGGACTTGAACCCTTCTTCCTGAAAGAATCTAGAAGGGCAGGATTTAAGCCCAACACTAGTTACTTTGTACTGCTCTGAAGACTAGATTACACTGCAATTATCTCCATGTAATACTACTACTAAAATTACTTTAAAAACACGCACATTAACTGGGAACATAGAAAATGTGAAGATTTAAAAGGGTTAAACTAAATAGCAAAATAATTTAGTAAAATGTAAAACAACGTACTCGTATTGCACAATGTTACGTAAAGTGTGGGAGCATAATTGGATGACAGAACTTATTGTTTTTTCTTATTAATGGTCCCATGACATGGTGCTCTTTGGATGCTTATAGACCTTAGTGATCCCCTAATACTGTATCTGAAGTCTCTTTTATATAGACCTTAGTGGTCCCTAATACTGTATCTGAAGTCTCTTTTATATAGACCTTAGTGGTCCCCTAATACTGTATCTGAAGTCTCTTTTATATAGACCTTAGTGGTCCCTAATACTGTATCTGAAGTCTCTTTTATATAGACCTTAGTGGTCCCTAATACTGTATCTGAAGTCTCTTTTATATAGACCTTAGTGGTCCTTAATACTGTATCTGAAGTCTCTTTTATATAGACCTTAGTGGTCCCCTAATACTGTATCTGAAGTCTCTTTATATAGACCTTAGTGGTCCTTAATACTGTATCTGAAGTCTCTTTTATATAGACCTTAGTGGTCCCCTAATACTGTATCTGAAGTCTCTTTATATAGACCTTAGTGGTCCTTAATACTGTATCTGAAGTCTCTTTTATATAGACCTTAGTGGTCCCTAATACTGTATCTGAAGTCTCTTTTATATAGACCTTAGTGGTCCTTAATACTGTATCTGAAATCTGAATTGTCATTTGACTCCATAGACCGTTAATATTAATGGACAGAGCATGTGTGACGTCACCCATTGGTTTGTGGAGATCAGAAATGAGTCGTCGAGTTTGCGTTTATGGGCGCAGCCATCGTGGTTGCGGATGTGACGATTTTAGAGGAGAGGGCGGGGTGAGAGAGGAGCCACAGACCGGTGGGCGGGATCTACAGTCTATGGGCGGGATCTGACTGACGTTAGCTGAGAGCTAGCACCGCTGCTCTACCGTTATGTTAGCTAACCACTTTCACTGCCAATGTGGATGCAACTGCTGCTGAATAATTCAAGGTAAGATTTAGCTTCACTAACGCTAGGTTTTAAGTACATCTTTGTCCCATAAAGTCTATGGTTATATAACATATAAGAGTCACATTGCAAAGTAAATGTGTCTGAAGTTACCATGTAAATTGTCTGTAACGTTAGCTTGCCACTTAGCTAGCTATGGTTAAACATGCTAACGTTAATTTTCTGCAAATCGAAGTTTACTTCTCGTATTAACGTAGTGTCAGCGAAATGCAAAACGGCGATTGTCAATGCTTATCATTATGTAACGCTATTAGCACATGTATAACCAAGTTTCTTATAACGTTTGGCTAACTGTAATAACCATAATGATCCGATAATGTGCTACTGTTTCCCCTTTTCAGTCTATAGTTAGGCATTTAACCTTGACATGCTGTTAAGACCTAATGTTAGCAGAAATAAGCTCATTTAACTTACAGTTACACTAAAGAACAATGGACTGTTGATTCATGTGTATTGTATTCTTCTGGATAATTAATCAAGTACAGTTACATGCTAGTGTGCATAGATATTTAACTATGAGGGGCTCAAATGGAAATTGATGATTCTTTCATTCTTTCAGAAATAAGAGTGCTGAGAGCCACGATGCCATGTTCACCCCCGAATGCCCCAGAAGTAAGCAATAGTAATAGTTCATTTTCTTTTTTGCTATATATTGTACAACATTAAACTTTTACCAGACTTTTGTACAACTAAGCCAAGGTAATAATGCATTTTCAAATAGTGTGTAATTAAGAGTGCTGTTCATTTATCCTTTTTTCTCTATAGCGTAAAATATTTGCTGGGCTGGTCTGCGGTGGAAGAGACTTCTCCCTTTCTTTTACCAGTCCCTACAAGGAAGAGCTGTCCCGGACGTCCTCCTTATTCACTGAGACCTGAGAGATGTCAAGGGCGGTAACCTCGTCGCAGGAATGAACGAGAACCTGCAGCACCTCCACCTGCAATATCCAGGCATGATAGCACAAGTGCTATAAGCTTTATATGTTGAGCTGTATTTTTATATTGTGGTTTGTGATGTCAACCATTTCTACTGTAATTAACAGTGACACTAGAGATTCAACAACCTCTTTATTATGCAGACATGTCTTGTGACAGTGAAGTTTGCCTTTACCTTAACCCACAGCAGTGTTTTATGTGTGGAATCTACACTTGTAAAAGGTGAACTACATTATTTAATTCATACATTTTTAAAAATCTTAAGTGTTTGGTGTATGTATTTTTAAGTTGATGCCCATCAATGTGAAATAAAGGTCCTTCTAAAGCTACATTTGTTGTTTTTATGAAGTAACTATAATAGGAACATCCAGCATTATAGTCATACAAGAAGACTTTGGAAATTTCATAGAATTTGTAATTGATTAAAAGTGTCTTTCTATTTTGGCTTTAATACACATAAATATAAACGTTTTGCACTAGGTGCTGTTTAATCTGTGCAGGGCTATTGTAAAATCATAAGTTATGATCACAAATTGCTAAGGAGAATTAAACAACTTATTTAATTGCCGTAACTGTAATGATTAAATCAAATGTATTAGGTACATTTGATTTAATCATTACAGTTAGACATTTTCAAAGTATGAAAACTAAAAACCATACAAGGATATGCAATGTCAATATTTAATTCTAACAGTACATAAATACATAAAATATACAAGACCCTTTATGTGAAATTACCAAAAATACTTTCACCTGGGAAAGTGGTGACTGCTAGAGCATTTTCATTATTTTATTCCAGTTTAATATTTATAAAATAGTTTTAATCCACTACTTAATGTTACTACGATCACCTATCAAACTACAGCAGAAACTAAGTCAACCACAAGAAGTTGAACCTCTAAATACCAAGTGCTAAAAGTTTGTCCGTCTTTTCAGCAGAAGAAGCTGAACCAAAAATTATTTTCTGGCATCATTATAATCAGAACACATTTGAGAACTTTGGATGTGGTCAACGCAGACTGTTTTCCACATCCAGATGAAATGGCACCAAATACACCGCTCTATAGACCAGGTCTTCCTTCTGTAGGCTCTGGTCATTCAGTTTTCAGTGTGGATACCTTTGTAGTTACAGTAAAAAGACAAACATGTAGTTAAGGCATGGTAGATCACAATTAATTATATTAATATATGAGCTAATATATGAGACACACTAAATAATGCATTTAAATTAATAATACCTGCTTGTCTCTGCAAAACTGATCTTCCTCAAAGTGGGAACTGCAGACGGGACTTTTTGTGGTTCCATATGCTGGTCTCTCTCTCCTCATGTTCACCAACCCTTGCTTCAGCCTGGCATCATCAAAAGGAAGTCTGTTTGGAAAGAAATTAATGTTTCATACATCCCGAATCTATCAATTTACACTAACAAGGCACCACATCTGCTGTATGCATCTGTAATGCAAATGATTTAAATGTATATTTAATAGATTAATATAATGTAATACCCCAATGTAACTTTACAATAATGTCTAATTGTTTCATGTGCGCCATTTTATCGCTAACAATCTGACCCACTCCCCCGTCGGAGACCTCCAAGTCAACGCGCTCCCCCCGCAGCTATGTCCGTGTGGTGATGGTGATGCTGTGTGGGTGCTGCCGCGGCGAGGGTGACAGGGTATATGCCCGGTAACCTCTCGCCCAGAAAGATATGCAACCCCGACTGGGGTGAGGTGTGCCGGGCTCGCCCTGGCCGTCCTTTGCCCGCCTCCGGGTAACGTTGCCCAAACTTTCGGCATACATTTGAGTCAAAAGCAGGTCTACGTTTGACGTACAAATCCGCCACACGAAACTCAGATGTGAGGGGTTATTTCTAAATCACACGCTGTCCCAAAACAACCTTACCCCGTGCTAATAGGGTTTATGAATTTGCAATATAACGTTAGCTACATCAGGCTTTGATTTTAAGCTAACGTTACCATTACATGCGCATCGATTAGCACTAATACCACCTATTACAGATCACAGGCGAGATCGGTGCATATACTGTAATCGACTGTAACATTAAATATATTTTAATACGTTTATACATAGACTGTATGCGTTTATACGGTCTGCATAGCATTATTAGTTAGCCCGCTAGCTTGCTTAGCAAGGTGCAATCTAGAAGCTAGCTAACTGATATTAATTGAGATGCTAACGTTGGCTAACGAAAAACTGTGTTAAAACTAAATATAATTTTACTTACCAGAAAAACTGAACTGCCGATTCCTTTGAGTGTCTTGCCGTGCAACCGACCGCTAAACAAGACAATATTATCCGACCAAAGTGTCAAAGTCACTGCGATGAAATGGGCAACCCCCGTGCCATGGACAAGCTTTGATTGACAGGCCGTGAACTGTCAATCACACCATAGCCACGCCCCAAAACAACCCGGCTTTATCGCCGATTTTAAAATCAACGAGACCGTATATTAAAAAATTAACATCATTCTGTGTTGCAGAATACTTAAAACTAGCGATCGAGACCACTAACTCATTATGAAGATGTTTACTGAGGTAATAAATCAAGTGAGAAGTGGCTCATTTCTCCATAGACTTCTATAGAAACCAACTTCTTTTGCAACCACGCGTGTCGCCCTCTGCAGGAATTCAGATAGAATGCAGGTTTAAGTTACTTCCGCATTTGCTTCACTTTGCTGAACCGGATGCTCTGTCCATTAATTTTAACGGTCTATGGTCCTAGGGGAAAAATGTTACGCGCACCCTAGAGCCCTGTGAGCTAACAGGCGCTAACTAGCACTGGTCACTGCTGTTGTCTGAATAACGACACAGACGGGACAAAATGTTGCGTTTACTGGTAAACTGGTAAACCTTGAGACCGACGTATAAACGACTGCTTTCTGTTGAAGTTTCCTCACATTACTCTGTCCTCTGTGACTGTCTACATCTAGAATGGGCTTAGGAAAAAAAAAACGGACGGAACGTTCTATGAAATGACGCATTCAGAAAAAAAATCGCTCGATCACGTAAATTTGATCATGGGAAGTCAAAATCGTGATCGTGATTAAAATTCGATTAATTGTGCAGCCCTATTAAGATTTCTCTTGGCACAGCTACCAGAAGACTTAAAACTTTCAGACACGTTGCCCACGTCACACACTACGTCATCAAGCCCAGAGGCTGCGCAGTAACGCCTAGCCATCACCGGAAAAGTGCTTCTATTTTCCTTCACTGGTCTCCGTCCAGAATAGAGGATGGATACCCGACCCGAGCCCGACGGGACCCGACGGTACCCGACGGGTCGGGCCGGGTTCGGACAGATTTTTAGAAAGGATGCTCGGGTTCGGGTCGGGCTCGGTCACATCAGCGCGATAAGGCATTGAACATTTTGAATTTAAAACAGCTTAAAATAAATGTCAAATATTACCCTAACATCCGTCTTCCTGTGTGCTGTGACAACGAAAGACGTGCGTATTAAGCTACAATGTGGCAGCGCAACGATGGAAGATGTTAAAAAGAAGTTGGCCGCAGGAGATTTTAAAACTATTGAAAACGAAGGAAAGTCAGCGGTGCATTGATGCGCTTTAACTGTGTCGGGCTCGGGTCGGGCTCGGACAGAAATATCTTAATGCCTGTCGGGCTCGGGTCGGGTTCGGTTACTGCTCTGTCGGACGCGGGCCGGGCTCGGACAGAAAAATCCGGCCCGATCCGCACTCTAGTCCAGAACAACGGGCTCTGTTGGTCCATTTCTTTAACTGTCTCTGGTTACAAGTAAGCTTCCGTCTTTGCTTGGTTTTAAGGGGTATGTAGCCCTAGCCCTTGATCAAAATGAGTATCGGGATAGTCCTTACTCTCATATGAACTCGCAAAACTAAGGGGAAGGGGTAAGACAGAGAAATGAGATTCAGATTAAGTCTTGAAAGATTCTGGTCAATTTTTCCAATGTACCTGTCATTAATAAAACTGTAACAACTAATTCAATGCGTACTCATCAAAAATGTCTCAAATACAACTGCTGTTTGACACACAGCTCATGTATTATCATTTCATAAACGCCCTGTTTTTAGTTGAATTATTGACAAAGATTGTGTCGTGACTCCAACACTACACATGGACACAGATTCAAGTAGGCAGTGAGGCAGCACAAATGGTTGTCTAACATGTGTCTGTGTAGAGATGCCTTTAGTATTGCATACAGGCACTTCTCAAACAAATGAAAGCTAAGGCCAAATATTGTGAAAGAAATGTATTGTTTTACTTTGCCGCCAAACTTAAATGAACACAGCTAGAAGAAACCACAGTGCATATCAGACAACTGATAGCTATACATTCTGGGTTTAAAACACAAGACTAACCAGTGAAGATTAAAAACCAAAGGACACATACTGTTACATACTGTAATGTTTCCATGACACTGGGCTGAACAGTTCACAGCTTCCAAATACAGGTTACACAAAGATCAAGACGCATGACCTTCGACCACCTTTGTCATATCTTTGCAGCGCCAAAACAGTCACACCACACCCTTTGCCCATGAACCACAGAGAGAAGATACAGATAAACTGGAAAACAACACAACAAAATATAGTGTTTGGAGTTAAAATGATTGGGGCGCCTGGGTAGCTCAGTTGGTAGAGTGCATGCTGCTATTTAGAGGTTCATTCCTTGACGCAGAGGCCCAGGGTTTGAATCCGAAATACAGCAGTTTCCTGCACGTCCTCCTCCTTTTTCCTGCCCTTTCATCTATGCTGTTCTACTGATTAAAGGCGCAAATACCCAGACCATTATCTTAAAAATAAACTGACTGACTCACTGTTTGATGCTTTTACAGTAACCTGCTTGACAGCAAGGCAGATGGGATCGAGGTATCGTACAATGCATGCGGCGTGCTTTCCCACATCATGTTTGATGGGCCGGAGGTTTGGTCAATGGAAGTGCCGCTAAGAGACACAGTGATGGACAAAATGTGGAATGCCATCCAGAGTTGGGACGTCAGCTCACGCCGCAACATCAACTACAGGTGATTATCTGTTTAGTTTTTCCTTATTAATGGCATTGCCAAAAGGTGCGTTAGTTTATGATTTCTTCTCCTCTTTGGCTGGCAGTAGTCATCCTCTGTCAAAATGATCACTGCAGACTTAATAGTCACAGTGTATGGACCAGAGGATCTTTGGATCCATAATAAGCCACAACTTCAGCCTGCCAAAAGTATAGCCTATGAAAGTTTAACTCCACATTTTATGTGTTCCGGCATCAAGTCACCTTGCGAAATTTTAGAAAGAGACTTTCCATAATGTTGTCAGACAGCTATAATAGCAGTCTGAGCGAGATTGAAGCAACCTCTTTACAGTGTCAACACAAAATATAAAAATATAAGTAGTGCAGAAGAAAAGAAAAAAGAGAGGGGTGCAACTATATACATATAGATAATAGTAAGAAAGATAAAGGGTTTGGATACACATTATGCAAAGAATATATTTATTGGTGTATCAGAAGTCCTGAGTATTAAATATTGCACAGTAATGAAAATTAAATGGTTAAATATTAAATATTGCACTGTAATGAAAAAGAAAGAATGCCAGTGTCTTTTTAGGTATTATATACAAGTATTGCACAGTAGGTAGGAAGCAGAAAGTCCGGGGGCCGTGGGTAGGCTGTGAAGTGGAGTCAATGCATGGGTGAGTTCAGAGTGGTTATGGCTTTTGGGAAGAAAAAGTTAATTAACTATAAAGTTGTATGGGAAGTTTTATACAAAGTTGGGCATGGTTCTGAAATAAAATATAGCAAACAAATCAATAGCAAACAAATATCAATACTGCACATCAACAAGCATCTGACTTACTATGAACAATGTTTAGTGAAACTAAATGTAACCACCAGTATATAACAACAAAGAATACTAATAACTTGCGTTAATTTCTCTGTCATAATTAACATAAATGAAATGCAACATCAACATGCTCATTAGCACAAACTGAGAATAAGATACATCTATAACATCCCACATATCAATTACGGATCAAAACAGTGAAATACACATTTAATATCTGAGCACGTGGCTCCACAGCGCTAGTCTGTTTACTGGCGCGTACTGTTTGTTGCTAGCAATCATTATAACGGAATTATGAACGTGACTGCACAAATAATTTTAAACAATCAGCACATCCATCAGCTATGCAACAGAAAACACAGCAATATTATGGCAATAAAATATATCTCTCACTCAAAATAAACAGTCTAAACTTGGACACGTTGTAGCCAAACCCTTATTGAAATCAACAAACGTAGCTTTAGCGTTTACACAAATGAAAAGGCAGTAAAACCCATAAGTGTAACAAGCTACAGAATAGTTTTAACTTATGTTCTGTATGAAGGCTGAAAAGTTAACAGCTGTCCCCTTCTCCTGTCTGAGCAATTGATTGGGAAAAGTATGGTTCAGTTTGAAAAATACAGAAATCCCCCTTTAAAGCTGTTGTGTCATGACAACACATCCATATAGTGATCAGTAATTATAACCTCTTTTTAACCAAACTGGGGCTACTGTTACCATCGTGTTATAAAGCAGTTATTGCTTCATCAGCTGTTTATTTTTAGTTTGAATACTGTGGGCCCTCGGAAAATAAAGTGCTGATCATTGTTGGTCAGTAATGCAAAGTGAGTAACAATATGTCTGTATATACTGTGGTGACGTGGTGGCCTAGCTGTACAGTACAGCTGTCCATGGTTCTCCCTCCTGTTTGAATGTTTTGAAATTGACTTTGGTCTCTCAGGTCATTCGAGCCCATCCTGCGACTGCTCCCCCAGAGCATCTCCCCTGTCAGTCAGCACTGGGCCACATGGGCTCTCTACAACCTGGTGTCAGTTTACCGTGAGTATCTGCTGCTTTGGAAGGTTTCAAACCAGACTCCACATTTAGTGTTTACATTGTCAGGTCCAGCACCAGCCTAGCAACTTGTGTTAATTTCATATAATACACAAGTTCTAGCTAATAGATAAATATGATTTGAAATATTTAAATGACGACTTATTTTTCTAAGGTGTTCGGACATTATCATTTCTCTGCACTTGTCACCAGGCTTATTCATGTACACAGCCTGCCTGATAGGCCTAAATTGTACTGTGTACAGTATTAATTCTTGTTCTGTCTCTTTACATTCATTTTCATCCTACAGCAAGCAAGTATTGTCCCCTGCTGATAAAGGAAGGAGGAGTAAGTCTTCTAGAGAAAGTTTTGGAACTGGAAAGCTCAAAGCCAGAAACCAAGGACATGGCCAGGTAAGACGTGTATAAGCTTGAAGAAGTCTTTTTAGCCTGATATTTATGTACTTGTACTCTGTAGCTTTTTGGAAGGTGCTATTTGCCAGGATAAATTCTACAGCTGTTGCTTCAGTTACAGGCTGAGTAGCAGCCAAAATATATATTTTTTTCTGTCTTTGGCTCAATACTTTTGTTGCCAAGAGTCGTCAGTCATTTCCGGCAGCAATCTGGATATATACAGGAACACATAAAGTCACTTCCGCTTCCACATCTGTGATTCAGTTCATTTAGTTCATGCTAAGGAAAAGATACAGTCTCGTCTTTTAGTTGCGGTTCGTTTTGTGTTTACATTAAGAGTAATCATCAAGTCACATTTACTGACAAGAAACTCAGGTTAAACTTTTGATGATGTCCTCCTACATAACCATAGACTCACATAGACCTGTGGAGAGGAAATCATATTCCAGTGGCTGACAGTAAGTCATACTGTACTTTACAGAACTTGATTTGTTTATTTATATTCCCCGGTGTCACAAAGAACCCACCAGGAAATAACTGATTATGAGAATCAATAGTTGAAACTCCAAATGGACCTCCATGAGCCCTATCTTTCACACGGCACAGCGCAAAGCCCGACACAGTTGTCAATTTCACATACAGCACCCACTTAGTTAAAATAGCAAATGCACCTGTGCCCACCTGTGCACCTATGGGCGTGCTGGTCCCCCTTACAGGGAGGTGTGTTCGGCTGCATTCTTGGCATATTGCTATCTTGAGACAGCAGAACGTGATCACACCATTGACCAACAAAAACGCATTGTTATTTTACAGCGCATTAGTAAAATGCGCCTAGGCTCATGCACACACCATGCACCAGCACACAAACATGCCGGATATTAAAAATAAAAACATTAATGTACAAATCTGCCATCCTAATAGCAATGCACCAAGGTACAAACGCACCTGACTTTTAAAGGGAATGGGAGAGGACACTCTGGTTTATATCATGTTGCGCCCAAAACACACCTGTGATTAATGAAGACACAAATGAAAATGCATAAATATTAGCACTGTCAATCAACTGAAATATTAAATTGGGATTAATTAAATTGCGGGATAGTCAATAGTAAACTTGCGATTAATCACAAGTTTACTATTGACTATTGAATATGATCTGTTCTAAATGTACTTATACTTTATACATGGTCCTGACATTTCTTTCAGTGTGGAATGTTTTGATATCTTTAAGCAGGTAATGTGATAAAGTAGATCAACAGCCTGTATGTGTTTTTCCTCATTATTTTATGAGGGGGGGAAGAGAATTGGCATCAGCTGTGTGCTTGGCCATCCAGTGGTATTTCAGACTGGACGTGCTGCGATAATAGCTCAGTTCACAACAACAACACGCACAGATCACTTTGGTCTTGTCAATGGAACATTTGGACACTTTTAAAAAGAAAACTTTCCAGTCAGAATCTTATTGGCATCTATTTTGGCGTCTGGCTCTCGCCATCCACTCAAATCATAACGTTACTACTCTTTGGCTGGCTCGCAAGCCCAAGCGGAGTGTGTGCGGCGTGCCTGTTTAGTTTTTGGTCTAGCTAGATCTGGTGTGGTGTTGTAGTTTTACTAACGTTACTAGTTTGCTAGGCCAAAAAGAACGTTAATCTTGCAATTAGAAATTGATGCCGTAAGTTTGCGCTAGTGTGTATATACAAAAATGTATTTCTTTTGGCCATATGTGTGTTTTTGTCTGCACTTTTGCCTAAACTTTATGTTGTTGTCCTTTATCCCATCCTCTTTCAGTCACTCTGTTTTCTGATTTGTACATGTCTGGAGACAATAACTTTAAATAAAAATCAACACATTCAAAGAAAAAAAAATCGCAGTGCATCTAGGAATCAATCATTTTTCCCACCACTATTATTTAAGATAAAGCGTCTTCACTATGAAATGCTGCATAAAACCTTGATATGGCAGTAATAGTTAATAGCTAATATTACATATCTACTATCACAAAATCCTGTAGTTGGTCTCATTTGTTTCTTACCCCAAGCGGACCGAGACCCACCTTCTCAGGAGGTCTCAGTCTGGATCTTACAACTTTCACACAAGACTAAGCCAACTAAACCAGAGTTTAGATAAGGTGAGAGAGAACTCTAAATGGCATTCGTACCCAAAAGTCATCAGTGTCCGCTTCATTTGACACTGACATCATTTCATTACAAGCATACAATGTACAGTCTAAGGTAGCCTTGTGTCCTGTTCAGACCTGGCCTTAAAGGGTAGCTACTGTTTTTTTTCAACCCCTATTTTCCTGTGTTTTTGTGTCTAAGTGAGGGAACAACAATCTCGGACATTGGTCCAACATTAAGCAAGATCGCTGCTGCTCAGATTAGTATTCTAAGTGTCTGAGAACTTTATGGAAAGGATTTCTAAGGAGGATGACCTTTCTGTTAAAGAATAAGATCATTTTTTTAACTTTAATTAAAGGATATTAAAAAATATCTACGAAATTGCGTAAATGTAAATAAACGGTCATTTTAGCATTGTAAAATACACTTCATTCAAAGTCAACAAAAACAAAATAAAATGAAAAGCTGTTTTTTGTTCGTCTTTTCAATTTTCCAACCATCACAATTCTAGTTTTGTTGAAATAAACACATAGTTAACCAATTTATGTGTGAAAATATGTTGGCTCTATACACGCTAAGAGTATTGCTTTTTTAAATGGAGTTGGGTAGGTTTAGCACTAGCAACTTCAGAGCTGTTTCTAAATAAAATAAAAAGGTCTCAAAGATGTTTTAAAGGTCTATCTAAGAAAGGATCTTTTCCAATCTGTTGTCAGACAATTATAATATTAATCTGAGCCTGTCAGTAGCAGAACAGGTAATTACAAGATGGACAATTGCCCTATTAACTTACATTGTAAGTTCTTTCATGCTGCTTAATGCTGGACCAATATCAAAGATTGTTGCCATCAGTCACTTAGACATGAAAACAGGAACAGGAAAGTAGGGTCCAGGTTGAAAAAAACACTAGTTACCCTTTAATGCCACGTCTGAACAAGGCTTATGCAGCTCTTGGACAGACCAAAGCCTAGCTAACTTGTACAATTTTTATATTTTTCAGCAAAGTTATGGAGCAGTGTGAAACCTTCAAAGAAGACCCCATGGAAACAAATCATGGACAGGAGGTTAACTACGGACAAAGAGGTTGACACCACAGGAGCCATGGTTCCCAGCCAGCGTCAACCAAACCGACCTAAGGCCCCTCCTACTGTCATCACCACAAGGGTCAATTGTGTGCATTACTCTTATTCTTATCATTCTTTATTATTTTGTAGAGCAGAAATGTGTCTCTGGCCCTTTTTCACGGCTATTTGGACAAAACTTTAATATGTGACACATAGGACTTGATGATGTGATGCATGGTGTTTTGTTGTGAGGGGGCTTACCTTTAGTACACTTAAGCATCTCTTGTGTTAGGACGGTTTTGTGGGGGTGGGTAATTGTTATGTGTGTGTGTGTGTGTGTGTGTGTGTGTGTGTGTGTGTGTGTGTGTGTGTGTGTGTGTGTGTGCGCGCCAAAGATTTAACGACAGAACAAAATGACCGAGTGATGCTTGGTTCTCAGTGGAAGGAAACAAATGCCCCAGCTCACTACTATTAACTGTGTAACAACAAACAAAAGGCTAAAGGCGGTGTAGTGTCCTGCACTGCCATCAGAGGTCTCACACTGCTCTCTCACACTCACTCATGCTTGTGGAGGCCACAGAGCTCTTGCCACAGTAAATATTAGCCATTACGTGTGCAGGCTGTAGAGAAGCCTCACACTGATGTTGACGGGAGACACAATAATTTCTTTGTTATATATGTAAATATTCTCTGTTTGTCTCATTCTTTCACTGCGTGTATGTTTTATAATATAACTGTAAACACTCATGACTTCACTCTATATTTAAATTTGTTTAGGTTTGACTGACATATGGTTAGTGCTAAGAAACTATATACCGAATACCCAATCGTTCAGATTTAGTCTGGTAATCCTGGATTCTCTAGATCATTGTTCTATTACTTAGATTTAGTTGCTATTTGCTTTTGGTTTTAATTTTCTGGCATTTTACTCAACCTGATTCTGTTGATTATTGGAAGCAGCTATGAGGGAGGTCAATACACCCAAAGTAAATGTGTTTTATAGGGCCAAAAGTCTGTGAATACTACAGGCCCCTAAGCACAAAGCCAGGTTCATAAAGAAATGTTTTTCCAGTTTGGTGTGAAAGAACTTGATTGGCCTGCAAAGAGCCCTTCCAATGGGATGAACTAGAACCCTGAATGTAAGCCAGACCTTCTATCACCCAACATCAGTGCTGCTACTCACTGATGCTGTAGTATCTGCATGGGATCAAATCCCTGCAACCAGGTTCCAGGTAACAGGCTGATATAGAAGCAGTTTAGTGCCCATGTAGTCTCACCTTGCCAGACCTGTTGCCACAGCGCTGTGAAGTAAAGGCTGTCTCTCCCACACACACATTCCAGGATAGGAGATGAAAAAAAGTCACTGGGTTGTTTGATTTTTCTTTAAACCAATCACAATCAGTCTTGGGCGGTGCTAAGCTCCAAACGCAGCAACGGTGCCTCTGCAGAATAGTCTCGGGAAGGAACTTGTTTTGATGGAACATTTGCGCACAGCAAAAGAAAACACCACATACAATTCAATGAAGTTAACTGTTCACACAGTACAGAAGCGTGAGATATTTAAATTAGTTGATACATGGTTAAACGTCATTTGCTCTGCTCAGTGGATCGCCGTGTGTCCACAGCAATCCCGCCAGTTGGTCCCAATACGTTCCAGTTAGAGAGGAAATGCCTATAATAAACATTTTCTCCAGCTAGTCCACACAGCACTCCAGGATGGGCTCTGGTTTATTGGCATTTCTTTGAACCAATCACAATCGTCTTGGGCGGTGCTATACGCCGGACGGAGCCACGGTGCCTCTGCAAAATAGCCTCAGGAAGAAACTTGTTTTGGTGGAACATGTGTACGCTCAGAAGTAGTTTTAGTCTTACAACAGAAAATAGTCCTAATTGGACAGATAGTCTAGCTAGCTGTCTGGATTTACCCTGCAGAGATCTGAGGACCAGGTAACCATAGTCCTCAGATTGGACAGATAGTCTAGCTAGCTGTCTGGATTTACCCTGCAGAGATCTGAGGACCAGGTAACCATAGTCCTCAGATTGGACAGATGGTCTAGCTAGCTGTCTGGAACCCTCTAACTGAGGAGGTTAGAACGCCAACTCTCTAAAAGGCTAAAAGAGGACGAAGACAGACATCCGGCCGAAAACGAGGGACATGTCGGCATCGAAGTAATCCCCTAAATGAATGGTTGTTGATAGACTAACCACAATGCACCTCAGCCAATGGCCGCTAATGTAGCTTTAAGTCTATGGGCTCAAGCAGAGTTTAGGAGCGGGAAAGAGGTTTGTTTAGCTCACTTCTTTCTAACTGAACTTTAATCACTTGAGGGTATTGAGCTCCGCTGCCCCTGTAGTCACAAAAAGGCTTTAAAGATATTTCCTTACATATACAGTAGTGCTCCCAAAACCCACTTTGATATGTAAAAGCTGTAGACTTCTGACTGTTGCGGTGTCCACAAACTTTCGGAAATATGATCGTCCTTTAATCTATTTCTGCTCAGTCAGTGCATCCTCAGTAATACATACTGATAGGTGGTGGCAAATACTGCGACCAGTCAAGTTACTGGTGTTATCTAATTGTGAGTTGTCATCCCAGTAGCAATTGTGCCGTCTATGGCAGATGCTTTGACAAGAGAGAAGGCAGGATTTCACATGGTTTAATCAGGGTTTTGTCGTGACGCGGTAGATATATAAACGGTATGATTATGTAACAGTATAGGCAGGATCTGGAGTCGTTAAGCTGTCTCCAGTGTTTTGCCCTCAAGCTCAACGGTCAAGTTTGATTCCAGACAATTAAAAGACGAGGCTCCTTAACAACACCTGACGGCCCATCATTTTACTGGTTGGTCAACATGCTGCTTAGTAACTGCTTCACTTAAACCAAGCCATTCTAGTACAAGCAGTCCCACTGTACTCATACTAACATTAAACAGCAGACGAAGCCATTACCTATGAGAGAAAAACACAATAGTGCATTGATGGGTATGTTTAAAGTTGGACCGTGGACTGTTTCCCTGGTTTGGGGGTGAAGAGTATCACACCTCTACGTTTCTTCTCGAGCTGTCACACCCTCACTTTAACCAACTTGTCTTGGTGGATGTTGACTACAACCCAAATCAGAGTCTGACTTTATTCACTCCATTGGCGGTTGTGACCTTAAAGGTGCCCTGTGGCGTTTTCTTGTAAAGCAACACATTTATGGTTACATTTAATGCTTCTCACAAAAAACATATTTGTGTATGCTTCAAAACAACAACAGACAAACTTGCTGAATGCATTTCCTCACAAATATTTCAAAAGCAGATTTTTTTTTTTGTATAATTAAATTGCAGCCTACAAATGTTTTCTAGCTCGCAGGCTTCTTCTGCTTTGCTTTTGCTGGCACATTGCTTTGTTTCATGCCACCAACTATCGACAAGTGGAGTAGCGCAAAATTGTCAGTATACATACCCACAGACAGACAGACAGACAGACAGACAGACAGACAGACAGACAGACAGACAGACAGACAGACAGACAGACAGACAGACAGACAGACAGACAGACAGACAGACAGACAGACAGACAGACAGACAGTGGCTTGAGAAAGTTTACACACCCATGCTAAAGTTGATTAAAAAGAGGAATAAATAAGTACCTAGAGACAGGCATGGGGAACTTTCCATAAGATCACCTCTCAATGCAAATCAAACCAGCTATTAAGCTAACTGAAATAACACCATGCCAATCTCTAGGTATGGGTACATGATCACGGGGGGGCTATTTTAATTCCAAAGGCCAAGGGAACTTTATCAGGATGCATAGTATCCTGATCCATGAAATAACTGGCCTTTAAAATAAAAATCTGCCTGCTTCTATGGGAATTTAACATAGGGGGGGTATACTTATGCCCCCTGTATTTTAAGGAAGAACATTTATTTATTTATTTACAATACATTATTCATTCACAAAGAAAATTGGTGTCCTTAAGGTTGGATTTCCTAATGTTTTTGAATTAAGGCATTAAGATCAATTTCCAAAAGATGCTTTTTTATTCCTCTTTTTAATCAACTTTAGCATTGGTGTGTAAACTTTCTCAAGTCACTGTAAAAATATTTATATATATATATATATATATATATATATATATATATATATATATGTATATATATATATATATTTGTGCTGACAATTTTAACACTACAGGTAGGTAGAACTCCCCAGGGTACCCTAAAGAGGACTCTGACGTACTGGTTTCTTCGATGGCATTTCTCACAACAGGATGTTTTGAAGGACATTGTTCTGCAAACAGCATTCACAATAAATGTCCTACTTTGCTCTTGAAAGCTGTGTCATAAATTCAGAATTAAGAAAATAAATCTCAACCGTAGCTGTTGCTTTTACTTTAGTGACTATATTAGCTGTTGTACTATATATTGATTGCCATACCAGTGTGGCATGGCAAGTATACAGAATTTTACTGTTCTTAATACATTGTTTTAATACTTTGATTATAAGCCGTGCATTTTAGTTTAGTTCAGAAACAGATGCTTTCCATTATTCCAACATCTTTGATGTGAAGAAGGCCAGCAGTTAACATCAGATTTATAACCGTTGCTGTGATTGGAGTTGCCTTTATATCCTTTACCTGAGTTAAAGAGACTTGACTTAATAAGTCATACACATGTACCATTCATATTATAAAAGGGTTTGTTTTCACTGATAGTATTTTTCCGTGTCGCCTGGTGCCTCAGCCAAAAATTATTTCCATAAATCCGATGTATTTTGTTGTTTGACCACCAGTCTCAAACATATTCAATTTACAGTTCTATCAAATGGAGTTAAGAAGCATTATATAAATATCAAAATTTTTGCAGATTTGAGTCACTCAACACTTAAGCACGGTTTAGTTTATGCACTCTGTTTAAATGCCGTCTTTCACTCAGTGCTACGGTACCGTGTCCACCTTGGTTTCAGTCTTCGAACATTGCTTTATTGCCATTTTAATTTTGTTTTACTTCATTAAATGACCTAAATGGGGTTAAATGAGAGGTTTGAGCATGGAGTAAAGACTTATGCTGACAATAGGATTTGGGTGGTTGGGTTGGAGCATGAAGCTTTCATTCCCATTTTTCAATCTTTGCACTCCTAAACCAAGGATTGCCAGGGCCGTAACAGCCACGCCTACGTTACCATCGAAATAGCACACCCGATGTAAAATGTGTTGGTTTTGATGAACCAGATCAGGCATATTGCACAGTTGTTTCTAATATGTAGCACCTCAGTGTTTGCACATGGAGCTGGTTCCCAGTATCAGCCTCTGTAGGCTACAGTGTGTCATTCATTAATACTGTTAAGGATTTTGTTCATGAATGATGCCTAATTGATGTTTTTTTTTTTTTTTTAAAAGCTATTTCATACCAGTTGTGTTAGGTTTACCCACTAACTTGATTTCCCGGTTCTCATGTACAGTTTTTCTTTGTGTATTGGAATCGCATTGGTACAGCTCTATTTCTATCGCTGTTTTACAGTCATGGTGGAAGTTAAATGTTTTAAAATATTAGACTCACTTAATGTTTCTGTTTGGAGTTCAAATGTGTGGATACATAAAGAGGATTTACCACGCTTTCACTTACAATCGAAACGACTTGCTGTGAGTTTTTAGTTCTCAAGAATCACACAGTGTTTGATATATCATAGTAGATATGTAAACTTCTCTCTAGAGAATGTAGATTGATCGCTTGGACATCTTAATTCTCCATCACCTATTCTCTCTAATTTAAAGTCATTGAATGTTTCAATTTCGGCTTTCCAGGTAGAAATAATGTGTAGAGCTGAAAAAAAGAAACAATGGACGTCAGTGACGGCAGGTAGCCACTGTTGGGGGTTTGACTGTTATTTATGATTATGTGCTGATAACTAAGCAAAAAAAAATACGGTTTGTTAAAGTAAAATACTGCTTCAGGGGAACTGCTGTGTCTGAGATTTCATCTACTAATTTCATAATGTTTCTGAAGTCTGTGGACACTCTGTTATTGATTTCTTTTGTAACTGCTGTGTAATCCAAAATGGAGTGAAGAATATTTGATCTAAACATGATGGGATTCCAGTTTTTCCTGCTCTAAATAGTACAGGCCATTAGTGTAAAGGTATGAATAAGCAATAAAGATGGAGTGGTAAAAAATGTAAATGTGATTCTGTGTTTTTCTCTTCATTACTGGTTATGTGCTAACTGATTAATGAAGTGGTGAGCCTTGAACTCTTATATCTAACAAGGTACTCCCAGGTTTCTACAAATTCAATTTCAAAATTGTAAGACCTTTTAATACCATTTAGAATGAAAACATTTTCAGACCTATTTAAATGTTTTTTCTGTCTAAGTGACTGATAAGAACAACAATCTTTGACACTGGTCCAGTATTTAGTGAGATCGCTGCTATCGGCAGCAGCAAAACACGCTACAATGTAAGTTAATAGAGCAATTGGCCAACTTGTATTTACCTTCACAAAAGTGCAAAAGTTTTGCCGCTGACAGACTCAGATTAATATTCTAAGTTTCTGACAACATAATGGAAAGGATTTCTAAGGAGGTCGACCTTTCTGTTAAAGAGTAAGATCCTTTTATTAAAACATTAAAACATCTATGAAATTGGGTTTGCTAAACTCCATGTAATTAAACAGTAATTTTAGCATTGTAAAATACACTTCATTCAAAGTCGACAAAAACAAAATAAAACAATGAAAAGCTGTTTTGGGTTGTCTTTACACTTTTCCAACAATCACAACTCTAGTTTTGGTTGAAATAAATTCATAGTTTACCAATTTACATGTGCAAATATGTTGGCTCTATACACGTTAAAAGTATTTCTTTTTTAAATGGAGTCTGGTGGGTTTAGTGCTAGCGACTTCAGAGCGGTTTCTGGTTAAACTGAAAGGTCTCTAAAAGGTTTTAAAGGTTTATCTCTGAAGAGATCATTTCCATAATGTTGTACGTTGTAAACAGCCGTGGCCCGTTTGCCTGGTCCTCTGGTAACGTTGGCAGGGTTAGCAGGGTTAGCAGGGTTAGCAGGGTTAGCAGGGTTAGCATGGGGGCGTTAGCCAGGACAAGTCAGGATCACTTGACTGGCTGTGTCTCAATTGTTTTTGTGAGTAACCAGACTTACTCTAGCTATATAATTCAATGTGAGTAGCTACATGAATGTTGAAATGACATAAAATGCCTGTCACTAGTAGTCGTGATAAATTAGCCTGAAGTTAATGCTTACCTGTTCAGGAGGAATTTAGCCAACCCGGGGGCAAATATTATATTTTAAAACATTTTTAAGACCCCCGTGGCACAAGATATTCATTTCTGCTGGGCACAGGGCAGGACATGTTGCCCACCCTTTAAATAATCTAAAAGATGTTATACTACATCTACTAGTGTTGGAATAAAATGTATTCATATCATGTGTGCTCATAAACATTATATTCACGTAGTGCATTATATTAATCATGTGTGTTCGATTCATTATATTTTGAGCTAAAGTGCAAAAGCATTACACATAGTCTGCTTGGTTTCAGTGTGATTGGTAGGTTCATTTCTAAATAAGAAGCATGTAGTTCATAAAGTTTACTGTGACCTTATGATAAGTTGTTTTGGTACAATGTGTCCAACCATAGCTCTGCCGAGTGAGTTAATTCTGAAAAGCAGGGCCAAGGGTGGTTAGGGACACGTCCTGTGTTTGGGTGGAGGTCCTCTCCAGTAGCAGTTTGAGACCTGTTATCTTTTATGCAGGCCGAGTTCTGCTAGACACTAACCTTCTGGAGTCAAAACACAGCACACAAACATGTCACATGGTAGCAACTGAACCCCCCTGTGCACATAAGATCAAGCAGAAAGGGAAAAGAGTTAGACAAACTTAGGGAGAGCTATGGATGCATATTCTCTGTAACCTTGTCTCTGGAATATATATTCTATTGTAATAAACGTTCTTTTATCCAACCTACGGACTTGAACCCTTCTTCCTGAAAGAATCTAGAAGGGCAGGATTTAAGCCCAACACTAGTTAATTTGTACTGCTTTGAAGACTAGATTACACTGCAATTATCTCCATGTAATACTACTACTAAAACTACTTTAAAAACACGCACATTAACAGAGAACATAGAAAATGTGAAGATTTAAAAGGTTTAAACTAAATAATTTAGTAAAATGTAAAACAACGTACTCATATTGCACAATGTTACATTGGGGAGCATAATTGGATGACAGAACTTATTGTTTTTTCTTATTAAAGGTCCCATGACATGGTGCTCTTTGGATGCTTATAGAACTTAGTGATCCCTTAATACTGTATCTGAAGTCTCTTTTATATAGACCTTAGTGGTCCCTAATACTGTATCTGAAGTCTCTTTTATATAGACCTTAGTGATCCCCTAATACTGTATCTGAAGTCTCTTTTATATAGACCTTAGTGATCCCCTAATACTGTATCTGAAGTCTCTTTTATATAGACCTTAGTGGTCCCCTAATACTGTATCTGAAGTCTCTTTTATATAGACCTTAGTGGTCCCCTAATACTGTATCTGAAGTCTCTTTTATATAGACCTTAGTGATCCCCTAATACTGTATCTGAAGTCTCTTTTATATAGACCTTAGTGGTCCCCTAATACTGTATCTGAAGTCTCTTTTATATAGACCTTAGTGGTCCCCTAATACTGCATCTGAAGTCTCTTTATATAGACCTTAGTGGTCCCCTAATACTGTATCTGAAGTCTCTTTTATATAGACCTTAGTGGTCCCTAATACTGTATCTGAAGTCTCTTTATATAGACCTTAGTGGTCCCCTAATACTGTATCTGAAGTCTCTTTTATATAGACCTTAGTGGTCCCTAATACTGTATCTGAAGTCTTTTATATAGACCTTAGTGGTCCCCTAATACTGTATCTGAAGTCTCTTTTATATAGACCTTAGTGGTCCCCTAATAGTGTATCTGAAGTCTCTTTTATATAGACCGTAGTGGTCCCCTAATACTGTATCTGAAGTCTCTTTATATAGACCTTAGTGGTCCCTAATACTGTATCTGAAGTCTCTTTTATATAGACCTCAGTGGTCCCTAATACTGTATCTGAAGTCTCTTTTATATAGACCTTAGTGGTCCCCTAATACTGTATCTGAAGTCTCTTTTATATAGACCTTAGTGGTCCCCTAATACTGTATCTGAAGTCTCTTTTATATAGACCTTAGTGGTCCCCTAATACTGTATCTGAAGTCTTTTTATATAGACCTTAGTGGTCCCCTAATACTGTATCTGAAGTCTCTTTTATATAGACCTTAGTGGTCCCCTAATACTGTATCTGAAGTCTCTTTTATATAGACCTTAGTGGTCCCCTAATAGTGTATCTGAAGTCTCTTTTATATAGACCGTAGTGGTCCCCTAATACTGTATCTGAAGTCTCTTTATATAGACCTTAGTGGTCCCTAATACTGTATCTGAAGTCTCTTTTATATAGACCTCAGTGGTCCCTAATACTGTATCTGAAGTCTCTTTTATATAGACCTTAGTGGTCCCCTAATACTGTATCTGAAGTCTCTTTTATATAGACCTTAGTGGTCCCCCTAATACTGTATCTGAAGTCTCTTTTATATAGACCTTAGTGGTCCCCCTAATACTGTATCTGAAGTCTCTTTTATATAGACCTTAGTGGTCCCCTAATACTGTATCTGAAGTCTCTTTTATATAGACCTTAGTGGTCCCCTAATACTGTATCTGAAGTCTCTTTTATATAGACCTTAGTGGTCCCCTAATACTGTATCTGAAGTCTCTTTTATATAGACCTTAGTGGTCCCTAATACTGTATCTGAAGTCTCTTTTATATAAACCTTAGTGGTCCCTAATACTGTATCTGAAGTCTCTTTTATATAGACCTTAGTGGTCCCTAATACTGTATCTGAAGTCTCTTTTATATAGACCTTAGTGGTCCCCTAATACTGTATCTGAAGTCTCTTTATATAGACCTTAGTGGTCCCCTAATACTGTATCTGAAGTCTCTTTTATATAGACCTTAGTGGTCCCCTAATACTGTATCTGAAGTCTCTTTATATAGACCTTAGTGGTCCCCTAATACTGTATCTGAAGTCTCTTTTATATAGACCTTAGTGGTCCCCTAATACTGTATCTGAAGTCTCTTTTATATAGACCTTAGTGGTCCCCTAATACTGTATCTGAAGTCTCTTTTAGGCAAAAATGGATGATCCTATTTTTAAATTGCATAACATAAATAGTTGGAATTTGGCATAAACAGCATTACTAATTATCAAAATCATTACTTGAAACCTATTTTTGTTACACTATACTGGAGTAGAGTTCACAGAATGAATGTTTAGCTAATAAATCTGTGACTGTTGAATCCATCCGATAATAATCTGGGCTGCTCTAAAAAAGGAGCCAGTTGAGGTGGTTCGGGCATCTGGTGAGGATGCCTCCTGGGTGCCTCCCTAGGGAGGTGTTCCAGGCACGTCCAGCTGGGAGGAGGCCTCGGGGAAGACCCAGGACTAGGTGGAGAGATTATATCTCCAACCTGGCCTGGGAACGCCTCGGGATCCCCCAGTCGGAGCTGGTTGATGTGGATGGATGGATGGCTCTAAAAGAATAATTTAAGCAAGTTTGCTTAATAGTTAATTCAGTAAATATTATAATAACTGTCCATTAAAAACATTCATTAATAGAGATGAAAATGTCAACTAACACAGGGGACATGTGTGTAAACACGTGCAACAAATTAAATTTAAATTTAAATTCTGATGTCGTAACATCAGGCATCATGGCCCAATATATTTTTCTCATAGTTGAACATGTCCTTCATCAGATAAAATTATAAAATCAATGAAAATATTATTTTTTTAAGGCAAGGTTACCACCCTCAAATGGCACCATTTGCTAAGAATGACCCAAACAGAAGAACGCTATAAAATGATATTATTGATTATTATAGATAAAACATTTGGGGCTGTTGAGAAAGCTCCGCCCCTGCTCTAGTAGTATAATAATAAAGTAGCAGATCACAACAGTTTTCATTCAAACTAACCCATACAATGACTACTGTGTTGACGTTGTGATCACTAGGCCTATGTGTGGATGTGTAGACGGAGGTCATCGTGGTACAGTACATGCTGCAGGGAGGACGGAGTCGTGACTTCCAGCCCGGTGCTGTGGTCACTTTAAACGCAGGGCGGAAGGCAGATTTCCGATCGTCCGTGAAGCGGATTAGCGGCTTCAGTCCAGTCCTGCGTCTGCTGCTCAGCTGATCCGGATAATTCCCTCCACAGGGAAACACAACGAGCCCTGCCTGTATGCTCAGCTCATCACAGTGCCATGGATTTCAACGTAAAAAAACTGGCTTCTGGTGCAGGGGTCTTCTTCACCCGGGCTGTGCAGGTAAGCCGCGAGACATGTCCTGGACATCCGGGCAGCAGACCGAGCAGCCTCCGGTAACGTTACCATGACCGTCACTTAAACTGCACCCTGCATGCACATTTGCTGTGGGCCATTTGCTGATTTTAAATCATTTTAAAGATGGACTGAGATCTACTGTGCGTCGTGTATTTTCGGCCAGTGCTGTAAGCGGATAAAGGTTCAATCCATTATTGATGGCTGTGATCGAGTGTGTGTCCCCCCCCCCCCATCTGACACGAGCTTCTCTGAGCCTTGCTTTAACTGTCTATGCTCTGAACAAACGTATGTTATTATGTTCATGCCTACCTGTCCCAATTAGCTGCCCATTCCATATTAAATAAAACTAGACCCCCCCCTAAAAAACTGGCAATAATGAAAATGATGCCATTTACAAACTGCGCAACTAGTAGAACCAAACCTACCTGACGCGTTCGAGTTCACGTAGACATTTGGAATCCATGTATTATACCAAAACTAACTTATTTGAAATGAGTTATTGATTTTGGTCATTATTGGTATACCAATAAGGGTTGCAACGTTAGGATAACGTTAGGGGAACGTTCTGAGAACGTTCGATGTAACCAAAAACGTTCCCAGAACGTTAAGAAAACTTTCCGATCAACCAAAACACAACCAAACCTAACCTTAAGCCAAAGGAACCTTCCCGCAACCAAAAACGAACGTTCCCAAAACGTTCTAGGAACCAAACATGGTTAGCTGGGTAGCTATACTATTACACACTACTACAATTAGTAGTTTGGGTTCCCAGGTATTCCTAATATGACGTTCTCTTGTCAACCATTAGTATGCCGAATGAATCTAAACTAGTACACTAAAGTACACTGTCTTAAGTTGTGATGTATCAAAAGTTATTTTTGCAGATTATCGAAAAATCTTCAAAGTAGAAGATTTTGCAAGGGAATGTTTGAGGGCTATGAGACACGTTCCCATAATAACTGAAAGCATAGCATAACCAAGTCAAAGCCTCTATTAAATAAATGTGCTACATACTTTACAGCTGCAACACATTGGTAAGATCTGAAACCAGATATTTAAATAAAATAATTAATAATTAAATGCAAGAGTGTGGTTTTTTGCACACAAATGAATATGTTAAAGTGTGCTGGGCCAAAACCTCACAGTAGCCTATTTAAGACAATCTGTTGTTTTATTGGCATTTGAAGCATACATCTTTAAATATTTCATTTGAATCCAATCCAATGCAACCATAAGACTCATTGGGTTTCAGTGCTTTGACCACGACACATGCCCCAGTGTTAGCTAGGTGTGGTAGCTACTGGCTGCATTTCTGACACACTGTTGTGCAATGTTTGATTGAATGGATCCATGCATGCGACAAGTTCAGATCCCTTTTCTGGAGGTTGTCCCTTGGCATTGTGGGAAACAAAAGAAAACACATACTGCAGAGGAAGTAGGCCAGACAAACGGGAAAAAACAACAGAAGAATTCCCGAACTGCCCTCAAAAGTTAAATCCAACAATATGGTAGCAATTAAGAGACAAAAGTATTAGAATTTTAACAGCCACTGATCAGAATCAGAATTAGAAATCAGTTTATTGCCACAGTAGCAAAACTACATGGAATTAGCCTTGGTGATTGATGCCTACATGCAAACAAACATATTAAACATTAATACGAAGTAACATGATTGTATCCCATGGGCTAGACATTAGATGTTATAAGGTTAATTCTAATTACCCCTCAGCTACCTTGGGGTCTTTGGGGTCTGGCCTGGGGCCTGGTAATTCCCACTTGGATTGACTGTGTGTCTCCTATAGTCCATTCTGAGTTTCTTTTTGAAGAACTGAGAACATGTGACCTGTCGTTTGTTCGGCTTTTAAGTCCCGCTGCCTCCTGTCAGTCACACCAGGCGTGTCTTGATTAGAGGTGTAACAATTCCAAATGTTGCTGTACAAGTACTAATTGCAATATAATTGTCACTTTCAGTCAAATTGAAAACAAATATTTATGTACTGCTTTTCCAGGATACATCTTATGTTTAGCCATTTGACTCAGATAATGTAATAACACAAATACACAGCCTAGGAAATAAACCACACCTCTTTATTATCATACAACCCTTTTTCTAAGTGTACCCCGCCCCCCCATGTCTTTTTTATTGCTATGAACGTTTTTAGCTTTAAGTGCCAACAATTTACAAATGATATAATAAAAATACATAGTCTGACCAATAATCTCTTATATAATTACAATCTGGCATATCTAGACCACATCAACAATTACCAGGCATTGTCTTAAGACCTTAGCTAATGTACGCTAATGTTAGCTGTGACAGACGTTACGTGCCTGCAACTCAGGATCCTGACTTTGTCTCCCAGTTCACAGAGGAGAAGCTGGGCCAGGCTGAGAAGACGGAGCTGGATCCCCATTTAGAGAACCTGATCGCTCGGGCCGACTGCACCAAGAACTGGACTGAAAAGATCTTGAGACAAACGGAGGTGCTCTTGCAGCCCAACCCAAGTAAGAGAGGGAAAAAAGACATCTCCTCATATGGAGTCCCAGATAAAACAAATGGCATTCATAGCTTTCTGGTTATTCAAAAGTATAATTGAATAAGTAAGAAAAACAATTGTAGAACTTGTTAAATAATTTAAATTGAGTGTAAATTTGTATTCATAAGGTACCCGTGTATATTGTTTGAAACATGGTGACAATTTTGTCACCAAGCAAATTTTAATAGATAGATAGATAGATAGATAGATAGATAGATGTTTATTGATCCCAATTAAATGGGAAATTACAGTGTTGCAGCAGCAAAATCAGTGACACAACACAGAATATAAATATAGATGAAATACTAGGATACAATATACCTACATACAATATACATTAAATAATAATAGGATAAAATACAAGAAGAAATATTTGTGTGTATATATATATATATATATATATATATATATATATATATATATATATATATATATATATATATATATATATATATATATATATATATAAGTTGAATGTGCAACTGTTTAAACAGTATGATAACATGTAAATAGACCAATTGGGCAGGTTGCACTTAGTGCAGTATTGTGGTGTCTCAGAGTCTTAACACTTACTTATACTTAGACATTCTTGTAGTCCTACATTAAAGGGTAATTTAATTTTTTTGTAACCTGGACCCTATTAGAATAGTCTGCGCATGTCAGTGGCAAAACAAGCATGTTTGTGGACGTAAATTGAAGGTGTGCACTGACCCAATAATTTACAGTACTGTGCAAAAGTCTTAGGCAGGTGTGAGAAAATGCTGTAAACTAAGAATGCTTTCAAAAATGTAAATAATGATTGTTTATTTGTATCAATTTACAAACTTCAAAGTGAGTGATCAAAAGAAAAATCTAAATTACAGTCAGTTACTACCCTTCTGGCCAGAAGTGGTCTTCATGGAAGAGTTGCAGCCAAAAAGCCCGACCTCTGACATGGAAACAAGGCCAAGCGACTCAGCTATGCATGAAAACATAGGAACGGGGGTGCAGAAAAATGGCAGAAGGTGCTCTGGACGGATGAATATTTGGCTGTAGCAGAAGGCAGTTTGTTGGCCGAAGGGCTGGAGAGCTCCACAATAATGAGTGTCTCTTCATGGGATTACATGAAGAGACAGAAGGATTTGAGGAAGATCTGTGGTTAGTTCTCCAAGATGTTTGGAACAATCTACCAGCCGAGTTCCTTCGGAAACTGGGTGCAGGTGTACCAAGAAAAAATGATGCTGTGTTGAAGACAAAGGGTGGTCACACACCACATATTCATTTGATTTAGATTCCTCTTCACTGCATTTTGTGAATTGATGAAAACTATTAACACTTCCATTCTTGAAATCATTCTTAGTTTACAGCATGTTTTTTTATACCTGCCTAAAACCTTTGCACAGTACTGTACATTGTAGCTTGTTTTGCTGCTGCCTACTGCAGCGATCTTGCTTAATACTGGACCAATTTAAAGATATTTGTTCCCATCAGGCACTGAGGTCGCTGCCCTCGGCACGGCGTTAAGATCTTTACCTCCTGCTCGAGTTCGGCGATCTTGTTTTCCTGAGAGGTTGTGCGGTCCTCGCCATCAGAGATACGTTTCTCAGTCTCAGTTATTCTTTTTGCCTTTGACACAGCTACCTAGCTCTTCCAGAGTCAGCAAACGTCTGTTCCATGAGAGCGCTAATCCTTTCAATAACAGTATTGGAAACAGCGCTAGCCACGTTTTCCTCAACGACAGGTTGTCGCCATCGACCATGCTAGCCTCCGTGTTAGCCATGTGCGATTTTGTTTTGCTTCAGAGCGTGGTTTCCGCAGAGTTTTTCGAGAAATAGTGTTTCCTTTAGTACCAGACATGCTTCCCGAGAAGCTTCACCAAAGTAATTGAGGTTAGGCCCGTTAGAAATTAAGATTATGGGCCGAAGAAGCGGGAGGTCAGCGAAAGGGATCCTCTCATTCAGAATGCGACACATGACCCTCCCAAGTTACCTTTTCATCTATAATATATGTAGAATGGATAGAAGAGTCAAATTGACGTTGGTAGTAATGTCTAACTCTTGATCTGTGTGCTTTCTTACCCTCCATGCTCCAGTTGACCACACTGGTAAGTCATTTCCCAGGGTGCTGTGTAACAAAAGTTCTGTAACAAGAGTTCTGTGTGAACTCATTGTATTGAGCCTCCTCAACAATAATGAGTACAGATGATATACATTGTAGCATATAGACCTACAGTATGGCTCCATGCTTTAATTTACAGTTTGAACTACATATATTGCACTGTATCACATGTTAAAACAAGGGTTTATACAGACTAAGTATAAGAGGAGGGGAAGTCTGCTGTACAGTAAATGGACTGACTATGTGTATATATAAACAGGTGTTGAATTACTACTGCCTTTCCAAGCAGGAAGACACCTTTATGCACTTGTTTGACTGGATACAGCTAACGCTGCGTCCATAGTTACCATCTCAAATAAAAGCTGGTGTTCTATAATAATGGTTAGAGGCTCAAATAACTGCCAGCAGCACCAACATTAAAAGTGGGTTGCTTATAAAGGCTGGGTAAAAAATAACAAAGAGGCATGAAAAATACCTTGTGCTGTATTGACTCACAGTGGTTGGTTGACTTTTTTGCAATTTTATATTGTTGCAAATAAAATGTAAGTAGCTGGTTTTGTAGTTGCTAAAAAAAAAAGTCTCTGGAAACTTTGTAGGATTATTTATTTCCTAATAAGATTCAATGCAACGGTACCAACTTTTTCTTTCACCTTGTGTGTACAGTTTCTTGATGATGTCTTTGTGACCTGCAATCCAGGTGCTCGAATAGAGGAGTTCATCTATGACAAGCTGGATAAGAAGCTTCCCTCTAAGACGACTAACCCAGAGCTGCTGGGCCAGTACATGCTGGAAGCTGCCAATGAATTTGGTCCGGGGACGCCATACGGTCAGTGGTGCTGTTACTGTAACTGATATTGTGGCATCACATATGAATCACACGTTGAACCTGTTGTCTGCTTTGTACTCATACTTGAAGGCTGGGGATGCTTTCCTGAACCACCTTTCTTTTATAATAGCAATAATAATGAAATAGTCAATAGATCAGTCAACTACTATGAACTGTAGGGTGAACGGTAGAGGTGTTAGATTCAGAAAATGGCATCGGAATAGCCCGCTCTTTAACAACTATTCTCTACTCACGGGGGGGGGGGGGGTTCTTTCACATCCTCGGTATGGAGTTCTAGAGGTATACATGTTCTAGCGGATGTATATAATGAAAATGTGCTGATTTGAATGATTTGAGACGGTCTTACCAATTGCCTGGATCATCTTTATTTCTGTATTTTCAACTACGTTCATCTATGAAAGCATATGGAGTACCATGGGGTTCTCGGCCTACTATTCACCCTTTGCACTCCATTTTATACGGTAGCAGTCAAAACAGAGGGGTGGTCTCCCGAATATATTCTTTTGTTCGGGATGCCTCTTATAAAACTCTCCCTATTGTACGTGTGGGCCAATGACCTGCAACGTTACAATGAAAGTGACTCACTGGACTGGGATACCATTTGGTCATCGATTGGCCTTGCTTCTAAGAACCCAAATCACCAACAGATCCATTTCAATTATATCTATAGGACCTACCTCACTCCCAGGAAAGGCTTTTTAATGAAATGCTTAACTTCTCCAATCTGTACCCTCTGTTCAGATGGTTGTATAGGTTCATACATGCACATGTACTGGGAATGTAAGGATGTGAAGCTTTTCTGGGGGGAGGAGGTTTGTGCCACTTTATCTAATGTTGTTGATGATATTGTACCGTGTTCCCCTGCTGTGCTGCTCTTGAATGATACCTCCTCACTGAAGATGACATTTTGGAAAAAGTGTATGCTTTTAACAGGCATCACAGCGGCTAAGAAAATGCTAGCTCTACGCTGGAAACCACCACATGCAATAACTAAGCCTCAATGAATTAACACATACATGGACGTAATTGAAATGGAGCTATCAGTAGCAAGAATGCACAGTGCCGGACCCAATACTATCTCAGCGTGGCTTTCAATGGTTGATAAAGTTAAGAATTTGCTGTAATTCAATATCTGTATTTACATTGTCGGTTTTGAGGTCTGTAATGGCCGGTAAAATCTGTTAGAGATCCAGGGTATGAGGGATTGGGTGGGGGGGGGGGGGTCGCAATTTGAAGTTTTTGTTTTTGTTTATTGTTAAATGTGTATTTAGTTTGTTTTTGTATGTAGTGTAATGTAGTCGGAAGGACGTCTGAAATGATGACTGAAGAAAATAAAAAGTTGTTCACAAAAAAAAAAGAAATCCGGAAATCACAATGTATGATTTTTTAACTATTTATTTGTATGATACAGCTGCAAATAAGTATTTGAACACCTGAGAAAATCAATGTTAATATTTGGTACAGTAGCCTTTGTTTGCAGTTCCAGAGGTCAAACGTTTCCTGTAGTTTTTCACCAGGTTTGACACACTGCAGAAGGGATTTTGGCCCACTCCTCCACACAGATCTTCTCTAGATCAGTCAGGTTTCTGGGCTGTTGCTGAGAAACACGGAGTTTGTGCTCCCTCCAAAGATTCTCTATTGGGTTTAGGTCTGGAGACTGGCTAGGCCACACCAGAACCTTGATATGCTTCTTGCAGAGCCACTCCTTGGTTCTCCTGGCTGTGTGCTTCGGGTCATTGTCATGTTGGAAGACCCAGCCTCGACCCATCTTCAATGCTCTAACTGAGGGAAGGAGGTTGTTCCCCAAAATCTCGGAATACATGGCCCCGGTCCTCCTCTCCTTAATACAGTGCAGTCGCCCTGTCCCATGTGCAGAAAAACACCCCCAAAGCATGATGCTACCTGCCCCATGCTTCACAGTAGGGATGGTGTTCTTAGGATGGTTCTCATCATTCTTCTTCCTCCAAACACGGTTAGTGGAATTATGACCAAAAAGTTCTATTTTGGTCTCATCTGACCACATGACTTTCTCCCATGACCAGAGCGCGGGAACATATTTTGAATTGGGGGTGCTGACAAATTTATAGAGTTAAGTTTTCAGCCAAAGTCAACCAGCACACACCTAACTGCATCCATCACAATTTATTGAACTGTATAGAGATTCAATTCATTATAAATAGCCTATCCAGGACAATAATTAGCCTGCTATAGACTACTGACCCAGAAACACCAGAAAATAAAATAATAGATCGTTATCGCTATTCAACCACATCAATTTCTTTCTTACCCATACTGTCAAGATGAAGACAAAATATGTCTTTATTAAAACAAGGCACTTTGTGGTGTCAAAACAGTACTTGGATAATAAAACTGGAACACATGTAGGCTACACGCTCCACAGGCATAAAAACAAGAATAAAGTCCATAATACAAGACAGAACTAACTAGGCACGGGTAACGCAGGATATAGGCACATGGCTGCGACAATGGCACGGAATAAACACATTACTGTACTCATTATATTAAATTAAATGAAAGTAAAGCAAGCCAGTCAGTTCTAACACAAACACTGAAATAGAGAAATGCAGCCTTAAGTTTTTGTAGCACGGCAATAGCAATAGCAATTTTAAGGCATAAAGATATTGGGCTGTATATCAACAGTTCTTGACAGGGCCTAATCATTTTATAACAATACGGTAGGATAATTAAATATAGGTGCGACCTCTTTCTGGTTTTCCAATAAAAAGGCTTACGCATGTAAAAAAACCACAATTATCTCCAATAATTCGTATAAACTTTCAGTTGAACTGTTACTAATAATTTGATGCCAATTTACTGCACAGCGGCAGCATAATAATAAACCAGCATTCTTACCTTGTGCTGCAGCTATAACACAATCCTCATCTCCACAACGTCTACCAGGAAAAGTGTGACCCCGATGCTGCAGCACTGAGTTCCCTCTGTGGTTGCCTTGGTGCTGCTAGCTTGGCTAACAACATTAGCTCCCTCGTTGTCTATTGCTAGCAGGTCGCTCTGGGAGTGTGGGGGTGGAGAAGTGCTGCTACTTCTTTTGGTTAAAGTTGCTGAGTATTCTGCCTTCAATCTTTTATGCTTTGTAGCCTGTGGTTGATTTATAAAGAAATACAAAATGCGCTTGTGTGCCATAGCTAGCTAACGTCTGTACTGTTGATCCGCCGGGAAAGTTCCCACAACTCTCCTCACTCATCATCGTCAGAGGCAGCGCGCCTCGCTCTTGGCAAAATCGGCAGATTCATTCTAATCAAATTATGTATTACTTACCAAATTTTAAAATGTATTACATTTAATTTCTAATGAAAGGGATTAGGTTTATATTAATAATCAATTGGGATAGAGGAAACGTAATTTTGATCTCTTTGTATGTCTTGACATGTGAAGAAATTGACAATAAAGCATACTTTGACTTTGACTTTGAATTTGAATTCATTATAAATAAATGTTTTTGTTTAGTTTTTTTAATTATGGTTGTAGTTTTTTGTTCTTTTGCTAGGGGGTGCTGCAGCACCCTCCGCACCCCTAGTTCCCGCAGCCATGACTCCTCTGGATCATCCAAATGGTCATTGGCAAACTTAAGACGGGCCTTGACATGTGCTGGTTTAAGCAGGGGAACCTTCCATGCCATGCATGATTTCAAACAATGACGTCTTAGTGTACTACCAACAGTAACCTTGGAAACGGTGGTCCCAGCTCTTTTCAGGTCATAGACCAGCTCCTCCCGTGTAGTTCTGGGCTGATTTCTCACCTTTCTTAGGATCATTGAGACCCCACGAGGTGAGATCTTGCATGGAGCCCCAGTCTGATGGAGATTGACAGTCATGTTTAGCTTCTTCCATTTTCTAATGATTGCTCCAACAGTGGACCTTTTTTCACCAAGCTGCTTGGCAATTTCCCCGTAGCCCTTTCCAGCCTTGTGGAGGTGTACAATTTTGTCTCTAGTGTCTTTGGCCAGATCTTTGGTATTGGCCATGTTAGTAGTTGGATTCTTACTGATTGTATTGGGTGGACAGGTGTCTTTATGCAGCTAACAACCTCAAACAGGTGCATCTAATTTAGGATAATAAATGGAGTGGAGGTGGACATTTTGAAGGCAGACTAACAGGTCTTTGAGGGTCAGAATTCTAGCTGAAAGACAGGTGTTCAAATACTTATTTGCAGCTGTATCATAGAAATAAATAGTTAAAAATCATACATTGTGATTTCTGGAATATTTTTTTTTTTAGATTATGTCTCTCACAGTGGACATGCACCTACGATGACAATTTCAGACCCCTCCATGATTTCTAAGTGGGAGAACTTGCAAAATAGCAGGGTGTTCAAATACTTATTTTCCTCACTGTATAATAAATAAATATGAATCAATCTTTTAATTCTATGAATCGATTTTGAATCGGTAGCTTGAATCCCGATTCAACTACATTTGATTTTTCTGCACACCCCTAGTGAACGGTTTAAACGGTGGTCGGTCTCTCTGTACATAAACGTGCTGATGTTTTTCTGAAGTGATCCAGTTCAGTATTCTGGGAGCAGAATACTGAACTGTTTTGTATGAGTATGATCCAAAGCTAAATTCCTCATATGTGTCCTCATACCTGGCAAATAAAGCTTATTCTGATTCTGATATTTTGTGAAAGCACCAATAGTCAACACTACTATATCGCCATTGATGTATTTAGTCAAAAATATTGTGGTATTTGATTTCCTTCCTTTGCCATGACACAGAGCTGGCTTTAAATCCCTTTTAAGCATTGGTTTACAGGTGGCATAAGCACCGGCAGTGGCCCTGCCTCCTCCGCAATCACAGCCCATTCTGTCAGTTTTTCCCCCGCCTCCTTTGTTATCTAAAGTTTCAGCTGTTATAAAGTAGCCATCTCTTTCAATCCAATTTGACAGGATATGTAATATGTGTGTGCATGTGTGTACTTGTAGGCAGTACCCTGATCACAGTGGGAGAGTACCAGAAGAGACTGGGAGGAGCCGAGCGTGAGCTTCTCCAAACCTCAGCTGCCACCTTTCTCACCCCGCTTCGCAACTTCCTGGAGGGAGACTGGAGGACTATATCTGTAAGATTGACCTACTGATTTACTTTCTTACTCACTACTTCCCTTGGTGCTTTAAGATATTGGGTCCCATTTTAACAATCTAAGCGCATGGCGTGGTGGAAAAAAGATATGTGCAGCAGGCGCATGGCTCTAAAGGGTTGTACTTAGTGTCTTAATTAATCACAGGTGTGTTTTGGCCGTAACATGGTATAAACCAATCAGAGTGTCCTCTCCCATTCCCTTTAAAAGTCAGGCTCCTTACCTTGTACCTTGTACCTTGGTGTATTGCTGATATGATGGAAGATTTTCTGCTTAATATAGATATATTTGTGTCCTGCTGTGCGTCCCTGTGTGTGTAACAAGCATAGTGTGTGCATGCTGTACACGAGCCTAGGCGCATTTTACTGATGCGCTGTACAATGAAATTGAAAATAACAAAGAAAATAATGAAATTGTGATGATCACCGCCCTTAAACAGAGGAAGCACCACAGGTTCTTTCCAAGCAGGTGGAATTGCGGTATGGAGGGAGAGATTAATGAGGGCTGTTAGGGGAGACGCAATAACAGGGGCTGCAAAAAAAAATATACATATAAATCTGAGTTTGTTAGATTTTGACATATACAGTATTTGTAACACACAAGTTGCAATGAAGTGTTTTGTAGTCAGTTTTGCCTTATTATTTTATGTATATCTTATTAGATCATGTGTATATACCATGTACAATTATTTTTTTTTTCCTTTTGGTCATTTTTGTGATTTTATTTTTTTCTCCACTCTTGCCTAAACTCGAAATTGTTGTCCATTATCCCATCCTCTTTCAGGCACTCTGTTTTCTGATTTGTACTCGTCTGGAGACAATCAACAACATTTTTTAAATAATCGATTATTAAAGTGGGGCATCAAATCGTTCTAGAGAGAATCAATGCATCTAAGAATCTATTATTTTTCCAACCCCTAATTAGGACGTGTATTTTTGTATTACAAGTTTTCTGAACTTTTTATGTTTAAATATGCAAATGAAGTGTTATCTAACTCTAACTTTTGGTAGAAGCCCAGTGTTGCAATGTTCCCTGCAGCAGATCCCCGCTTTCTGATTGGATCCCTTCTGTTCTCTGCAGAAAGAGAGGCGACTTCTGGAGAATCGACGGCTGGATCTTGACATCTGCAAAGCACGCCTGAAAAAAGCCAAGCAGGCCGAAGCCAAAGCAGCGGTGAGATGAAATTTCATGTTGTTACTGTTGCTGTCTTCTTCCTCCTCCAATCCTCGGTGGCACTATAACATCCACTTTTACTGGTAAAGCAACACACTCCCACCGTGTAAAATACAGACACTGGTCAGGTGCCTTGAGCGTTGTTATTGACGCTAAATGTCTTCTTTAGGGTCCAATCTAAATGCGCTGGGTCGGTACTATTGTTGTCACGTGTGTCGTTTGACCTTTCCACCACCCCAGCCAGCCTTGTTTTGCAGAATTTTGGGCTTTCATACTACTCGCTGCCATTGTCGTTTTTAATACTACGTCATCTTCACACGCCGCGGAGCTGCAGTTCTGTCCGGTCTGTTCCATACACACGCTGAAGGGTGCTTATTGCGTTGTATCTGATGCTGAGAGATTCTGACCACGTGTCTGTATTTTACGAATTGGGAGTGAAAACAGGTTGGGTAAACTATAACCCTCCTAAAACTGGAGTGCGAAATTGGCGAAACTTTAGTGAGTTAGTCCACCTTTTGTACAGCATCTGTGTTCCCATTATAAAACCAGCATTAATGATTATTTGACTCCATGTAATGTAAAAGGGGTTGCTCATAATATCACAATCCCAGAGAACTATTGCCCAACTCTGCAGCTCTGCAACTATTCAACCTCTTAGCTTTACTGTATTTTAATCGCAAGACAAATCCATCTGCTGGAGGTGACATGAGCAATTGTTTTCTTACAAGTCATTCCAACTTAAAGGGTAACTACCATTTTTTTAACCTGGACCCTATGTCCCTATGTTTTTGTGTCTAAGTGACTGATTTACCGATTTACATGTGTAAATATTTTGGCTCTATACACGCTCAAAGTATTGTTTTTTAAAATGGAGTCTGGTAGGTTTAATGCAAGCGACCTTAGAGCTGTTTTTGGTTAAACAGAAATAGAAAAAGAGGTTCTAAAAATGTCTATCTCTGTAGGGTTCTTTTTCATAATGTTGTTAGACACTTAAAATATTAATCTAAGCCTCTCAGCGGCAAAAACAGCACTTTTAGTGGACTAAACTGATGCTGAACATTTGCCCTGTAGGGTTACATTGCACCCTGGTCTGTGGCTGCCGGTTACAACGTTAACGCTTAATACTGGACCAATTTCAAAGATTCTTGTTCCTATCAGTCACTCACACATAAAAACATAGGAAAATAGGGTTCAGGTTGAAAAAAAACGGTAGTTAAACCCTCCTAAATGATTGTCACTACACATCTGTCAACTAAATTTTAGCCACATTTGGGCCAAAATTGACGGATACAGCTTTAAAGTTGACAAAAGATTGCAGTGAGAGACGCTCATACATGTATGTTTTATGCTAAATACTCAACACTGTTGGTGTTTTGTATCTTGTGCCAGCTGTTCTCTATCACATCTGAGCCGTATAAGACAAATAGCAAAAAAAAAGCACACAACTAGGACATCACAGCTATGCATTTTCACGTCAGGTCATAGGGTCTTGCTTTCTTGAGAATAACTCCTGCAGTCATTTTGTTCCCTGGTTGCTTCTTCTGATGCCATGGCTGCACTGACCAAGCTGCTGCTTACAATTGATTAAAAAAAGCTTCTCAGATGCTCTGCTGGCTACCATATCATCATATCATCAATGATTCTATCTGCAGTGCCTGTTGCATGTATCTCAACCTCAATAAGATAAGCTTCTTAATGCTGACTACGAGATGCTTTGTCTGAAGCCATCAACAGGGAGATGATAGAGAAGCACTCAACTTAGTCTTAGGGCTCTCTTTGGGTTACCATGGCTTCACTCAACCAAACATTGGCGATTTTGAAAACCGGTATCATGAAGCTGGTTATCACCTGGCTCTTTTAACTCTGGGGTTTCCACACCTGTTTGTGTAAAAGAGGCAGAGATATTAAATCATCAGAACTATGAGGGGGGTAGGGGTGGGAAAATTAGGACTTATAAAATTGATTCTTTTCCCTAGAATTATTATTAATTAATTTTTACCAGTTATTCATCTAAATATTTTCTGTTTATATGGTACAGCAGACATCGACTACATCTTATCTGTTTCAAGCAAAACCGGCTAAAAGCAGAAAATGGAGGAAATCCATGTTATGTACTTCTTTACAAATGAAATAAATTATGATGTGCATTCTTCTCAGAGAACAATTGTTTTTTAGACTATATTGTCTCTAGAAGTGTTTAATTCAACTGTTGTTTTTGTTAAAGAAGTAAAAGAAAATTGTAATACTCAATACTTGAGTATTACAATACTACTACAATACTACCAAATTGCTAAACTTCTAGAATCGCTATGTTTGAACAATGAAAATCGCAATACAAATTGAATCTGCAGCCATGTGTACTAAGGCAAATCATCCCGGCCCTAGAGGAGAGTACCTAAGTAAAAATCAGTGTGCATTATATTATCCATAGAAGAAGAAAACTCAGCGTATTCATGGCAAAACACCGCCAATTAAACAAACATATTTAGGTAGTATTTACCTGATACTAGCTGTTATTAGTATTTCCAGTTTGAAGCTTTAGGTTAGTGAGTTTGTCCCAGACGCGTTGCATGTTGCCATGACCTTTTTATAAAGGAATATACTGACAAGTAATGCAAATTTGTTTTTAAAACTTGAAACTTGCCACATAAAGTATAGTACAACTCTGGAGCAGGTTAGCTGTGTAACGTAGGTTACAATGATGATCTTTCCAGGTTAGGAGTGAGCTAGTCTCACTTTGCCAGACCTTCCTCCACAGCACTGCGAAGGAGGGTCTGGCTAGTCCACAGCTTTGTACGTTCAAAAGTAGTTTTAGTTGATCAACAGAAGACTCAGATTGGACAAATAGTCTAGCTAGCTGCCTGGATTTACCCTGGAACAATCCCGGAAGTGGAACGTCGTCGTTATAGACTAGAAGTGAGCCAGCTTTGTGATACCAGAACAACTGAGTTAAAACCAGGGCTGGGCAAATATGGAGAAAATTAAATAGCACAATATATTTGACCAAATACCTTGATAAAATACCACAATGATATTGTAGTGTTGCACTATTGGCGCTTTCACAAAATGTTAACACAATGACATTTCGGATAAATAATCAGCAGTAATGTGGATATAATGACTAAGTGGGTAAAGGCAAATAATAGAACAGTTCACTTTACTGTAATGCCTTTAATACTAGGAAAAGACACCACTTATACCATATTACGATATCCAAAATCTAAGACTCATATCATCATATCGATATATCAATATATTGCCCAGCTCTAGTTAAACCCTAGAGAACCCTGAATAAACAACACAATCTGGCCTTTGCTGAATACGGGGGTGGGACGTTCAGAAAGAGCAGGGGTCGCCCTTCTCACAGCAGGATGGTAACCTCTGGACAGTTAGAAGTGACTCAAATTGATCAAACGTTTAGGTAAACAAATGACTAAATAATTCTTTAATATAAAAGCAAAGCCTGTAAAACTATAAACAAGCTAATAAAAGCTTAACGGTAACTGTGGGGACTGTAGCTTCTATTATTCTACTATTCCTAAATAAATCATTTGAACCACTTTGATATCCCACACCACCACCAACAACTATCGACAGTTGTCTTCTGCTTTGAGCTTTGTCTGAATAATGTGCTGCTTCTGATCTGTTTTCTTTATGCTGCTATGCTTTATGCTGGAAACTTTTTTTGTTTTTCTGCTTTATGATTGTAACTGCATGACTGTTCCAACATGTGTCCTCCTCCCCGCCCCTTCCTTGTTTTTAGGCTGCACCTGATTTTCAGGAGACAAGGCCCCGAAATTATGTTCTTTCTGCCAGTGCATCAGCGGTAAGAGTCCCAAGTGAAACAAGTGGCACACATGCATGGCACATCCAGGGTCAAGTACTGAGCAGGAGCTAGGCTAACATGCTAATAGAGCTCAACAGTGTGCTTCTTGAAGGGAAAATCCCATTAATTTATTCATAAGCATTTTTAAAATCAGCCATAATGTCTAAACCATCAGAGGCAGACTGACCACAAGCTACAAGATTGTGAAACAAAGGTTTCTGCTCCTGTGGAAGCCAGAAGACTGTATAAAAAACATGTTTTATTTGCAATGTCATGGAGAAGTACTACACTACCCACAATCATAAGCATAACAGGGAAGTCTCTGATTGGTGGAGCAAGCTGTTGCTTGGCTACTACCAGCTGCTACCGTTTAACTCAATGATCGATTCTCTACATGTGTTCTGGTCACAATTCATTGGGTTGGCTCGGTTTCAGTCATAAAACTCATTCTTATAAACCTCTTTTGAACCATCAATGGAGATATTGAATGGGGAAAATCACTTTAGGAACCAGAGCTGTTCAAAAAGTGGGTGGTCACTGTTGAGCTCTTTAGACATAAAGCGCTGGAACACTTAGTGTCTACTGTCTTTTATGAGCCATGCAACCTTAGCACAAACTCCATTAGAGCAAACATTTTAAAGTGTAGCTTTTTGAAAAAGTGAAATGAAATGAGTAAAAACTCTAATTCCATGACCAAAAAAATTCTATGTTGCTCAATTGAGTACACTTATGGTTAGCTAGTTCAGAGACTTTACGACTTCCTCTACTTATGTTACTATTATGCTTTGTATCATTGTTCAGCAAAAGTTATATAGTCTCACTTTAAAGACACAGCAAAGTTTAACATTTTAAAGGTATTGAGATTCATTTTTAGAATATATTGTTAATATTATTAATTATTATTATAAATGTAACGTACACACCAGTGGCACCGTAGTGTTGTCTACTTATGGTATATGTATGCAACATGGAATGACAGCCATTGAATAACACTAATAACACTAAGATTAACATGTTATACATTTGAAATGATGTATTGTTTGAGTAGTAATGTAAATGACAAGGTGGCTGCATTTCTGTTACCTATTACCTTTGCAACGTAAATATGATACTTTAATATGACATGAGCATGTGCCTATGTTTAATTTTTGTTATTGTTGTTTAAACCCCCTGAATGTTCCTACTTTCTTTGTTATATGACATACTAAAACTACAAATAATGTATATTTAAAATGTACCACATTTAGAGCCATATACAATAGCTCCACACTGGTATGATCTGGAACGATGACCTGTCTCTGAAAAGACTAAATTGAGTTTTCTAGTTGCTCTGATCATGAAAAAGCATATCATAAGATGTTAGATGTATTGGAGAGGTACGGTGGCCTAAACACGTCAAACTCTGAGACCCACATAGAGCCACTGTTTTTGTTTTTTTAAGGGGAGATAGCAGGTCAACAGAGTGTCAGTATATGCCGCGTAGAAGTGTATACATCATCTGAAAACTGTGAATCAAAAGATTAATCCGATATGCAGCACTGTGTGTCAAGTGTTTCTAGTCATAAACATGTAATAATCATGTTTTTAAATGCTGAAAGTTTAAATTGTATAAGACATGGGAAATTGGATGGAGGTATGTTATGACCATTCCCATGCTCTATTATGTCTCATAAGTTGTTGCAGAAATTTCTAGGTTGATAACATTTGTTGCGCAGATTTGGTGCAACATGTAACCATTTTTGACCACTTGAATTGACAAAATATGGTCAAAAAAACCATCGCCTGCTGTGGCAATATTGGTGCGGCCATCAATGGTCAAAGTTCACCAAAAGTGAACTCCACATGAATTCGCTTTTCTACGGGAAGCCTATGTTTCTTTTGCCCCTTCACTTGCATAGAATGGAAGTGAAGGGAGGTGAACAATCGCCAATGTAAATTTTGCAATGTGTGACCATGGCTTATTACACCAAGACCTTAAAGAAACACTATAGGAAAATCCATGTTGTGATTTGGTATCAAACCCCATTTGGAGATTTCCTTAAGAATTGCACTTTTCTGCAATTGGATGGCAGGCACTTCTGTTTTTAAAACTGCTCAGAAACCAACGCCATATATCCTCTGAATGCCCCAAGTCTCTACAATGTGGTTGTGAAGTTTCATGAGGCTGTATTATCCTGGAGGTCACAATAGGTAATTTTATACAATGGGGTCAAGTTTCAGAAAATGGTCTCACAATGAAATGGCTTTTATGGGGACTAACATCATCACGTATGAATACAACTGGGAGTCTCACATCTCCAGTCATACCCAATGTACAGTATGCTATTTCAAGACTGTCTAGGGACCCTAGCAAGCAGAAATATTAAAACATACCAGAATAAGAATGGGCGAAAATAACACATTCATTCTGCATTCAAAACTGCATGGTTTTTGCCCCTAACTGCATGGGATTGGCATAAAGTGGGCATTTCTGTAAAGGGGAGACTTGTTGTTACCCATAGAATTCATATAACCCATTTACATCCATATATATCCTCGGATCAGGGAGGCTCCAAAATCATGGTAGCAGCTGTCGCCATGGTCCCGCTACACGTTCCCTTCCCTGCCACGATCTGCGGTGCCCAGCTACGTCCTGCTGTGCCTTGTAATGCTGCACAGTGCCTTGCTATGCCATGAACTACTACAAAGAACTACTATAAACTACTATTATTTTGATTTATTTGATTTATTTTTTAGGGACTGTTATTGCCACTCTTCATTCTAACCCCAACCGGTCGTCAGACACCGCCTACCAAGAGCCTGGGTCTGTCCGAGGTTTCTTCCCAAAGGGGAGTTTTTCCTTGCCACTGTCGCACTGTTGCTTGCTCTGGAGGAAACTACTAGAACTGTTGGGTCCTTGTAAAGTGTCTTGAGATAACTCTTGTTATGAATTGATACTATAAATAAAATTGAATTGAATTGAATATCTTAAGGTGAGCAGTCAAGTGGCCATTTTGAATATAGCCATGCCAGTTTATCCTTTATTTAATCCCCTATCCCTACAAGCTGGCGTGTCATGGTTGGTATGATAACAGTCTCTAGCTATAGAACGTATAGAACTAAAGACAGTGATGTTGGCTGCAACATTTCATCAGCAAAGCAAAGCAACACAGCAGAAGACATGCCAGGGCTGTTGCTGTGTCACTAAGCATCTGGCCTTCTTAGCTGGGGTTTGACTGCTTTAGCTAAACTGTAATTGTCTAGGGTTTAAAACACAGCTGTGCATTAAGTTGGACATGATTGTGTCAAAATGAGAACTGGTTCAGCTGGACTGCTGCTAAGCAGCTTTGCCCACACGCTGCAAAATAATAATGCAGATTTTCTATTTCAGCCACCCATAGTGCTAGCCTGGTCCTACAAGTCTCTGGTCCATTAGCCTGGTCCTACTAGACTCTGGTCCTCTGGTCCATTAGCCCGGTCCTACCAGACTCTGGCCCATTAGCCTGGTCCTACCAGACTCTGGTCCTTTAGCCTGGTCCTACCAGACTCTGGTCCATTAGCCTGGTCCTACCAGACTCTGGTCCTTTAGCCTGGTCCTACCAGACTCTGGTCCTTTAGCCTGGTCCTACCAGACTCTGGTCCATTAGCCTGGTCCTACCAGACTCCGGTCCATTAGCCCGGTCCTACCAGACTCGCTACATTTCATTAGTCCAGAGAGTCTGGCCACTCCCCATTGGCAAGTGTTAATTTCCTTGAAGGTGGGTACTCTGTTGAAGTTTAAAACTATTGGATATGTCCAGAGCCACTCTGGATCTGCCACAACCAATCGCTGATGTTTGGCCACCAACAAAACTCAGCAAAGACTGTTCTTGCTCGGGTTTTAACTTTTGGAAATTCGGCAGTGTTGCCACAACGAACCGAATGGTAGTGATGGCCGAATGAAGCTTTGTGAACCAGAGTATTTATTTTCTGAGCCCACTAGATGGCACTCTCTGTTGGTTGAGAATATACTGAATTGCAATGCCTTAGACCTTTCTAGTAAAACCAAGATTCTATACCAAAAATACAATCATATTGTAGAGCTTTTCTCAAATGGCGGTACTAGTACCCGGTACTAGTACTTGGCAGAAAAATATTTCAAAGGGGGTTCATTATTGATAAAAGTTTAAGAACCCCTGTTGTAGAGCATGTATTCCCAACGTGTATTCTCCTTACATTGTTTTATCTACTGCAATAGTATTAACCTGTTGGATTGAGCTTACATTAATAACACAGAAGGAATACATGCTCTTCTTTTTCTCACAACAAAAGACTAAAAGTCAAAAATGTACTTGAGTAAAGCTGCACAAGTTGATAATGTACTTAAAAGTAAAAAAGGGAAAGTACTTTTTATACAGCAGAAAAATTGTCCCTGTGAGTTTAAATGCATTATTGGATTCTTATAACTAATGCATTAATGTTTAAGTAGAATTTGAATGTAGCTGGTAATCTGTCGTATGTTATAAATTTATCATATTTTTGTATGTAAAATCCTTGTGTTTAAAGTAACTGGTGACTTAATATAGTTGTAAAATGAATAGAGTAGAAGTATAAAGTAGCAAAAACTGAAAGTACCTCAAAATTGTACTTTAACTTTAAGACATTATTCAACTGATATAAAATGACCTGAAGTGGCATGTTTTGGTGAAAACCCCACAGGTGCAGTTTTATTGGGGTTTGAATGTTGTTTTTTTGATGACAGTAGCCCTCCTACAGAGCTTTTTTAAAATGAAACCGTTTGAGGCTTGTTGACTTTCAGTTGCTGTTTCTTTGTTTTGGCTCTGCAACTGAACCAGCTGCAGAGTGGCTGGGAGAGCTGGGATGTGGAGACGAATCCCAGTGGATCAGAGCAGATGAAGGTTGTACACATAAACATCTGTTAGCAACCAGGAAAAAGGATTCCCACCCTGTCAATTTGTGCTGTTTATTTATGGTGGTAGTCAGTGGTCATGCAGTCTCCAGTGATCTAGTGTGTGTGTGTTTTGTGGTAAAGACTTTGTTATCCATCCCTTGTACTACCTGATAGTGGTTCATGGTCACTTTGCCAATTTGTAATTTTTCTTAAAGGTTGGGAATAATTGAGGAACTTTAGGGACACATTTAATATTAATGTGGCCAGACAATGAAAAGTCAATTTTAAGTTTCCAAGTAATGCACTGGGACAAGGACGTTGAGGACATCAATGGCATTATTAGCTGTTTTAAACCTAAAAACCCAATTTCTAACTTTTTAAATTTTGAGTATAACACACATCTATGCAACATACACCTGTTCAACCAACACATTCTCACTCCCATCGCGTAAAATTCTACTTTAGCGTCACATCTAAACACGCTTTATCTAAAACTCTGGGTCGGGACTATTGGCGTCACTTTTGACGCAGTTAAGGAAAGGATGGTGGGTGGGACACCAGGACAAGAACGGGACAGTTGGGATTAGGAAAAGAAGAAAGGAACAGTTGGGTTTAGGAAAAGTAGAACGAGACAGGTAGGTTTAGAAAAAGAAGAACGAGACAGGTAGGTTTAGGAGAACGGGACAGTTGGGTTTAGGAGAAGAAGAACGGGACAGTTGGGTTTAGGAGAAGAAGAAAGCAATAGTTGGATATAGGAAACGTGACAAGAGAGACACGAGTCCCGGTTCCCGAGGTGAAAGTGATGTGTTGTTTGACCCATCAACCACCCCAACCAATCTCCCTACGCTGAATTTTGGGATTTCATACTACTCGCTACTTCTGTCGGTCTTAATACTACGTCAGCTTCATGCGCCGCGTAGCTGCTGCTCTGCCCGGTGCGTTCTGCACACACGCTGAAGGGGGATTTTGCATGGAATCTGACACTGGCAGCCACTGCCCAAGTGTCCGTATTATACAAGTTTGGAGTAAGAACGGGTTGGTTAGCACACATCAGTTTTACACTTTGGTATGTTATATATTGATGTCATTCCACTTTCCTGCTTAATTCCGAGAGCTTTAGACCTATATGTAACAAACGTATACACTAATAAAATAGGAAACATCCTTTCTCTCAATAACACATGCTTAACACAGGGGGGAGCAATGCAACAACTATTCATCAGGCTGCAGCTGCAGAATGTAGAGGAAAGGTCAGGTTGAGTTCAGGCCGGGGGCAGCAGCTGCCAAACACATACGCATCACTGAAGTATTTGGGCTATTCTCACATTCAAGTCTGATTTTGTATTTATTTAGCATCTGTAATCACACACAATCTTGTTTGTTTTCAATGTTTGAAAAAAAACATAGCACCCTGACTAAACTTCTACATACCTTCTACTATCTTAACTATTAGTCAAAATAATTTACAATTTCAGTTTTTTAACTCAAACATTTCATATACATTATTAGTTAGTTAGTTCCAGAACAAAGTGTCAGACTAATAAGTTGGTGTCAGTGGTGAAATAAAGAGACAGGAAAGTGTCAATTTTGGTCCCTGGAGGACAAGTCGACACAAGGCTTATTCAATGCATTCCTGATGTTTTTTATGGAACCCACGCCACTTCTAGGCAAGACCCGCCTTCAATAGCATTGACACACTACTATTGGCCAAGCGTCCATGCTTACGTCAATAAATTCTAGTATTAGAACAAAGACAAGTATCTTAAAGAAAACTAAAATAACAGGACATTATCAGAGCTTTAATGTGCACTTGTTGCACAATACGTAACAACTGGAAAACATTAGTCAAACAAGAGGCTGGAGCCTCTTGTTTGACTAATGTTTTCCAGTTTCCCACACACAGCAGCAAACAGAGCAAGACAACCAGACGGCTGGGTCTGGTTTATAATGAGGATACAGTTTGCAAGGTTAAGGTTGGGTTTTGTTTGGATTTAAACAATTCTGAATCCACTCTATTCAGTGTTTTCTAAATTCCCTCTGCAAAAGCATCCTCTATATCCCCAAAAACCACCCCAAAGTTGTCCAGATTGGCCAAGCAGTTGCTGAAATATTCTCCATTTAGGCGATTGTGCTAATTATAGCTCATTATGCTAGTTTTTGTTTGGCAAATTGTCCCATATATACAAATTATCATCCAGCAGTTTCTAAATGCTGGGGACCCATACTGTACATCTACAACACATATCTTGGGGTCACCAACATTTCCGAGTTCATATTGCTGGCAAGTAGGCTAGTATGTTGTGGGACTAGTCTGAATAAATGGCTCCCTCAGCTTTATATGTTTTTGCAGTCAAACGCTACATTTCAGCATTGTATTTGGTTAAATAGTAGTTATTTTGTAATAGACTTAAAAAAATCAACTGCAGGTATAACAATCACTTGTTAGATTGTAACTTCCATTTCCATCGCCCAGTGCTGCATTTCATTGTAAAATGAATCCACTGTTCATGCTGCACTGCATGCTAAGAGGAGTTTGCTGGTCACATATAAGTCAACGGACTCATTTTGTGACCCCCGATTGCACCTGCAAGGTCAGCTGTCAAAAACCCTTGCGCTCCGTTAAAACACTGTCCGCTGACAGAGATGTTGTATATTTGTGTTAGAGTGTGATGTGAGCAGAGCTGCTTTTGTCTCCTCTTGTATATTTCAGTGATAGAGTACTTATATTGGTTGAAAATGTAACCATTGTTTTGTCCTCGGGTAAAAATTTGACCCGTTTTCAAAGTTTCTTTTTTTTTATATATCAGAATAAGGAGTTTCTTTCAACCAAATTGCCCAAAAATAACTTGGACGCATGGTTGTACGTTGTATGGAAGCCATAAAACATTCTTTGCTGGTAAAATGAATGATTACTTCCATTGAAATTTGGGTGTTTTATTCAATGTTATAGCATTTAAAAATAAAGTCTCCTGACAACTGTAACATAAATGGTGCGTTACTCAACATCCTCTGATCTAACTATTATTCAAAATAATTCATAATTTCTGCTTTAAATAAAATCTATTATTAGGTTAAATATCATTTAAATTAGATTTATTGATGAGAATTTTAAAAAGTGTTAAAGTGTAAAAGCATCAAAAACATCGGAAATAGCACCAAAAAAAAGTTACTTTTCAATTTTAGACCCAGACCCAACAAGAACATCAAAATCCAATAAGACACTTTACAAAATATAATAGTTAAACAAATAAAAGCAAAGCTGGTATACAGGTTTGTAGGAGCGGTCAGTAAATCAACGCGCATTCGTTCGTAGTGTCACAATGATCCGTCTCTTTATTTCACAATTGCAGCAGCAACATAAATAAACTTGTTTTAAAGAAAGAAAGAAAATGTTTGTTTCACAAAATGCGGTTGAAAAATAGTTTGTCCTTCCACCCTCTAATCATGCACACACACACACACACCTGGCTCAGGTGAGGTCTAAATATAGAGTTAACACCCCCTGACGTCATCATCATCATCATCATCATCATCATTAACAACACGTCAACATGAACAACAGCAATCGTAATCAGCATCACCTGAACACAGGCATGCAAATGACATGCATGTGAAGAGGATCAAACTAAAATCAGTGGCATGGCTTCAACTAGGTTCAATTTATATGAAGTCAAACTTAAATCCATTACTAATTTTAATGTAGGCATATTGTGGGCTATATAACATGGCCAGGACAAGTGGAAGTCTGATACAGATGACACCTGCATCTCAGTACAGAAATTGGATTACATAAACTCTGTTTTTGACTGAAAACTGGCCAGAGATGATTTGTTAAAAGAAAGTTGGTCACTAAGCTGATTAGATTTAGGGTAGAAAAGATCAAAGTAACAGCAACCGAGTAACTTAACCCAGTTTTTGCGGATAAAAAAAGAAAGTCCAGAATATATATTGAAAATATTGAAACCGAATATTCAGCATCCCTTTACCTTGCCAACTACCTGCATTGTTTCAGATTGGCTAGATTAAAGCACAGACATACAGTAGCTCATAGATCTTTATATTGTCTACATAATTTGATGTTTGAGTCTGGGAATGGTTCATGACTGATCATGTTTCTGTTTCATGCTGCTTTTCTCAGCTGCTGAGTGAGGAAGTGGACAAAGTAAGTTCCTTCACTCGTAGACAGTGTGGGTGCCAATCTGTGTCTAAATACTTTACATAAAGCCTTACATGTGTTTGTACTTTTCTTTTAATGCCTCCTACTTGTCCTGTCATGTCCTCCTGCAGGCAGAGCATGAGCTTCGAGTCGCTCAGACAGAGTTCGACAGACAAGCTGAGGTCACCAGACTGCTGCTGGAAGGCATCAGCAGCACACATGTGAGTGCATGTCGTGGCATGGGACTCCTTTTGGTAGACAGTCTTGATGGAAAACTGTATGTCAGAGTCGCCAGACCATCCTGTCTAGAGTAGCGACGTAGAGGAAATGAGCAATATGACTCATTGATTGTCCAACACTATTGCACAGATCATTGTGTATTACACTTTCATGCTCCCAAACTGTTGAATGAGCTTTTTCTGCTATCTGGGGATTACATTGCCTAGGAACTTCGGGGAGATTTGACAAACACATTTGTAAATATTACTGCAAGCCATTATGACGGTGCTGATCTTTGGGGGAACAGAGAGACCAGAGCTATAGTAGCTTTACACTCCTCAGTCGCAGTATAAGCTACACAACAGAAGAACCATTTGCAGGCAGTTATGTAACAGGAGGCGCTGGGACAAGTACATCTTTTGAATTAACTGTGTGAACTTATTGTCCCATTAGTGAATAGCACCATATAATCAGATAGACATACAGTCTGACTTAACTGCCTGTTAACAGGCTCTTTAGCGTCGGAAGCTTGTTTAATATAATAAAAGATAACAATATCTGTGTTAAGCGAGACAACATAACCTGTCAATGTCTTTGTTATGATAACTTGACATTAACCGAGGCAATATAACCTGTCATAAATTTGACTCAGCAGGCCTAATTATTAAACTTTATAGCAAACAAAACAGCCTGTGAGATTTACGACAGAGGCCAGTTTTCTGACAGATAATACAGCTATAGTCAAATCACCTCGGTGCTGCATTCACTGTCATCAAACTGATCTTATCTTAATGAAAAGTCAAAATGGTTCCACTATACTTGAGGTTATTAAGCACTTGACAATAAAATTAGACTTTATGACAAGTCCAAAAGTTAAGTTTTTTAGCTTCGCAAAAATGGAGATTTCCTGCTCTTTGCTGTTTTATATCGTATTAAACTGAATATATATTAGGGTTTTGGTCCGACAAAAGACATTTAAAGACATCACCTTGGACTTTTCTTTTCTGACATTTTATGCAACATTTAATCGATTAATCAAGAAAATAATCAGTGGATTAATCAATAATGAAAGAAAAATTGTTTATATATGTATGTATCCTTGATTTTGGCTGGGGATTCCACTCATGCTGATGATAATCTTTTCCTTTCTCCCTCAGCTCAACCACCTGCGTTGTTTGCAGGATTTTGCAGAGGCTCAGGCCACTTACTACGCCCAGTGTCATCACTACATGCAGGACCTTCAGAGAGAGCTCAACAAGTGAGAATTCACTGGTAGCTGCATCTGTAACATGTGTATGCCAGATGGTTATTAGAGCAGGATAATATATTTGTAGCTGAGTCACTCAGGTCAAAAGGTAATAGATTTTTTTTCACACACTTCTCTTTCAGTAGTGTTCAGTTTATGGGAAGAGCTCAGAGACGCATACAAACCGCAGAGCAGCCAGTGGGGCTTTGGCACACACTTCCACTTCCTGACGTAGCTGAAAATATGAACTCTGCTTATGTGGTTTAATAATCACACAAAGTCAATTTTAATCTGAGCTAAAACATCTGCGTCCTTGTTGTGTCAGACAACCCACCAGACTGCTTATGGGAAAAAACAAGGGCTCTATTTCCCCACAGCTGTAATCCAAGAAGAACACCCGTCATATACATACTTTTTTGTTTCCAAACAGCAGACAATACAGATGTTCTTATATATCATTGTAGTTTGACCACTGTGGGATTAACAGTGGTACTTACTGGGATGTAACACACCAGTTTTATGTCACATTGCAGCTCAATGTGAGAGTCTTTGCTGTGTTTTGCTGTCTTTTACTGCCACTCTGGTATCTCTCCTCTCCGTTGACGTATTCCACAGACAGTTTAGAAAGCTCTATTGTCAGTAAAGTCAGTAAGTTTGCCAACAATACCGAGGGCAGACTCACAGCGGTCTCAGCAGCTGAGCAGAGAGGGTGACTCAGTCACCTTGTTGCTCTCTCTAATATAACCAACATAAGCTGCTCTGTTCAGGCTACCAAACGTGCATGCAGGCTGAAAATCAACCGTGCTGTTTTGTTGGGACTAAGCTATAAGCAAAAGGAAGCTCCGCTAGCTGCTTGGCTAATGCGCCATGGTAAACACTTCAGCATTTACGTTAATGTGTCCACGTCCACCGGTCCATCTTTATGTACAAAGCTGAAGTGACGAGCAACTTTTTTTTCACTCCATAAACTCTTGAATGTAGGATAGAAGCCAGTCAATGAGGATAACTACACAATAATTATTGCTTTCATTATATTTCATATCACACGATACCTGTTCTCCTGTAACTTCCTGAGCAAAAAAAAAAAGAAAAGAAATGAGGTGATGGCGGTGATGATGTCATCTCCGCGGTAGTGGCATGTGACCGCGCTATTGCAGCAATGTGGTAACCGTCCCAGCCCTACAGCCAAGATGCCCAGTTGTTATTGTGTGCATTTACCCAAATTCTTTCCATATTCACATGTGTACACAGAAATGGCTTTTACTTCAGTCAGTATGTGTTTACGTAACTTGCCTAAAAGAGACTTTAAAAAAAATATTAGACATTTTATGAATATAAGTCTCAGACTAAAACTAATAATTAAAATGTTGTATGTGATAAAACATATTTACACATTTAAATGGGTGAATTAAGGGTTTATTTCAACAAAACCAGTGGCGATGGTTGGAACAGTGAAAAAACGAACCAAGAACGGCTTTAGATTTTTTTGCTGCTGACTTTAAATGAAGTGTGTTTTACAATAATAAAATAACTGTTATTTTAAAGTGCCCATATTATGCTCATTTTCAGGTTCATAACTGTATTTTTAGGTTGTACCCCAATAGGTTTACATGGTTTCATTAAAAAAATATATATATATATTTTTGTTGTACTGCATGTTGCTGCAGATCCTGTTTTCACTCTGTGTGTTTAGGTCTCTGTTTTAGCTACAGAGTGAGACATCTCCCTTCTATGCTATCTTTGTTGGGAGTCCCACATGCTCAGTAGCTCGGTAAGATCCCAACAGCTAGATAACTCTTTCTCCAGCTTTGGTCAGTCCAAGGCAGGACTAGCTGGGAGACTTCTTCTAGACCAGGGCCACTTGTAGAATACCTGCTGAACAGGGACAGGAAGTAGTTCTTTTGGAGATTATGGTGAACTAGTGTGTGTTGAGACCGAGCTAGCATGCTAGTGCTAGCATTTGCTACGGTTAGCCACCTTGTCTTGGCCAAGGGGTTAAGCCTCTCCTCTCTAAGCGTAGCTCCCATGGCGCCATTTTAATGCTACAAAGCCATCACCTGCAGTTAGCATCCCATTGACGGCCATTCATTTTGACGTCACTTTGACAGTGAATAACTTTACATCTGAAGCGTTTAAAGACTCTATTTGTCATCTAAAGAAACACGACAATATATAAAAGGCTCCATTACCTTGTATCTCACGTTATGGATCCGTAGCAGACGTTTTTTTGTAAAAATAGGCTAATGATTGTGTCATAACCATGCGGCTTGCTGTCGCATAGTCGACAAATCACCGTATTGTCAGGAGAAGCACGCTAACAGTTAGGGCTTCCATTAGCTGTTTACCTTTAGGGTATCTCACTCAAAACAGCATGGATAGTTTTTTGCCAAGTTTGTATGTGTGCGGAAGCACCAGAGACACAAAATAACACCCCAAATCCCAGAAAAAGGGATTTTCTTTCATAATATGGGCACTTTAAATGGACTCTGGTGGGACGACGATTACGGAGATGTTTCATGTTAAACAGAAAGAATCTTACTCTTTGACAAAAAGGTGATCATCTGTAGGCATCCTTTCCATAATATTGTCAGACACAGAATAATAGTGTGATCATGTCAGTGGTAGGACGAGCAATTTTGTAAATTAAAGGTACAGAATTGCCCAATAACATACCTTTTGTAGATTGTTTTGTCGCTGTTGACTGCAGCGATCATGCTTAGAAAAATAGGGTTCGGGTTGAAAAAATATGAGGCTATGTATATAAAATATAGACAGTCCTGTAATTGCATTGACAGGGACATGTCTTTGCCTTCGTCAGTATTTGTCCATAGTTACATCTTAATGAGACTGATCAGAATGACATTAACATTATAAAAACGAAATAGCAAATCGCATTATCAATGATTAAGATAAATATGATCAAAACCATTAAAATAATAAAACAATAGACCTACATTCCTTTGGATACCTTGATTGAATTGCTTTATTAATTGTACTATCCACTCCACCAAGCCCCTGAATGTGTACAATCATCTGAGTGTAACTGTAATAGTGTGTTCATTGATTGTACTTATTTGTTCTTGATGTGGAAATTGAATAAAACCAACAAAGAACATGAGCCTGACTGAGCAATCTATTTGCGTAAGCTATTAATCAAGTGTGCCCCAGTGTGTTCTGATAAACCACCACCAGTTTAGCACTGGGAAACTGTATCTGGGTCCCCATTAGCTGTCACAAAAGTGGGGACCCTTCTTCCTTGGCTCCACTTAAAAAAACAACAATAATAATATCAAACAACAATATAGTGATATGGAAAATGTGAAGTGGCTCTACTAATGAAAAGGTAGACAATAGGGACAATTTAACAGGAACAAAAGAAAAACATTAAAAAGGTTCTGAGAGAGAGAGAGATTTTTGTCTAAGTGACTTTATGAGATAAGAAAATGTGTCTACCACCAACTTTGGTGGTAGCATATTCCAGACAGAAGCTGCTCTGAAGAGAACAGCTTTTATTAATTTGTGGGCATTGAATGAAATATTCCAAATTATATTTTGTCTCCCCCGCCTCCCCAGACTTGAAGTTCACATTAGTTGCTAGACACTTGTCTCACATAGCCAGACATTACTTCACAGCACAGCGGAGTTAGATGCTGGCTATATTAATAATCATAAAGACCCGTGCTCACGTGGAGCTCTGTACCCAACTGACACCTTTTCTGCTTAGAATTACAGTAGAAACCACTAAAAACACAAGAACCTCTCTGTCCTCTTCACCCAACGGACAGACACTTCCTAGGCTTAGAATGACGATAGGAACCGCTAAAAACACAACATCGGCGTCCTCTCTACACATACCCGAGACTCTACACCTGACTGTCCCTGGACTCCCTGTTCCTTACCCGAGACTCTACACCTGACTGTCCCTGCACTCCCTGTTCCTTACCCGAGACTCTACACCTGACTGTTCCTGGTCTCCCTGTTCCTTACCCGAGACTCTACACCTGACTGTCCCTGCACTCCCTGTTCCTTACCCGAGACTCTACACCTGACTGTCCCTGCACTCCCTGTTCCTTACCCGAGACTCTACACCTGACTGTTCCTGGTCTCCCTGTTCCTTACCCGAGACTCTACACCTGACTGTCCCTGCACTCCCTGTTCCTTACCCAAGACTCTACACCTGACTGTCCCTGCACTCCCTGTTCCTTACCCAAGACTCTACACCTGACTGTCCCTGCACTCCCTGTTCCTTACCCGAGACTCTACACCTGACTGTCCCTGCACTCCCTGTTCCTTACCCAAGACTCTACACCTGACTGTCCCTGCACTCCCTGTTCCTTACCCGAGACTCTACACCTGACTGTCCCTGCACTCCCTGTTCCTTACCCGAGACTCTACACCTGACTGTCCCTGGACTCCCTGTTTCTTACCCGAGACTCTACACCTGACTGTCCCTGGTCTCTCTGTTCCTTACCGGAGACTCTACACCTGACTGCCCCTGGTCTCCCTGTTCCTTACCTGAGACTCTACACTTGATTGTCCCTGGTCTTCCTTTTCCTCAGTTCTTTCTGTCTCCTTTGCCTGTGACATATTTCCATAAGCACCCATTCTTATAAAGATCTTACCAAATAGTCTTGATATGAGGACTTATTGTACATGGCGTTTTGGCCATATTAGGCTATAATTATAAAATGATCTTGCGTCCTTCACATAAATATTACATATTAAATATTACCTACTGATCTGCCACTTAACATGCCAAACACAACTGTAGATCTTCAATATTAACCCTAATATCAGTTCACACTAATAATGTTAGTCTTATCACCGTGTTAACGTTAGTTGTAGTGGGTGCTTTTCTATCCAACAAGCTGTTAAACAAGCTCGGTAACGTTACAGTATATTACACTAACATAGCAAACTTTTTTGTCATGACTAAGTTATTAATTACTCAGCTTCATTTCTACTTGAGAAATGAACTACTTAGTAGCGTTTTGCATTTAGGCCAAAAACTTCAATCTTGTTCTCATCTGACCGGAGCGCCTTCCTCCACATGTTTGCCGTGTCCTTGTGGCAAACTGCAAACGGGACTTCTTATGGCTTTGTGTCAACAATGGCTTTCTTCTTGCCACTCTTCCATAAAGACCCTTTGTGAAGTGCATGACTAATAGTTGTCCTGTGGACATATTCTCCCACCTGAGCTGCGGATATGTGCAGCTCCTCCAGAGATACCATGGGCCTCTTGGATGGAGTTGTGCCACACTCTTTCCATTTTCGGATGATGGATTGAACAGTGCTCCATGAGATGTTCAAAGCTTTGGATATTTTTTTATAACCTAACCTTGTTTTAAACTTCTCCACAACTTTATCCCTGACCTGTCTGGTATGTTCCTTGGGCTTCATATTTTGTTCCCTCTAACAAACATCTAAGGCCTTCACAGAACAGCTGTATGTAAATTAAGATTAGATTACACACATGTGAACTCTATTTACTAATTAGGTGGATTTTATTTACAGGTATCAGAGTAAAGGGGCTGAATACTTTTGCACGCTACACTTTTTTTATTTGTAAAAAAAAAATTGAAAACCATATATCATTTTCCATTCACTTTACAATTATGCACTGCTTTGTGTTGGTCTATCAGATAAAATTCCAATGAAATGCATTTACATTTGTGGTTGTAACGTGACAAAATGTGGAGTATGAATACTTTTGCAAGCCTCTGTATGTGAGATATAAATGCAAATGAAATGCTGTGTCCTGACTGTTCATTTCATAATAACACACCATGAGTGTCATGATTATAAGAACAGAAAAAATGTGGTGTTAACAAATAAAAATAGATACATATATAATACAATGCTGTATGTGCGATGGTGTCCAACAGTGGGGGGGAGGGATATTTTAATTGGAAGTAATGCAATTTTAACATATAAAATGACTGTTCATTTTCAAACAATTAACCTTTTTTAAAATTTTAACATTTAACACATTTACAGCAAGCACTCTTACCCTCTCCAGTCTGATGGTGGTTGGGAAATGATTATATCTAAAGCACACAGATTCTTTGAGGTCAGGATGTGGACTGGAAAGACAAAAATAATCTTTTACCGTGTTTGTTGACCTTGACCACAGTTTAGACACACATCGGAATGTAACCACTGTCTCATTTTCAGTGGAAAACCACTTCCAACAACTCAACTCCTCAATTTGTTTTCCAACTTTGTTTCAGATACATATATAATACAATGCTGTATGTGAGATGGTGTCCAACAGTGGGGGGGAGGGATATTTTAATTGGAAGTAATGCAATTTTAACATATAAAATGGCTTACATACAGTAAACACCCCCAATTAACCTTTTTTAACCATTTACATTTGCAGTCTGATGGTGGTTGGGAAATGATTATGTCTGCCCAGACCCAGACCACCGTGTTTGTTGACCTTGACCACAGTTTAGACACACATCGGAATTAACCACTGTCTCATTTTCAGTGGTCCAACTCAATCCCCTCAATTTGTTTTCCAACAGTCTCCTCTTGAGCACGTCTGCAGCTGTCTGCCCAGACCCAGACCACCTCTCCTCTGCTTTCCTGCCTGGTCCATCATGGAGACACAGTCTCCTCTTCGTCTAGCCACAGGCCCAGCACGCTGGCTATGGAGCAGACACAGCTCCCTGTCACCGGATCCAGAAAGGCCAAGGTCCTGTACGACTATGACGCCCATGATGCCAGCGAGCTGTCACTTTTGGCTGATGAGGTAGGGTATTCTGAGTCACTCCACACACTAACATCGCTGTTAGCCTAACCTATGTTTATTTCCTATGTCTGATTGGGTTTTAAAATTATGTAATTTTTCCCTTAGTCTCTGTGACTGAACCAGCAACTCAACGGAGCGAAAGTTCTGTTACTGGGGAAATATCCCTGTTTATTCTATGAGCTCCACTAAAGTCAAGGTTTTTAAGATTAGTACTGTACCTACTGTACATTATTAAATAGCAACCTTAGACAATTCATGCCACTTTTTAGATGGCAGCATTGAAAATAAGTCATCCTCAACATTTGTTGTGTTCTGGTTTTAGAATGATAAAGAAAGTTGGAGAACGATTGGATACAAAACAGGATGTGGGCTCTACAGTATGCTTCTTTTCCTCTTTCATATGATGTTTTTCCCAAATGATGTAGGCAGAGCGAGATTGGACATAGAGATGACGCAAATGTCACCACATGATGTTTGCCTTTCCCTTAGAAATGTCAGTATTTGATTATTTTGAGTATAGTTTAAGTATTGTTTTATCTTAAAATGTCCACCTTTGTTGTTTTGTTTCTCCAGCTCATTACTGTTTACACCGTACCAGGAATGGACCCTGATTGGTTGATTGGAGAACGAGGGAACCAAAAGGGGAAAGTTCCTGTCACGTACCTTGAACTGCTGAGCTAATGGAATAAACAACAGGAGACCCACGCACAAACGCACGCACGCACGCAGGCACACACACACACACACACACACACACACACACACACACACACACACACACACACACACTTTTTTCTTTTAGTTAAGGTATTTTTTATCCGTGGCTATCTCAAACATTTATGCAAACCTGTCTGTTGGGAATGTTTCGATAAATACAGATGACTGGGAGGAGATTGCAACCAACGCATTATAGACTTCCTCTTATTCCAGTAATGTGTGGGTGAGTTTAATGAAACCACATTCAAAGCTTCACTTCCTTTTGTAAACTGTGCAGTGTGGCTGTTTTTGTGTAAAAACTAAAACTCAATTCTTCTGAATCTATGTGTTTTTACCACAAAGCATTCATGTGGCGTTACAAGACCAATTTGAAATTATTACGACCATCATTCTTTTATCGGTGATGATAATGTTGTACTCACCGGAGTAACTGCTGAGAATTGAGGACACGTGAACTTACTGCTTTCTATTTTGTTGCTGCAGGGCCAAAACCTTCAATGCCCCAAACTGTTGCTTTTCAGGAAATGGGAAAAAGGCAAATTTGAAAACATTATGTTGAGTTGTTTACCTTCGACAAAGTCCTATACCATAATGTGTCTGTGGTGTAGCCAGACCTTAAGTGTGATTTATGCTTCTGCGTTAAATCCATGCCTTTGCCATGTACGTAGGTACGTGGAGACACGGCTCCTACGCCGGACTCTACGCTACGCATCAGATGAAGATTCCTCATCTGATGAAAATGACGGGTCATTGATCTCTCCCCGATCCAATTCTCCATCCAAATCTAGCTTGCTCTAGCTTCTGATAATGCAGCCACATTGTCAAAAGACATGTAAACAGATTGCGTTGCTAGGCCGGCGTCTGAGCACAGTGGCTTTAAATAAGGGGGTTAAAGTCATAGAAATAGGCTACTAATGAAGTTAGGTTGGCTGGAGCGCTCGCTCTCTGCATCAAATATCGCCACACATGGGATTACATTGTTAGTATAGTGGAAAGCCTCTTGCGATAAAGACGCAATGGAGACCTTGTAATAGTAATTGTGTTTGTACGTTTTATGGACGATGTTGAACCGAGGGGGTTGAAAATACAGCTGAGGGGGCAAAGCCCACTTTTTCCCCCTTGTGATGCCGGATGCAAAACCAAACATCGCACTTTGAGAGGTTATGATTGGCTAAAGGCTTTGACTAATTCAGACATGTAGATATTTAGTAATGCTGTCATGTTTCCAGGTCTCAGCTATTAAAATGGTGAGTACAATTACCAGAATTATAAACCAGAATTATCTTTTGCAGGAAAATGTAGGGCTAGCGGTGATGCATTATATCTGCTTGCTGCCTCTACTCTCCAGTCCACAATCTCCAACAGTTACGCCAAAGCGGAGTTTTTTATTTCATCATTAATTCTCGAAAAGCAGAAATACAAATACATTCATCATCCGAATCTGAAAAGGGCTTTCAACTAAAATGGAATCCAAATTGTAAAATGTAGTGATCTGTAAACCTCTTAGAATGGAAAAGGACACGGGAAGCTTGGATGTTTGTGTTTACATTTTCCGATGCAGAACTTGAATCATTCCCTTCACTGTTTTACCAGTGTAATGACTACACTGTGCAGTGATTATGCTTTGTCATCATAAAGAACAACTTGAGACATAGTATGACATCTCCATTAATCATCAAGTCAAACCACAAACTGTAGATCACAGAGGCTACAAAAATAAACGGACTTCCCCTTTATTTACAAAATATACAGTGCAGCTGGAGGCGTTAAGCCTTGCCATATGACACTTTGTGTAACTTCCTTGCAATAAATGTGACAATAAATATGGTAAAAGAGTTTTTGATAATACAAAGAATTATAGTACAAAGTGTGTGTAACTTTGTGGGAATCACTTATTCTTTACCCAACAGTTACGGGAGATTATTACTGTGTGGAAGTTCTCCAGATGTGTCCTGTCTGCTACATTTTAACTACTCAACTTAAACACCTTGAATTCAGACTAACTAGGTTATGAGGCCAAAAGGGCAAGTTAAAGTTTGAGCAACCACCAGCTGCCGAAAAGAATTCGTCTCTACAACGAAACTGTCTCTACAAAAGTAGACCTGCTCGACATGCAGTGTTAGCCAGTAACACAATACTCAGTAACATATTACTGTAATTGTACTACCCTTCACGGTACCGAGTATTGTAAGGGATTACAATTTCCAAAATGGTAATTATATTACAGTTACTAATCCATGTAACGCTGTGTTAAGGCGTGACCCCAATGTGATCTGTTCTTTGTCCCAGGTAGACTTTCTCATAAGATAACATGGCGTGTACGCTTGTCGTGATTTCAACCTGGTCTCACGCCAGTTTGTGAAATGGTCACCTTATTTAGATTTATTGATTTGTGTATTTGTGTGATCTCCATGGCAACCAAACAATAGGGAAATGAAACATGCCGGCCACAACAATGGGGCGGTTATGGTTAGGAAAAAAAGAACGGGTAAAGGAACCATCACATGCAGGACAGGCTGACAGCAACGTGACGGTTGTGGTTGGATGGAGCTGCAACACACGGGACGCGATCCGATGGGAAAGTCCTGTGTTTTTGAGGTGCAGGAGATCAGGGCCGGGCCAGGTAGATAGGATATGGTTTGACATGTTTGAATGTTGGCAGTTATGCAGTTTGGCTGGTGGTGTGGCTTCTCCTGTAAGGTTAATTATTGTTGCAATAAAGTAGAGTTCTAAAGTAGCTGTCAGGTTGTGCGTTTGTTTTGTGTTTTTTGAGGGGTGTAAATACTAAAAAAATAAATGAGTAACTAATTACTTTTAATAAATCAATATTTTTTCACTTGTTAAGGAGTAATTAGTAAAGAGCAACATATTCCACTTCGTGAGTAACTTGCCCAACACTGTTGACATGTTATTTGTGTAATGTCATTAGCCTGGATGCTACCCGAACTTAGCCCCGCCCACAACATTTGAGGATGGAAGTTTGGTTTTTGCTGCCCTAACCCTACGGGATTCAGCGAAAGTTCAACATACGTCACATACTCCGTTGCTCTGATTGGTCTTTCCTGTGTTGGTTGAAACACAGCCCATAATCCCAGCCCAATGGAGCAGTATCAGACTCATATTCGGACTAGATGTCAGGCTATAATGTCTTTGCAATGAGTGTGACAAAAAAGAGTTTAAAATAAAGTGCTACACTTTGCTGTGATATGTGATGAGCTAATAGAGCTGAAAGTGGAGTCTTGTATGACTAATGTTTAATGATATAACCAACTATGGATTCATTTGGATGGTTTACGTCACCAGTAGTACAACGAGTGTGAGTCACAGCTGTGTGTAATGTAGTGCTTTCCAAGGGAATCCCAATTGTGATTTCTCAACATCACAACGTGCTAAATAATAGAAGCTATACAGTAGTTCAGTGACTCTAAGATCACAACTGGCATGGATAACATTGCAGAATGTTTTTGTGACCCGCCCCCCCCCGACAATTTGTCTGGCACCACCATCAGGCCAACAATATTCTCCTATAGTTTAAAATCAAACTGAAATCCATTTGCTACATTTCTAAATTTATACTTTTACCACTATTACTGATTTGGCTGTCACAGCAGCAAAGTTGTCATATGTTGGTTGCTCTACTTTGCAACAACATTGCAACAATGCATTTGGTTTGGTCTTGTTTAGAACTGATTGGATGTTTAAGTAGTAGTTATTACTTAATCTTACCTCATGATCTAAAATCATTCTCTGTAGAGCTTTTCATTTAATTTTAACTTTCTTATATAAAGCCTGTACCAGGACCGATGCACACCACATAACATGCAATTTGTGTGTCTGTTGTGAGTTTGTGAGTGTGTGTGTGTATGTATGTATTTCTCACCACAGTTCTTTTTAATGGGCTATGTTTGCTGTTGCTTTCAAAATGTCCAGACATTGTTGTCATTACGTTCTTGTCATGCTCCAATTCATGGCCACTGGTTTGATGTGCAATAAACATGCATGTGTGTTACAGTAATATGATTGTCTGGTTTTTGAACATCCACAAACACAGCAGAGATGAGGTTTTTCTTGGGCGATTATTCAACTCTATAACTCAGGAACAGAAGGGGAGGCATTTGGTCGAATACTGATGTGCTGACACTAATCTTGGGATTGTATGGATCTTCTGTGCTGTTGAAGATGTGTGAAGCATCCATGTTTTGCCAGCAAATACACTTAATATCTTTTAGTAAATTACATCAAAGTCTACATATATTATCTGAATCTGGATAGACATAGACATAAACTGGCAAGACTGTAATTCTAGTTTATAATAATTTTTGTACAAACGCCCAACTCCCCCAAACAATCCAATTTAAAGAAAGCAGAAGTTACTGGATATCCAACCAAAAATAGTGAAATACGGCAGAATTTCCGGGGGGCAACGGAGAAATCCCGGGAAGTGGAACGTTGTGGATATAGACTAAGGTTATACAACCCAAAAAACAGAATGCAATGATTTGCAACCTATATCCAATTGAAAACACTACACTGCAAGATATTTAATGTTCTGATAAACTTTATTGTTTATTTTGAATCTGGGACAAAAGACGGGGAAAGTTGAGGAATGCTAACAAAAACACCTGTTTGGAACATTCCACAGGTGAACAGGTTAATTGGAAACAGGTGCGTATCATGATTAGGTATAAAAGGAGCGTCCCCAAAAAGCTCAGTCGTTCACAAGCAAGGATGGGGCGAAAATTCACCACTTTATGGAAAGTGTTGTTGGAATGTTTCTATAAATACAGATGATTGGAAGCAGATTGCATTATAGACTTCCCCTTATTCCAGTAATGTGTGGATGCTTTGAATGAAACCACATTCAAAGCTTTACTCCCTTTTGTAAACTGCAGTTTAGGTGGTTTTGTGTAAAAAACTAAAACTCAGGGCATAGCAGGATGTAGCAAGGCGTAGCTGGACGTAGCAGGGTATAGCAGGGAATGGCAGGGTGCGGACCAGGGCTATGGCAACACCTGCAACCATGATTTATGTGCCACCCTAATCCAAGGAAAACTTCTGGGTGAAAGAGAACATAAGGACTCCGGGGAATAAGTTCCCCAGAGCTAGGTTAGTAACAAGCATTTCTGGGACATGGATGCACAAAGAGGGAAAGAGAGAGGAGAGAGGAGCACAGTGTGTCAAAGGAAGTCCCCCGGCAGTCTAAAACTATTACAGCATAACTAACCCAGACTGGAAGCTGATTCCACTGTAGAGGAGCCTGATAGCTGAAGACTCTGGCTCCTATTCTACTTTTAGAGACTCTAGGAACCACAAGTAGCTCAGAATTCTGGGAGTGCAGTGCTCTAGTGGGACAATAAGGTACTAAGAGCTCTTCAATATGGTGCTTGACCATTTAGAGCTTTGTAGGTCAGGACAAGGATTTTTAATTCAATCCAGGATTTCACAGGAAGACGCGCTGCAGCATTCTGGATCAGCTGGAGAGTCTGAAGGGTTTTATTTGGGCAACCCGATAATGAGGAATTACAGCAGTCCAGCCTGGTAACAAATCCATGGACTAGTTTAGTCCAGTGAATATCTTCCTTTAATTTAGCTATAGTATTTTTAATCTAATTTCAGTCCAGACCTTTCTCCCACTAAAAATGTGTGGTGCAAACTCCAAATACAACAACGGAGACCCCAGACATGTTGAACAACTGAAGTTGTACATTAAGCAAGAATGGGAAAGAATTTCACCGTTGCATGGGTGAGGTGTGTTGTAGCTCAGAGGAACCAAGAAGCAGATAAATCATCAAGCCAGCAGACTTTTAATTTCTGTTAAAAAAAAGCTTAAACGCTTCTGCTGCTGCTCCTCAAACAAAAACCCTTCCACATTCTACTCACACATAGGATTAGAGCCCACCTCTCTAGAGCCAATCAGGTCACCACTCAGGTCAGCAATCAGGTGTGTTAGATCATCCAATAATTAACCTTCATCCAAACAAATCAAAACATCTTCGTTAACTGATGTAGGAACTTAAAATAAAGAAAATAAAGAGAAACTAATAAGAATAAATGTCTCTTTATTAACAAATTAGCAAGTTAGGAAACAAAGTAGCTAAATAGCTAGTGATGGAGCAGGTGCTTCCTCACATCCGCCTACAAGGCTTCAACAATAAGTGTCCTCGGTTCCCAAAGACGTTGAGTGAAGGAAAGGTGATGTAACACAGTGGTAAACAGGCCCCTGTCCTAGCTATATTTTGGTACGTTTTGTAGGCGTCAAATAAAAAAATGAGTAAATTAGGGATGCATCAAATCCAGGGTTCGGATTGGGCCGAATATTGGACTTTTTTGACGGGGTTTGGTTTCTGCCGAACCTTAGACCTCTTTTCCACTGAAGCAAACCCTTCGCTTACACTAGGTGCGCTACGCTGGTCAACGTAATGACGCCACTGTTGATTACGGGAAGGTGTTTACGTAGGTGGACTGTTCAATACAGTAGGCTGTGAGAACATGAAAATGGAAGTCGTGAGCAGAAACAGTGTTGTTGGGCAGTACTTTCAGTCAAAAGAAACTAGTGCAAGTAAAATTGCAAAAATATTCATTAATACATAACGGCGATTTCAACCTAATTCACTTCAATAAAGATAACTATACATGCTATTCCTGTCATCAGCATCAACATAAACATTCCATTCTGAAGTTAGCATCATATAGCCATGGCAAAAAGAAAACAAGGCAGTTTAATAATTTTGGTTTTACTAAGAAATTGTGTAGCGGTGACGTTAATAGCAGGACCAATTCACCTGCTACAAGCCCTGTTAGCACATCTGCCGCCGGGTTGACATCGCAAGAAGAAATAATGTCCTCTCTGGCTGAAGATGGCGATGGTAACAGGTCGTCAGAGGCCAGTCCTAACCCCTCTTGCTCCTCTCTCCCATTAAATTGGAACAGCGAGCTGTGGAGAGACTGGAATTGGGATACCACGGGATACCACGGTATAGTTCACACCGGTGAAAAGTGCGTGTGAATTCAACATTAAGTTGTTACATTTAACCATTTAGAGTCTGTTGATGTTGTTTACTTCATTAATGTGTTTACTGTGTTAATGGATCGAGGATGGTTTCGGAGTAGGATTCGGTATTTGGTTTCGGATTTGGCAGAATCTTAACCAGTGGATTCGGTATTCGGCCGAACCCAAAAAAATCTGGATTTGGTGCATCCTTAGAGTGAATATTTGCAGAAAAACAATTTTAAATAAATATCTTGTCTTTATTGTTTATTCAATTGAATAATACTGTAGGTTGAAAAGTATTCTGTTTATATTTACGTTTTACACAACATCATTGGAAATGGGTTGTATAACTTTAGTCTATATTCACAACGTTCCACTTCCGCAATTGCTCCATTTCCCCCCAGAAATTCCATTGGATTTCACTCTTATTGGCCGGATGTCCGGTACCTTCGTCTTTCTCTGTGTTGGGATTTTAACCTCCGGTGGATTTCTGAGGACCATGGTTACCTGGTCCTCAGATCTCTGCAGGGTAAATCCAGACAGCTAGCTAGACTATCTGTCCAATCTGAGGACTCTGGTTACCTGGTCCTCAGATCTCTGCAGGGTAAATCCAGACAGCTAGCTAGACTATCTGTCCAATCTGAGGACTATGGTTACCTGGTCCTCAGATTTCTGCAGGATAAATCCAGACAGCTAGCTAGACTATCTGTCCAATCTGAGGACTCACATGGAAAACCTGGTCCTCAGTTCTTTCCCCAGGTTAAATCCAGACAGCTGAGCATGACAACTGATTGTTTAAAGAAATCAATGAGGACTATGGTTAACCTGGTCCTCAGATTTCTGCAGGATAAATCCAGACAGCTAGCTAGACTATCTGTCCAATCTCAGTTTTCTGTCACATGTGCGTCAAAACAACTTTCAACCTTGACAATAAAGTTATTGACATTAACCTGTGCTGTCAGGATATGTATATGCTGTTCCATTCAAAACCAGTTCTTAAAACAAAAGAAAAAAACTAAACAGAAATTGAATTTCACAAAGTATTGCACAGAACAATGGTCACATTTTTTGCTTAGCACTGACCATGACAATTGGTGATTGGTTCAGAGGAAAGAAAAAATAAAATAACCAACACAAATAAAAAACTATTTAGATTTTATTCCCCCAGAAAAGTCCATATGCTTTTATGCTATCCAAAGACCCTCCTCCGTTGTGCAATTGGAGGAAGGTCTGACTGCTATGAGACATCAGGAGGCCAAATCACACTCACTCACACATCCAGGGCTGCCTGGATGACCTGCAGCTCTGCTCTTAAAACCTATGCATTATTTATTACATTTGTGCTGTTATATCATTATTTGTTCCACAGTTAGTATATGCAGCAGCAAAGTGGCAGCAGTGGAACATTGCGGATGATTACAAAGCTTTCAGAAGGCCTAGGATCCTACAGAAGACTTGTCAACTACAGAGGGTTATTAAAAATCTAGTCAAATTGGACTATAACTTTCATATTTCCATACTAAATACAGTGAGGAAAATAAGTATTTGAACACCCTGCTATTTTGCAAGTTCTCCCACTTAGAAATCATGGAGGGGTCTGAAATTGTCATCATAGGTGCATGTCCACTGTGAGACATAATCTAAAAAAACCCAGAAATCACAATTTATGATTTTTAAAACTATTTATTTGTATGATACAGTTGCAAATAAGTATTTGAACACCTGTCATCAGTGGAACAATTCTGACCCTCAAAGACCTGTTCGGAAGGTCTGATCCTTCAAAATGTCCACCTCCACTCCATTTATTAAAAATTAGATGCACCTGTTTGAGGTTGTTAGCATGCATAAAGACACCTGTCCACCCCATACAATCATAAGAACCAAACTACTAACATGGTGTCCATAGACACTAGAGACAAAATTGTACACGTCCACAAGGCTGGAAAGGACCACGGGGAAATTGCCAAGCAGCTTGATGAAAAAAGGTCCACTGTTGGAGCAATCATTAGAAAATGGAAGAAGCTAAACATGACTGTCAATCTCCCTCGGACTGGGGCTCCATGCAAGATCTCACCTCGTGGGGTCTCAATGATCCTAAGAAAGGTGAGAAATCAGCCCAGAACTACACTGGAGGAGCTGGTCAATGACATGAAAAGAGCTGGGACCACCGTTTCCAAGGTTACTGTTGGTAATACACTAAGACGTTACTAAGGTTTGAAATCATGCATAGCACGGAAAGTTCCCCTGCTTAAACCAGCACATGTCAAGGCCCGTCTTAAGTTTGTCAATGACCATTTGGATGATCCAGAGGAGTCATGGGAGAAAGTCATGTGGTCAGATGAGACCAAAATAGAACTTTTTGGTCATAATTCCACTAACCGTGTTTGGAGGAAGAAGAATGATGAGAACCATCCCAAGAACACCATCTCTACTGTGAAGCATGGGGGTGGTAGCATCATGCTTTGGTGGTGTTTTTCTGCACATGGGACAGGGCGACTGCACTGTATTAAGGAGAGGATGACCGGGGCCATGTATTGCGAGGTTTTGGGGAACAACCTCCTTCCCTCAGTTAGAGCATTGAAGATGGGTCGAGGCTGGGTCTTCCAACATGACAATGACCCGAAGCACACAGCCAGGATAACCAAGGAGTGGCTCTGCAAGAAGCATATCAAGGTTCTGGGGTGGCCTAGCCAGTCTCCAGACCTAAACCCAATAGAGAATCTTTGGAGGGAGCTCAAACTCCGTGTTTCTCAGCAACAGCCCAGAAACCTGACTGATCTAGAGAAGATCTGTGTGGAGGAGTGGGCCAAAATCCCTTCTGCAGTGTGTCAAACCTGGTGAAAAACTACAGGAAACGTTTGACCTCTGGAACTGCAAACAAAGACTACTGTACCAAATATTAACATTGATTTTCTCAGGTGTTCAAATACTTATTTGCAGCAAGATCATACAAATAAATAGTTAAAAAATATATATAGCTATATGCTGGAACATGTTCGATTGTGTAGTTTTTGGTTTAAATTGGTTTCCCAGTAGAAAGGGCTGATACTCAATGTGTTTAGATACTTTGTTGAGATACTCAGTTTGTAGTTTTTGGTTTAAATTGGTTTCGCAGTAGAAGGTGCTGAGATACTCTGTCACAGTGAGCATGTTTACATGCACGCCAATATTCCACTATTATTCTGAATATTTTATATTAAATATTCCAAATAAGGCCTTTTTCAGAATATAGCAATTTTCAATTAATAATGTAATGTCTACTTTAGGGGGAAAGAGGAAATTACAATTTACACTCTGTTGTTATTACACACAGGACTGGAATTACACACACATGCTCAGTACCTAATAGAGAGACGGCAGAGTGAGGGGGCTGCCCATGGAAAGGCACCCCAAGCAGTTTGGGATTTGGTCCCTTGCTCAAGAGCACCTTGGCAGCGCCCAGGAGGTGAATTGGCACTTCTCTAGCTACCAGTCCACCTCCATACTTTGGTACGTATAGGGACTTGAACCAGCAACCCTCTGGTTCCCAACCCAACTCTCTATGGACTAAGCTACCGCCACCGTACGAGCCCTTGGAACATTCCGGTATTATTCGTGTCTAAGAGGCATTCTTTGGACATGTATACAGTGCATTCGGAATATGAGTCACAATCTGGTAAAACAGACAAAGCATAGAAATGAGTAATGATTAATAACCCAAAATTAGTTTTTAATGAAAAAATACTTTAAAATACATTATTGAGACTGAACAACTGGACCCATACACCAAACAGGCATATTCTTTATGCAACATATGCACCAAATGATGATTTGTTGATCAGTTCGTAGCCCTCTATGATCCGCACACTCAAATGATCTCCTTTTAACAATTCAAAAAGCTGCCCCACAAACACACTCTTTTTCCCTTCTGAAGTGCATCTATCCCTAGCCTCCATCACGTTTCTCTTCTTGTCGTAATGTTCATTCCAGTTGTACAGCACTGCGTAGAACCCGTTGAAGTCTTTCTCATTGTTGCAGCTTAATGTAATGCTCAAATACACAAAATAGAAACCGTCCTCAGGAATGACAATGGCACCTTTCTCTTTGTAGTATTGTTCACCAAACATGACATGCCATTCATAGTATAGTCCATCAGAGCTGTTGGTTGCAGCTAGAGACCCTGTAGGAAGAGAGACATACAGTAAGTCACATGTTTTATTTAAACAAATAAATTCCTCTTCTATCATAAGTTTTACAATTCTCACAATGTTTAAATAGCTTTTTAAAAGTCACATATTTTAAAAGTTTGAAATGTAAGAGGGGCATTATTGAAAGCAACAGAGTAAATAAATTACATTTCCTATTCAACCATGCATGCTCAAGACTCATCTGGCCTCCAACAAGTGCAGCAGCATTGGGAACAATGCGTTCATCTAAAAATAACAAGCCTGGGTGTTTAGGAGATCAATTATTTAGCTCCCCAAGTCTGAAGGAGACGTAGCACTTCTAGGTCTTCTCTGCTACAATTTTGGTCCTGTTACATTAAAGAAGAATTCCGGTTGATTCCAACACTAGCTCTGTTGTTTGTAAATGTGGAGGTCTGTCAGTAGAGAGAAAAACTAAACCAATCGGTGCTGCCTACACTGAGTTATCCTCCTGCTTGAGTTAGCACCCAACAGGCTTAAACAGGGCAGGTTTTAAATATGTTTTTAGACTCTAAACATGTTTAAAATGTCATTAAAAGTGCCTACCCATGTGCAGTGATTCCTTCTGAGTGAACACAGTGAATAATTCAGCTGTGTTTAGTTCCCACAAAAGACAAACACACTTTGTCTTGTGTGGGATGGTTACGTTCTGTGGCTCGTGTGTTTGCTGTGCTTTCTGTTGATTGGATGTTCCCTGTTCCTGTCATGTATGGTGTTGCCTTGTGGATATTTTCTTTTTGTGGAATAAATCCTGTTTTGAATTGCATTTGAGTCCAAGCCTCATCTCCATCGTGACAAAAATGTAATTTGTAACATATTCCGTTATGCTACTCAATGTAACGTATACTGAATACTTACTTCCACATTGAATTTCACTTTATAAGTGTAGGAACGCGGCCATAAAATACTGCTTACTAAACATGCCTATTCTGGAGTGTTCTTCTGCTCCAACTGGCTGAATGTGTACATGAACAAGCAGATATATTTGTGTATGTGTTGCTTGCTTGCTAATAAGCTAATTTTAGCTAACATTAGCTAGCATGTCGAACAGGGCTAATCAACGAATCCGAGACTAGTAAATCAGCATATAGGAGAATATAAAGTAGATGACTATCCTTGGCTAAATAAAAAACTTTAAGATGCTTAAGGTTGGAGGTGCAGTAATTTGGATGCTGAAAGGAGGTTGGTTGGAGTTTGTTTCCCCTGTTCTTTCTTTAATGTGAAATGCTGTTTGAATTTCCAAGATAGAAACACATTCCTGCCCTGGCTCTGTTGTGCCGGTTCCGGCTCCATCTCTACCTCTATCAGTGATCACGCAAAAAGAATTTTCATATTGAGGCTTCTGGGAAATGCATGGCTTCCTTAATTTATTTAGATGAATAAGCTCGTGAAACAGAAATATCGTCATGTAATCCATTGATTTCAACAATGTAACTCTATTCTAAATACCACCTATTTAAATTGCAACTGTAACGGAATTACTCATAATTTGTATTCTGAATACGTAACACCAGTACATCTATTCAACACCATGTTCTAAACATAGCCATACTGAGAAATACAGAGAGCTGTGTTGAGCTGATAGTCTTAATTTGCTTTGTAGCAACTCATTTAGCGATGGCTTGCATGTAACAGACATTCATTAATATAAAAAAAAGTTACGTTCATTTTATTTACTTGCTTATTTTTTCTACCTTGTCATGTCCTACATTTGATGTACTGGCTTTGCTTTGTCTGCAGAAAACTCAATAAAAAGACTTGGGGAAAAGTGTGAAGTTGACCAGTGAAGAAACACTTACTGAGATCAATGTGCAGTCTTTGGATGTTTTTGAGAGGATTAGCTGTGAATTGATAAAGAGAGGAGAGAGATGTTTAAATTCTTGTTTGCTAATACTATTTCAGGGAAAACCCTGATCTGGAAGACTGAGAACGCTGCCTGAGTTGTGAACTACTGTAGGACACACAATTACATACTGTATATGGCGTGTTGGGAGTGGAGAGCAGTAAAGAATAGTACTTAAACTTGTAAACTTTCACTTGTACATTGGAATCCTCCCAACTCCATAGAAATTTCATTAAACATGAAGGTAACGACACAGCATACCTGTAGGGATAACACTCTCTTGCTTGGACGTGGCCGCACTCTAGAAATGAGGAAGAACACATTTTCAGTTTCATCATGACTTATAGCACTTTACTCGGATACTGTTACTGATAAGTTATTGTCATTTGAGAGTAATTAGTTACATTACAATATTACTGTCTCTGAACTGCGTTACACTACTTTTGCATTACTTTGAGTTACTTTCACCAAAATAACAGTGGAAGTTTGACTTGGCAGCTAGTTTGTTAATTTCACCATAAAGTCTCCTGTTTATCCACTTTAATACATCATAGATTATTCATAATATTCTGTATAATTAATATGACTATGCAAAGTAAGTAAAGCTATAAAAAAATAAATAAGTAAAATGTACAATAGGCAAGGAGGAGAAAATGAAAATACTTAATTAAAAGTACTGCACAGTTGTTTGTTTAAAAATGTTTGTTTAAAGCACTTGAATAAGAAATTCATGTTGTTCAGTTTAAAACAGTCTAAAGGAAATGGTCAATTATAGTGTGATCGAAACTTACTATTTACATTATTTACAGTATTTGATTTACAGCTGATATGTGAAAAGGTACACAACCTTATTTAACAGTAATTTAGTTTTACCCGTCACAGGAAGTGCTTTTATTTTGAAGTAGTTTACACGAAAGTTGTCTGTTGTGTACTCTTCAGTGTTGCCAAGTCCGCTTATTCGGTTTTTAGGTTGTTCACTGGCTAGTTTGTAAAACTGCAACATATTGAACAGTAAATGGTCACAGTAAAAGACACGGGCGTCATTCGAATCCATTCCACTACAGGCAGAGTTACACTCCACGGCTGATAAAATGGTAATTACGTGTAGTAGCGTTAAGCCTCACCATTAATTCCCGACATGTTTCTATCTGTCAGCAACTCGGACACACTGCTGTCCGCGCGGACGTACCGTCACACACATGTTAGCCTACCGGTAAGCTAACAGAGACAGCCGGCTCTGGTTCTGGTTCTGGTTCTGACCACGGGAACAGAGACGGGACAGCTCGCTTCAACGCAGCGTAATAACTCCTGAAAATAATATCCATCTCGCAAATGTATCTGCAGTCACCTCAACTATCGAATACAGCAACAGTAAATAATACTTACGGCTTTTTTTCGCGGTGTTGGTGAATTCTTAAAAAAACAGAACACCACTAAATGATGCGTTAAAATGCGTCGTAACTCGCGCCACTGAGATTGTAACGAGTATAATATTTCCGACATTTAATTAGTAATGCGTTATATTACCGAGTTACAGCAAAATGCATTACTGTAATTGCGTTACTTTTTTAACGCGTTACTCCCAACACTGTCAGTGAGTAAATATATTTGGACTGGAGGGTTTGTTTATAATTATGCTATAGGGATATGCAGTGAATTTAAGGTAGCACTAATAAAATGTGGACACAACCTATTTAAATGTAAATCTGATATGTTTTATTAGAAAAAAGTTATCCTTTTTTTATGACCAGGTTTGGTTTTTAATTCCGTTAATTTCCGGCCCCTCTGGCTTTTGCCAGAATTGCCAGATTGCCAATCCACCCCTGGTTGGGTAATATAATTTATAAAAAAACATTGTATTTTATAAAATACATGTTTGGTGTGTGTACAATTTTTTTTTTAATGTGTAAAGAACTAGTAACTAAGGCTGTCATATTAATGTAGTGGAGTAGAAATAGAAAGTGGTATGTAAAAAAAAAGACTCAAGTAAAGTACATGTAGCCTACCTCAAGTTTGTACTTAAAGTAAGTAAATGTACTTATTTATATTCCACCACTGCCCATAACTATAAATAAAACGATTTGGAACTTACCTCTTGTCTGCTAGATCCAGAATTTCCATGTTGCCATAAGTCAGCACAGATGGTAACAATGAACAGTGCCATACAGCTGAGCAGCATGATTAAAGTGATGATCCTGAGGCGCGTTTCCTGTTGCTTCATATCCTGGCAGTGTTTGATGAGGATGAGCACAGACTTGTCCGGGCCCATATCTATAATTGTATCCCCACAGGCAGCTTCAGTCAGCAGAGCCTGGCCAAATACTTTATCTCCCATGTTGGCAAATCTGGAATCTGCAAAGTATCTGTAGACTGGCTGGTCCTCTGTTTACCAGTGATACATGCCGAGTCTTTTATTAGCAGTTGAAAAGGGTGGGCCGTACCTAACCGCCTACACTGAAATCCTTTCTGGAATTACTTTACATATTCCCCTGAGAGAAGGAGCGCATACCAGATTCCTAATTTAAGTATTAGGCTTAACTATTACATTACTGTTATAGAACCATTCATCCCTTTTTCTCAAAGATAAAAACAGAAAATCATTTAACACTATTCTCCGTTAATAATAATAATTATACAGATATATATATTTGTCTTGTTTGCTGTTACAGGTCATTTATGATCATAAGATGAAAATTACACAGTTTCAGAAACATTTAAAAGTTACATACATTTACTTTAAAAAAATGACTCAAACTCATCAAGGCAAGTATAAAATGTTTGCATTTGAACTGTATCTTACAACTTATTGGGCAGAAGTCACATGGTCAGTAGGCGAAGTCACATGATTGTTGTAGTCACGTGACAGACCATATTCAGCATGTTCCAGTCTCTGTAACAGGATGGTATGGTCAATGGTACGGAGACAAGTCCTTTCTCTGAAGCAGTTAGAAAGTCAGTAGTAATTTAGTAATAGAAAAAAGAAGATTTTGAACAACTCACTTTAGCAGTTAATTTATTTTCCCATCACCGCCATCTTGCCAGTCAAAAAAGTCAATCTCTAAATGCAACGTAGGGAGGAGAGTAGAGATGGAAATCTCCTAAAGTTTAGTTATGCCAGATTTGCAGGGATAAATTGTTGTTTTGGCGTTAGTGAAAAACAATATTGACCTTGTGGTTGAAAAAGGATCCACATACAAGAATTACATTGCCTCCTCACACTCATGTGTAGAGTTCTGGGTGATACTTGGAGCAAAGTGTCATGTTGTCGAGCCTTCTTAGTGTTTTAAAAATAGCGATTTTGATGCGGTCATAGTAGTGCTCCTGGCAACCCATTCAAAAAATTTGACTGAAAACTAAAATACGGTAAATCTTAAAAGTGGCTTAAAAGTTTTACTCGTTCCATCCACAAAAACACCCTAGGTTACATTTTGGCGAGACTTAAGGCCTGTTCACACCGGGACGGATTTCGCGCGCGATATTCGCCGACGTTTAACGCGTCGTGACTAAACAAAGGGCGTCAAACACCGACGCGAAAAACGCGACGCGTAAAAGCGTCATTTTTTAAAAAACGCCTCGTGTTAGTTTTTTTGGTTTGACGCGCCGCGTCAAAAACTATCCGACCAATGAAATCGGCCCTTTTGCTCACGTGTCTTGTGCTTCTGAAGTTACAGTAAAATACAACTTGGGGGTGCTCAAGCACAAAACAGTCTTACCGAGCACACAAACGAAGAAGACATACGCAACCGTCACCACTGCCACAAGACGAGGAAGAGGCAAAGCACGATGTCCAAAATAAATGTTGAGCTGCTGGTCTCCTTGGTTTCGGAACATAAAGAGCTATACCTGATTTAGAAGAAATGTTCTAAATACTTGCTCTCTTCTTCTCTGCTCTTCTTCTGAGTTGCAAGCGAGTATCAGAAGCGCAAAGTTGCGCAGCGCCACCCTATGTACGGGGGTATTTCTGTTTTACATTAAGCGCCATCTAGTGACAGATAATGAATTTGCATGTTCATTCGGCTCATCGTCAGCGAAAATCGTTTGGGTGTGAACACAAAAAACGCGTCGAAAAACGCTGACGAATAACGCCCGGCGATATTCGTCCCGGTGTGTACGGGCCTTTACGCTTTAATCCAAACTAAATTAAGCCTATGAGCTCCACAAAGCTCTCTCTGCTTTTCTCAGTATGGCTATTTTTACAAAATGGTGTAGTCTAGCGACATTTATTGAGGACAACAGTACCATTTAGTCTTACAATACAGTCTTACAATATATTACAATACAAATTACAAGATAATCATCTCTTCTGAAGAGTCCATCATGTTTTTAATATCCTCCGTGTCCTTGATTTGACGGGATAAATGCTAGTAGCAAATGCGTAGAAGAAGGGTGGGGGTGGTGCGTGATCATTGAAGGCCTGCAGATCTGGATGTGCTGGCCGTGTTGTTGTCATTACTTAGAATTCCTCATGGTGGCGCCAGAAGCTATGCACTATACAGTGAGGAAAATAAGTATTTGAACACCCTGCTATTTTGCAAGTTCTCCCACTTAGAAATCATGGAGGGGTCTGAAATTGTCATCGTAGGTGCATGTCCACTGTGAGAGACATAATCTAAAAAAAAATCCAGAAATCACAATGTATGATTTTTTAACTATTTATTTGTATGATACAGCTGCAAATAAGTATTTGAACACCTGAGAAAATCAATGTTAATATTTGGTACAGTAGCCTTTGTTTGCAATTCCAGAGGTCAAACATTTCCTGTAGTTTTTCACCAGGTTTGACACACTGCAGAAGGGATTTTGGCCCACTCCTCCACACAGATCTTCTCTAGATCAGTCAGGTTTCTTGGCTGTCGCTGAGAAACACGGAGTTTGAGCTCCCTCCAAAGATTCTCTATTGGGTTTAGGTCTGGAGACTGGCTAGTGGCCTAGCCAGTCTCCAGAACCTTGATATGCTTCTTCCAGAGCCACTCCTTGGTTATCCTGGCTGTGTGCTTCGGGTCATTGTCATGTTGGAAGACCCATACTCGACCCATCTTCAATGCTCTAACTGAGGGAAGGAGGTTGCTCCCCAAAATCTCGCAATACATGGCCCCGGTCCTCCTCTCCTTAATACAGTGCAGTCACCCTGTCCCATGTGCAGAAAAACACCCCCAAAGCATGATGCTACCACCCCATGCTTCACAGTAGGGATGGTGTCCTTGGGATGGTACCCATCGTGTTTTTGGGGTTTGCTTGGGTTCATTTTCCCTTTTTCTTTGGCCTCCTTGTGTTTTTGTCCTTGTTTTCTCTCTGGTCTCATGTTGCTGGTCCTGTCTTGTGTTTCCCTGTGCCTTTTTGTTCTACTTCCTGTTGTATTTTCTGATGGTTTGGTTTCCTGTCTTGTTTTGTCTTGTCTAGCTTCGCTTTGTTTGTCTGATTGTCCAGCCCCGCCCTAATGTGCTTCACCTGACGTCTCACCTGTTCCCCGTTACCTCATTACGTCATGTATTTAACCCCTGTGTTCCCTTTGTCTCTTGTTAGATCCTTCTTGTTCTGCTGCCTGTCTACACCTCTTCTTTGTGCCAGCTGCTGTAGTCTCCTCGTTTTGTTTTTGCCAGGTAGCCGTCCCCTGTGAATGTTCCAGCCCCTGTGCTTCGGTTTTTTGTTCCCCACTGGCTCCCTGTGTTTTTGGTGTTCTTGGACTTTGTTGCAGCTTTCATCCAATAAACCCTTTTTGCCTTCTTACCCGCTACACTGTGTTTGGGTCCTCCTTCCGTCCCATAACACATCGTTCTTCCTCCAAACACGGTTAGTGGCATTATGAGCAAAAAGTTCTATTTTGGTCTCATCTGACCACATGACTTTCTCCCATGACTCCTCTGGATCATCCAAATGGGCATTGGCAAACTTAAGACGGGCCTTGACATGTGCTGGTTTAAGCAGGGGAACCTTCCATGCCATGCATGATTTCAAACCATGACGTCTTTGTGTATTACCAACAGTAACCTTGGAAACGGTGGTCCCAGCTCTTTTCAGGTCATTGACCAGCTCCTCCCGTGTAGTTCTGGGCTGATTTCTCACCTTTCTTAGGATCATTGAGACCCCACGAGGTGAGATCTTGCATGGAGCCCCAGTCCGAGGGAGATTGACAGTCATGTTTAGCTTCTTCCATTTTCTAATGATTGCTCCAACAGAGGACCTTTTTTCACCAAGCTGCTTGGCAATTTCCCCGTAGCCCTTTCCAGCCTTGTGGAGGTGTACAATTTTGTCTCTAGTGTCTTTGGACAGCTCTTTGGTCTTGGCCATGTTAGTAGTTGGATTACTGATTGTATGGGGTGGACAGATGTCTTTATGCAGCTAACAACCTCAAACAGGTGCATCTAATTTAGGATAATAAATGGAGTGGAGGTGGACATTTTGAAGGCAGACTAACAGGTCTTTGAGGGTCAGAATTGTAGCTGATAGACAGGTGTTCAAATACTTATTTGCAGCTGTATCATACAAATAAATAGTTAAAAAATCATACATTGTGATTTCTGGATTTTTTTTTAATGTCTCTCACAGTGGACATGCACCTACAATGATAATTTCAGACCCCTCCATGATTTCTAAGTGGGAGAACTTGCAAAATAGCAGGGTGTTCAAATACTTATTTTCCTCACTGTAGCTGTAATTTACTTATCTCTGTCTTCTGTGCTTAGGTTACGTAGCATTAAAATCATGTTAACAGGTAATGGTATTAGACTACACAGTTGATCTGGTTTGACCTGCACACCCTTCACACCAAGTAGACCCACCCCATTTCATTTTATATCAGTGTTGGTCCTATTGTGCAAGCAACCCCAGTGCTTGTGTGTGTTTTTTTATTGTGTGTGGTTGCTTGTGTGTATTTAATGCCTTTAAATACAAAACAGGCATTTTTATATCTCTTAACAAGTTTACAAATATTTCTAAGCAGCATAGAAATAGAATATATGAAATACAATAAATACACGAAACAATACAAAAATTATGCAATAAAAAACAATAATATCAAACAAATCAATATATAAAAATAACTAAAATGTAATTGGGGGGGCTTTAAAGGGTAACTATTTTTTTTTCAACCTGGATTTTCCTGTGTTTTGTGTCTAAGTGACTGATGGGAACAACAATCTTTAACATTGGTCCATTAATAAGTGAGATCTCTGCAGTCCACAGCGGCCATACAAGCTACAATGTAAGTTAATGGGGCAGTGGTCCAGCTTGTATTTACCTTGTTTTGTCGCTGATAGGCTCAGATTAATATTCTAAGTGTCTGACAACATTATGGAAATGATTTCTAAAGAGATAGACCTTTAAAACCTCTTTGAGACCTTTCTGTATAACCAAAGAGAGTTCTGAAGTCGCTAGCGCTAAACCAAACTCCATTTAAAAAAGCAATACTTTTAGCGTTTCTACACATGCGCGACTCACATCTTGTAGGGACTCACATTGTGTCTTTACAAGCAGTTTCCTTTCCCAGGGCGTGGGCATGCCTTCGGCGTGACAGTGGCTGCAGGTTTCATTTTGGGTTGCTTATTAAGCTATATTGTTCAAATGATGTTTCCTTTTGATTATTAAGTTGGTTGTAAAAAGAATAATAGCTAGTATCCTTTGCTAGCCTACCCCTGTGTTCTCTCTGTGAAACATAATTCTTTTGCCTTTGGTAGTAGTTTTTCTCATTGTTATCAGTTTTAGGCAATGTTTTCAAAAATATATTTGTGTAAACTACACAATTACATACACATAATGTACAAATAAAATTATTAACCCTTGTGTTGTCCTCCCGTGGCAAAAACAGACAACAATTTGACACCACCTTACTATCACTAGTTTTACAGTACTTTTTGGAATTCATGGTCAATAACCCTCATTTATATAGAATTATACCTAGTATTTGAGTTAAAAATGTTATGGTTTGGCTTCACCCTCTCCTCCCTTCCTTGTGTTTTCCAAGTTTTTCCCTTCCCTGCTGTCTCTGTCAGTCTTGTCTGTCTAGTCCTGTGTGTGTGTGTGTGTGTGTGTGTGTGTGTGTGTGTGTGTGTGTGCGTGCGTGCATGTCCAGTCCTGGCTCATCACCACCTACATCGCTCTGCACCTGTGGCTCATATCTTCATCTACTCCGGCAGTTAAAAACTCCGGTTCAGCTCCCAATTCCCCGCTACCTCCCCATCCCTTTGGCTTTCTCTGTGCACTTAAATAAATTCTGCCTGTGTTCTCATAACCGTTTTGTGTCCACACCTGAATCCTTTTCCGTAAAAACCTAACAAAAGAAATTATAAATTATTTTGACTAATAGTTAAGATCAGAGAAACCTACAGATGAGTTTTGTCAGGAGTGAAAGTGATCAATTGTATTTGCAAAGAGCGTTGTATGGAATCAATCCATTTTTTGTGGTAATTTTAAAAAGAAACCCATCTTTCAGATTTAAAGGGGTCAAATTTAACCCGAGGACAACAGGAGGGTTAACAGAAAAATGTAGTGTTTTTTATTTAGAAATGATTTCTTGCACCATTGATAATATAATATACACTTGTTGTTTTACTCATGTAGTTTTACATGAATAGATTTCACAAGTGTTGTTTAGTCATAGCCTAATCTTTCTTGAAGACACCCCCCTTGTTGGGGAATTTCTCACTAAGTCTTGACACTAAACATACTGTGCCAGGTTGACTCATCAGCAGATGTGATGTCAGTGTGAGTGGAGAAAACACAAAAGTGAAAGGACACGAAACAAACAAATAAGCTCTTACATGTCATTTATCCATTTAGCAAAGGTTACAGCTATAGACATATAGGGAAATATCTATCATGTAAAAGTGAAATAGCAAGCAAAGAGTTCTGTAAAGCTGAGTGACAAGTGCAAGTTGGTGGCATCAACAAAACTAATTTGCAGCTTCAGAGTATTATCAGTTTCATTCTTTATATTCAGACATTCATACATGTGCATAAAAATCTTACTGGTCAGTAAAGCAAACAAAATGTTTTAATTAAGGTTGTTTTCTTCGTCATAGCATTTCTAGGCCAAAGGTAAATTCTTACCAAGTGACATATTCTACAGAGGCACTGCTGAATCTCAGGGGAGAATCCATGTTGGACCATAAGACCATGTCAAAATGTCAAATAATGAAAATTCAAGATGAAAGTTTTTACCGGTGTATCCAAGGAGGGACCAGGAGGCAGAGTCGCAGTCTGACACACTCCTCTGCTCCTCCATTCCAGGAGTTACCTAGTCACAACCCCATAGTGACGGTGTCTGCCCCCCGACCATTGAAGTTATTTAAATCAAAGGTAAACAGAGGAGGAGCTGTGCATGAAAACCTCATAACAATTAAAACCACAAGTGCAATAGTGCAAAAGAATAGGAGAATTAAATGTGGACTCTTAAACATCAGATCTCTCTCTTCTAAAGGTGTACTAGTAAATGAATTAATATCAGATTCTAATATTGATTTATTTTGTCTTACTGAAACCTGGCTGGGCGATGGAGAATATGTTAGTCTAAATGAATCCACCCCCCCCAGTCATATTAATACTCACATTCCTCGAGGCACAGGCCGAGGAGGTGGAGTTGCAGCCATCTTTGACTCTAGTCTAATAATCAGCTCTAAACCTAAACTAAATTATAACTCATTTGAAAGTCTTGTTCTTAGTCTTTCACACCCAAGTTGGAAATCACTGCAACCAGTTCTATTTGTTATAGTGTACCGAGCACCTGGTCCATACTCTGAATTCTTATCTGAATTTGCAGAGTTCTTGTCAAATTTAGTGCTAAAAACGGACAAAGTTCTTATTGTAGGGGATTTTAATATTCATGTGGACGATGAGAATGACAGCCTTAGTACTGCGTTTATCTCTCTATTAGATTCTATTGGCTTCTCTCAAAGTGTTCATAAACCAACTCACCGTTTTAACCACACCCTCGATCTTGTTCTGATGTATGGTGTTGAAATTGAACATTTAATAGTGTTCCCACAGAATCCCTTTTTATCTGACCACTGTTTGATAACTTTTGAGTTTATACTGCTGAACTACACGCCATTAGGCAAAACCTGCTTTACAAGATGTCTATCTGATAGTGCTGTAGCTAAATTTAAGAATGTGATTCCATTAGCATTTAATTCATTACCAAGTCACAAAGTAACAGAGGACTCCTATGCTAATTTCAGTCCCTCCCAAATCGATCATTTTGTTGATAGTGCAGCAGGCTCGCTGCGAATGACACTCGACTCAGTTGCCCCTCTAAAAAAGAAGATAATAAAACAAAGACGGTTAGCTCCATGGTATAACACTGAAACTCGCAAATTAAAGCAAATATCGCGGAAACTTGAGAAGATTTGGCGTTCCACTAAATTGGAAAATTCTCGTTTAATTTGGCAAGATAGTCTTCAAACTTATAGGAAGGCCCTCCGTAATGCCAGAACAGCGTACTACTCGTCATTAATAGAGGAAAATAGGAACAACCCCAGGTTTCTTTTCAGCACTGTAGCCAGGCTGACGGAAGGTCACAGCTCTACTGAGCCAAGTATTCCCATAGCTCTTAGTAGTAACGACTTCATGAGATTCTTCAATGATAAAATTATAACTATTAGAAGCAAAATCCACCAAGACCTGCCTTTAACTGGCACTGACTTATCTCTAAACTCAGGAACCTTAGAAACAGCTGTAAAACCAGATGTATGTTTAGACTGCTTTGCTTCACTTGATCTTTATCAATTTAATTCAATTATTTCTTCAGCTAAACCATCAACCTGCCTCTTAGACCCCATCCCGACTAGGCTACTTAAAGAGGTGTTACCCTTAGTCAACACTTCTCTACTAGATATAACCAATCTGTCTTTATTAACAGGCTATGTACCACAGCACTTTAAAGTAGCTGTTATTAAACCTCTTCTGAAAAAGCCCAACCTTGATCCAGAAGTTCTAGCCAACTATAGACCTATATCCAATCTTCCATTTCTCTCTAAGATTCTTGAGAAAGCAGTCGCTAAACAGCTATGTGATTTTCTGCATAGCAACAGCTTATTTGAGGATTTTCAGTCAGGATTTAGAGCTCATCATAGCACAGAGACAGCACTTGTGAAAATTACTAATGACCTCCTGATTGCATCAGACAAAGGACTTATCTCTGTACTGGTGTTATTAGATCTTAGTGCTGCATTTGATACCATTGACCATCATATCTTATTACAGAGATTGGAACATTTCATTGGTATTAAAGGGACTGCTCTGAGCTGGTTTAAGTCTTATTTATCAGATCGATCTCAGTTTGTTCATGTTAACGATGAATCCTCTGTGCACGCCAAAGTTAGTTATGGAGTCCCACAAGGATCTGTTCTAGGTCCAATCCTGTTCACTTTATATATGCTTCCTTTAGGCAATATTATCAGGAAGCACTCCATAAATTTTCACTGTTATGCGGATGATACTCAATTATATCTATCAATTAAACCGGATGAAACTAATCAGTTAGCTAAACTTCAAATGTGCCTTCAGGATATTAAAACCTGGATGAGCTGTAATTTTCTAATGTTAAACTCAGATAAAACTGAAGTTATTGTTCTGGGGTCCAAGCACCTCCGTGACGCACTATCCAAAGAGATAATTACTCTGGATGGCATCACCCTGGCCTCCAGCACCACTGTGAGGAATCTTGGAGTTATCTTTGATCAGGACATGTCCTTTAATTTCCACATAAAGCAAATGTCAAGGATCTCCTTTTTTCACCTACGTAATATTGCAAAAATCAGGAATATCCTGTCTAAAAATGATGCAGAAAAACTAGTCCATGCATTTGTTACTTCTAGGCTGGATTACTGCAATTCTTTATTATCAGGCTGCTCAAAAAAAGTCCATAAAGACTCTTCAGCTGATCCAGAATGCTGCAGCGCGTGTTCTGACAGGAACCAAGAAAAGAGATCACATCTCTCCTGTTTTAGCTTCTCTGCATTGGCTTCCTGTAAAATCCAGAATAGAGTTTAAAATCCTTCTTCTCACCTACAAAGCTCTTCATGGTCAGGCACCATCTTATCTTAAAGAGCTCATAGTACCTTACAACCCTACAAGAGCACTACGCTCCCAGAATGCAGGATTACTTGAGGTTCCTAGAGTCTCTAAAAGTAGAATAGGAGCGAGGGCGTTCAGCTATCAGGCTCCTCGCCTGTGGAACCAGGTTCCAGTCTGGGTTCGGGAGGCAGACACCGTCTCCACATTTAAGAGTAGGCTTAAGACTTTCCTTTTTGATAAAGCTTATAGTTAGGGCATATATAATAATATGCCCTACCTTAACCAGGGTTTGTATCTCACCCCCCCCTCTCTGACCTTCCTGACTCTAACCCCCATTTTCTCTCCCCCTACCCTAACCAGGGTTTGTATCCCATCCCCCACTTTGACCGTCTTGATCTTAACTCTATCTTTCTCTCCCCTACCCTAACCCGGGTCTGTATCCTTCCCCTACTTTGACCTTCCTGCCCTTAGCCCTGACCCTCATGACCTTGGCCCTGGGTGCCTCTCCCCCTACCCTAGCCAGGGGAGGGTTTGGGGAGAGTTGTGGCCTGGCCAGGCTCCTCTCTTTACACTGTCTCTCCTGGTTATGCTGTAATAGTGGTTTTAGACAGCTGGGACTTCCTGTAACACACCTAGTTCCTCTCTCCTCTATTTTTCTATCTTTCCAATTATGTGCATCCATGTCCCAGAAATGCTTGTTACTAACCTAGCTCTGGGGAGTCATTCCCCGGAGTCCTTATGTTCTTTTCCCCCAGCATGTTTCCTCGGATCAGGGGAGGCTCCAGAATCGAGGTTGCAGCTGTCGCCATGGTCCCGCTACACGCTCTGCGATGCCATGTTCCTCCTGCTACACTCTGCTATGCCGACTACAAAGGACTACTAACAACTACTATTTTTTGGGGATTGTAACTGCCACTTTTCATTCTAACCCCAACCGGCCCGTCAGACACCGCCTACCAAGAGCCTGGGTCTGTCCGAGGTTTCTGCCTAAAAGGAAGTTTTTCCTCGCCACTGTCGCACTGTTGCTTGCTCTGGAGGACACTGTTGGGTCCTTGTGAATTCTGGAGTGTGGTCTAGACCTACTCTATCTGTAAAGTGTCTTGAGATAACTCTTGTTGTGAATTGATACTATAAATAAATTGAAATTGAATTGAAATTGAAGAGAACTGTATAATAAACACACAAAAGGTCAAAGCAAGAAATACTAAGAATTAAAGGTGCGAAACAGCAGCTACATTGTGCGGCGTCTTCTGTGTCGACCAAAACAAACGGACATGTGAGCGTCCAACAACTCAACATCTAACCTGAGGAGACGTAGCGGTAGTTTTAGTTGTTGCTATGGAGACGTGGATGTTTGTCTTTTAGGTTACATACAGTATGTTTTGCACATGCAGTATCCAAATTTTATGTGACAAGTCTCTCACTTAAGCTATTTTGTAATTAATAAATTAATTTTAATTTATTTTATTGATTGGATGAACTATAATTTGCCTAAAGATGATTATTTTGTATTTTTGTCTGTCTGGTTGATGCTTGTGTTAAGAAATAAATCAGACGTTACTCAACAGTTACTCACTACTAGTAGAGTAGTTTATTCATCAAGTACTTTTTTACTCTTACTCAAGTAATTATTTGGATGACTACTTTTACTTTTACTTGAGTCAAATTATTCTGAAGTAACAGTACTTTTACTTGAGTACAATTTTTGGCTACTCTACCCACCTCTGGTGGAAAAATTTAAATATACTAAAAAGACTTTGTCACGATGCTGCAACATCTGGAACATCAGATCTGCCAATACTTTTTCTTCAGGATACTCTTTGCTTGCAAAGGAAGAAGGTACAATATTTGTGAAACCCTTGATGACCATGAAATAGGGTTCCAAAGTACATGAAGGCAGACTTACAGTATGCATGTAGCTGAAGCCTAGTTGATGTTGTTTTTTTAATGATTTTCTTTACGACGGCACATTATAAGCAATATTTTTTTAAGCAAGGAGCTCCCTACCCTCTTTATAATGCATCACACCAGGCATGTTTGGATCAGTATTTGGAAAAAACCTGCTCTGATGGAAAAATATGCCAGCTATGGAATTCCATTTGTTTCAAATGTACTGTATGAGTGCACAATTAAATATTGCGAAAACTTTGAGCAAACAAAAATAGATTCTGTGCTCAATAAATATAAATGCAGGTTTTCTTTTGTCCACATAAACTCACAATATTATTTTGACTAATTTTGCCTTGTTTAAATTGCTTGCTTGCTCTCTCAGCATCCCAACTACAGTAGATGCTTTCATAATTTTAGCCAAACGGAAAATTGGAGTCCTAATTTAGGTGTTTGTCAGATTTAATTACAAGTAGGATTACTGGTCACTGGATTACTGGTCATTTGTAATTTGTCTTGTTTATTTAGCTGTTTTACAAAAGGAACTATTTATTATATGTCTGCTGCAGCAAGGAAAACACACCAATTCATTTTGTAAATAGAAAAGCATTTTTTGTATGTTCAAATGAAACTTTAGTTTATGTTTTACTAGTCTTAGTGTCCTAATAATTTCTCTAAAAATATTTCTCTGTGCTCAAAATGTCTACATGCACAAATATGATGCCATAGATGTATTTTGAGCATGTGGGAAAATAAAAGGAGTGGAACCATGGAACACTTGTAGATAAACTTGTTTCATGCATGTGTGTGGACTTGTTGACTTTAGAGTTGTTTAGACATGCTCAATGAAAGTTGGTGGTTAAGTCTCTACCACTCATCCAGGGCCTACTTAGTATGGTCCTGTACCCAGTGACAGAGCCTGAGGCAGTAAGTCTGTGGGCTGACGGTAGAGAAGGATCGGCCTGGATGCCTCAGCCTCTTCCACAAATGCTCCAGCCTCTTCTTAAAACTGTAAACTGTAAAAATGTCAATGATGCCAATGAAGTAGCGCTGCTCAGGCCCATCGATGACATGCAGAGGATTCTTTAAATTGGGCAGTAATCGTCGGTTTTGGGCTTGGAAGTCTGGAAACACAGCTGCGTCACTGCCTGGCCTTGCATGCTCTGTGAAAATTTGAGGTGTGCCACCACTTGTTACAACTTCTGCTTGTGATTGCTTCAAACTGCTGCCGTCTGTATTACACAACAGTAAGGTGGAGTCATCTTCTGGGACTGACCCAGGCACAACGGCTATGCTTGTGTGGATAGGGCTGGAGCCTGCATTCACAGATCTAAAATGAGAGTCACAGGGAAGAGAATAAAAATGAGTTACAGCAGTTTCTGGATGTAGCCACTATTGGCGTTTTTCCATTACTTGTTTGACTCGGCTTGACTCGACCGCGGTGCCCTGCAGATTGAGTAACGCCTCATGTGTGAGGTGAGCGTGGCTGGTTGTCCTAACAGGAAACTGCCGTGACCTAACGCGACACACACACACACACACACACACACACACACACACACACACACACAGATTGTCAAAGGTGTGTTTTGATTCTGGGGCTGTTTGCCACAGCCAGAAGGCAATTTTAGTTTCAAAAGAAGCTGACATGGCGGGTTTGTCAACCCCCGTCTGTGGCTAGCAATGATGAAGCAGTAAATAGTGATGATTCTCTCCAACCAATTAGTAGTCTGCAGGTTTTCACGTCACCTTTTGGTATCGCTGAGGTGGTACTAAAAAAACTACCTGTTAGCAGGACTTGTTTTTGTAATGGAAAACCCAAAAAGGCGAGGCAAGTCGAGAAGGTACCATGCAGTGGAAAAACGCCATATATGTTGTAAAATGTTCTGCTCTATCTAGATAGTATTACATTGTCTATTCATCTAGTGGGCAATAATAATACTAAGACTCTACAGTGCTGTGGAGGAGGATCTGGCAAACCGAGCCTTTTTTTTGTAAGAGATAGAGCGAGATAGTGCTAAATGATTAACTGACTGATGATCAACATAGCTATCTATAACTTATGAAACCCTGTCATGAAATGTCGAGACCCTGACTTTTTGGTTCTCATAATTAGAGTAGCGAAGGAGAGACTCTGGTGGCGTTCATCGTGGTGTAAGGGCTGATGGGCCACGAGGAGACTGTAGTCCAACACGTTGAGCCTCCAGAGGAAGTGTGTGTCGATCTCCACCTGCCGCAAGAGCCAGGGACGCTGCTGGTCTGCACACATACACACACCACATAACATGACAACTCAAACATGGCTCTACAGAAATACACAGCAAACGTGTACATGTGGATATTACCACTAGCATTTCCACACACCATTGGCATTGTTTTTTTTTTATATATTTATTTGAATAATTTCCACATGGTTCATTTGGGTTTGGCAACCTTTTTAATATGAAGTGCCATTTAAAAATGTTCTTGTTAATCAGTGTTCCATACCTAGAGCTGCAAAGATTAATCGATAAGTCAGTGTCAACTATTAAATGAATCGTCAACTATTTTAATAATTAATGAATTGCTTTTAGTTTATTTTTTTTATAAAATTAAAGGAACACATTATTTGATTCCAGCTTCTTGATGTTTGTCTAGTGGATTCACTTCTCTATGACAGTAAACTGAATATCTGAGTTGTGGCCAAAAGAAGGTAGCAGTGTTACTTTTTTTTCCGACTGTATTCTTTGAAGAAGGCAAGGACTAGCCAATCCTATAAGGCAGGTATTTGCTGAATAGGGATAGGGAAAACGTTTTTAAAAAACAAGTGTGAAGAACAGGCTGGGATCCTGCCGATGACTGTGAAAGAAGTCATTTGGCATGTAGATGGGATCATTTCCTAAAATCTTTCTTGCAAACTGATGCTAGTGCGTCACTGGTTGAGCTAGCACAAGGTTGCTGAACCTTGAGATAGAAGAATGCATTTTGGCATAGTGTTAGAAACAATATGCTGATTGGCTTGAACGGGGTGCAACTATGCTACCTGTGTTATTACACTGCTTCACATAATTCACAGCACATAAACATCCCATTCTGTTTCCTTACCCAGAGTGATGGACTGGCCTTCAAAGTTAAGGTCTTTGAGGACCACAATAATCTGGCTTCCCTCTGGCGCAGGCTCCGTCCAACGACTCACCTCACAGCCCTTAATGTCATACCTGGCAATACAAATGGAGTTAATTAGTTAACTAAGGTTCGGGAGAAGGGCCACGCCTAAACCACACCTCTAATCACCAGACAAACCTACATATACCGTGCTGCGCAGCCAGGCTCGTGTCTCTGATTGCTTGACGCAAGAGGGTCAGCGTTTCACGCTCTTAGTCATGGATCCGGAGCTATAGCTACATTCACCTGATGTCAACGACGATCTTTTCGAAACAGATCCCGTCATATGTCTCAACTGTGCCGATTTCGGTCCGCGGTCACCATGCCTCTGCTTCGCCCGGATCTCCTCTCCTCCGCCGAATGATCCCTGGCTTCCAGCGGCTCTCGGGCTTCTTCCCCTTAGTTTGTAAGGTTGGGAAATCAGAGCCGCGGGGATTGGCATCTACCCTCTCCTCGTCATCAGCCTTCCTCCCGTAGAGGCGCTTGCTACTCTTCTCGGCGCTGCGCGCCCTCCTGCGTGGCACGGCCATCTCTACCTCCACGGACGACACCCGATATCAGAGACTGGACCGTGGCCCGCCTTCAGCTGTACCTCAATGACAGCAGTACTGCATTGTAGCGGCTCTCCCTAGCCTCCCTTGCTACCCCGGAGGCGGCAACCACCGCGGCGGGGGTCAGCTCATATTTCCCCATGTGCCTCTCTATGCGGAGCTCCTACGGCACCGTTTTTTCTGCTATTGAGCCGTTGCCCGCCGTTAGTGTATCATTGACTGACATTAATTTTGGCGCACTTTGCCAGCAAATGATTTTGCATCTATTATCTTCTACTGTGACCGTTATTGGCTCTAATAATTCAAATGCTCACATGTTGACAACTTCTCTCTGGCCTCTGTGACTCTGGTCATTCTGCTTCGTCAGCCTCCATCGCTACCCCTGCTGCAACAACCTCCGGGCCGCCAACACTTCTGGGTCACCCGCCAGCTTCGGCTAGACGGCCACAGCACTCATCACCAGCTTCCAATAGCGGTGGTCAGGTCGTTTTTCCCCATGTGCCTGCTCCCTCTGTCTGTCATGTCTCGGGCGTTCTCCACCTTTTCATCCCTGTGTTCGCAGGCTTCACAAGTCCCCGTGATCCCTTCATCCTTTCCTCTACCCTTCCTTCAGCTGTTCCTGGCCGATCGGCTTCTGCTCCCTCCCTTTACCTGCTGGCCGCACTGCAGTGCCACATCCAGCTGCTCAAGGGGACCTACCTACTATCGTGCTCGACGATTCTTAGTCTTCTTTCCAACTGGTCTGTCCTTATCCCCATCCCCCCCCCCCTCCCTTCCCCAACACCCAAATCTATTTTGCTTCTTGTTAACAATTTTTTCTCCAGCCATGGTAGCTCCAGTCACTCGGCCAGCTTCGTCAGTGCATTGGCCTTCACTGGTCTCCCCTGCTCTGCACCAGCTTTTTCTCTGGCACTTAGTGCCACGTACTGTTGTTGATGATTTCCCCTCAGAATTCCATTCCATTGACCTATGGGCTTACCCCATTGTTGGCTTCCTTACTTTTGGGGGCACGAATGGTCTCAAGTCTTACTCATTTACTCAAACACAGCAGTAGAAGACATCTTAAATAAAGAAATTCAGACACTCGGCTCCAGAATCAGACATTCACCCCACACCTTGCCACCGTTTTTAGCCACAACGTTCAATTAACACACCAGCTGAGAAACCTCTTACGCATCACAAGACGCCATCATCAACAGTCTTGCCCAGCACTCTCTCAGCCTACTTAACTGGTTGGAATTGCTTAAAGGCACATCAAGCCACATATCGGCTTCCGTTACCTTCTCTGGACGTTACGTCCATCTGCAATTTCAACACCCATGCTCATTCCATTCAATCCTTTTCAGCTTTTAAGGGGTTCAGAATTTGCACCAACTTCATCCGTCTATAATCCCTCTCTTCATCCGGTTTATCAGACATCACCATCCACACCTCAAACTCTCTTATATTCACACTCAGAAGTAGCAGGGCCACGCCTAAACCACACCTCTAATCACCAGACAAACCTACACCTACCGTTCTGCGCAGCCAGGCTCGTGTCTCTGATTGCTTGACCCTCCCTCCCTTTCCCACATTCATGCACATTCATAATGTTCATTAAATCTTTAGCTAACAAATGGTTGTGGTGTGGTTTATGCTAGTGAAAACACACATCAGACCACACAAAGAGGCTGCACAGTCTCTGTGTGTTAACATAAAGTAGCAATAACACTCGTGCTTTGTGATTTGGTGGGGCAAGCAAATCAAGCTTACCTGGCATTGATTCGATCATCAGGATAAAACACACTTTGCATAACAATGAAGTATTTCTGCAAAGAACAAGTGAAAAAAGTAAATGAGCTATATAATGCTTTGTTACATCCATTAATTATAATGCCAACTAGAACAGTTATAAAATTTGATCTGTACCTTCCGCCTGTGTGGGATTTTGATCCTGTGAACACCTTGAAAAATAATGAGAAATCACTCAGTCCTATGCAACATGTTATTTGGCATATTGTCATATTATTAAGCTGTTATGGCGAGCATGTTGGCAGACACTTAGACACAGTAACATTAGCATTCATTTTACTAATGTCTCCGGCCATTCAATGAATGTAAGTCCAAAATGTTCTGGCCTTTGGCTCTGTTATTGGTCTCTTGGTCTCTGGCTCTTTAGCTGCCAAATGCTGCTGAAGGGAGCGGCAGAGTCAGGTGACAGTTCTCTGGCAGTTAGTCACTACAAGCGATTCGTTACACATTACACATTTTCACTCCCTTCCCCACTTTCCCCATGTTTTAAAGGGACCATATGTAACTTTCAGTTTGTGTTGATTCTAGCAGCTGCTTTGGATAAAAATGGAAGTGTTTTTACCCCACCTGCTGTCGTAAAGGTCTTTTCATCACAGTGCTTTATTACCCAATGTATTACCGAGTTAGAATAGGGGGAGGTCGTATAGTTGCGATGAATGTTTTGCTCTGACAGAACATTTACAATAAGGGAATACATTTCAGATGCATCGTTGCATTTCAAGTGTTGCATACGGTAAATTAGCCTACTTTGGATGTATCTTGAGCTAAACCGGGTAACACTGTCACTGTGTCACAAGCCGAAGCATTAAGAAATTGTTGTAGCAACCAATGCAGTAATAACTTAGATTAATATAATGCATTCATGAATGCTTAACACAAGTAACTTTACAGAGGGACCAGGGGAAAGAAAATAGTTGGCCAATACAAACATGAAGTAAAACGAATTAAACGTCCGCACTAAGTGGAAGGAGGATGTAAGTTATTTTGTTTTTTAGCATTTCAGTTTTGAATTACAAGCCCGCCCGAGTGTGAGTCACGTTATCACCAGTTGTGTTTCACTTTCCCTTTTAGCTTTTAGTTGTTATTCGTTTAATTTCCTTCTTTTCAGTGATTGCCCTGCCCCAGTTTCAGCCATTACTAACAGATAACGTCTAAAATAATTTTATAACAAAGCAACAAGGGCTATATAAAGTAAACTCCTGTCTGGATACCTAACACAGGTTTTTCCTGTGACCCAGAATGTGTTACTGTAGCGCCGTCTCACTGCCGCAAGTCATTCTGTGACTGTGCGGTGAAATTTGGACCGTGGCAGAGACCTTACAAAAACTAAATAAAAATAGCATAATTTACACTGTTAGTCTTGTTTGCTTGTTTGTTACAGGTCATTTAATACCATAGTATTAAAATGACAGCGCTTCAGAAACATAAAAAAGTTACATATAGTCACTTTACAGTGTTGAAAATGAATGCATTGTCTATCCACTCTGCACTCTTTACAAAGAGCTGTGTCAGTCTAATCAGTGTAGCAAAGTCTGAAAATACAGCAGTTAAAGAGGGGGTTAAGCAGGCTTTTGGGAAGAAATAGTTGACCATTTCAAAGCCAGTCTATCTGCTTGCCCACATCCTCCCCATGAAAGCTTTTAGGTGTACACTGCTAAAATTGCCAGGCTGCTCATGAAGCTTTCCCTGGTTACAGAAGTGTTACACAGAGGAAGAAGTTTCGTCGCTCTCTCCCTGTCCTGGACCCAGCATTGACAGCATGGGGCTACCAACTGAGGATGCTCTGAGCAGCGGGGCAAGGTGAGAATGCCAGTGAGGTTCTGAGGATGGACTCTGTCAGTACAGAATAGTCAGTGTCCAATGATGGCAGCCTCTAGAGGGCAGCCTCCCGACACACTCCCTGAGGTGTATGGGTTAAGAATGGAGATGAAAAGTATTAATGAGGAGATTCAGAGCCTTAAATCAGGAGGGTTCCTGATGACAAGGGACGGAGTTCCCACTCACACTCATGGGCTTGCTGTAAATGACGTGCTCGTCAGGAGAATGAGCAGAGGAGTTATGGTGTTTGCTTTCTGTAACCGATTTCTGGACTGATCAGGCAGCAGTCTGACTACATCATATATGAGTGGTGTAGTGGAAGCCACAGAGGTCACTATGCAGGTGGGGTCAGGGGCCTCTGTGTCGCTCATCAGTGCTGTTTTACGTACAGTAACAAAGGAATATATTGACTCTCTGGCTGTCAATGGCAACATGTGTTCCATGTTCAGAATCCACTCAGACTACTTGGTTTGGATTCTCTTTCCAAAAACCATTCGCTGTGGACTGGGGGAGAGGTATATACGGTGGGGTTTGAAAGTTTGGTCACCCCAGGTAAAAATTTGTATTAATGTGCAAAAAGAAACCAAAAATAGATAGAAAAATCTCCAAAAGGCATCAAATGACAGATTAGACATTTGTATTATATGTCACAAAAAGTTAGATTTTACTTCCATCATTTACACTTTCAAAATAACAGAAAACAAAACAATGGCGTCTGCAAAAGTTTGGGCACCCTGCAGAGTTAATACCTTGTACCCCCCCCGCCTCTTGATGTAATCCACCGTGGATTTCGAGGTGTGTTTAGGATCCTTATCCTAACTTGATAAGGATTAGAAGCCATCCTCTCTTTAACTTCAGCTTTTTCACTGATGGCATCAAGTTAGCGTCCAAAATTTGCTGAAATTTTATTGAATCCATTTTTCCTTCTACTCGTGAAATGTTCCCTGTGCCTCTAGCTGCAATACAACCCCAAAGCATGATTGATCCACCCCCATGCTTAACAGTTGGACAGAGGTTCTTTCCATTAAATTCTGTGCCCTTTCTTCTTCAAACATACCTTTGCTCATTGCGGCCAAAAAGTTTGATTTTAACCTCATCGGCCCACAGAACTTGTTCCCACAATGCATCAGGCTTGTCTATATGTTCATTTGCAAACTACAAACGCTGATTTTTGTGGTGAGGACGTAGAAGAGGTTTTCTTCTGATGACTCTTCCATGGAGACCATGTTTGTACAAATATCGCTTTATTGTGGAATGGTGTACCACAACTCCAGTGTCTCCAGGTTTTTCTGGGGCCTATTGCACGAAAGTAGAATAAAGATATCCAGGATGAACAGGTGGAGCTATGTCCAGCCAGGTGTAGATAGCCAGGATGAACAGGTGAAGCTATGTCCAGCCAGGTGTAGATAGCCAGGATGAACAGGTGGAGCTATGTCCAGCCAGGTGTAGATAGCCAGGATGAACAGGTGGAGCTATGTCCAGCCAGGTGTAGATAACCAGGATGAACAGGTGGAGCTATGTCCAGCCAGGTGTAGATAGCCAGGATGAACAGGTGGAGCTATGTCCAGCCAGGTGTAGATAGCCAGGATGAACAGGTGGAGCTATGTCCAGCCAGGTGTAGATAGCCAGGATGAACAGGTGGAGCTATGTCCAGCCAGGTGTAGATAGCTGGGGATAAGTGCATGTTCACGGCTTTCTCACATAGACCACTGTATCGATCACAGATTTACTGATGCAGAGATGGAGAAGACGCATGCGCCATATGTTTCACCCAATGAGCAGCAGCTTCTAATGGAAAGTAATGAGGAGGAGAAGAATATGCAAAAAGGGAAATACGGCTCAAACGGAGAGAAAAAGCCCAACATAACGGACCGACTGAATGTGTGAGGGTGTAAAAATATCTCCTTAGCCTATATTCACTCCACATTTTTACAAAGTTGGAGGCTACACTGTGTTTGAATTGCTTTAAATAAGCTAGTTTCATGTTTCTGTTTTTATGTGATATATGTGCTGGTTTTACTGTAAAGTGTCTTTGACTAGTCTACCATGTAAAGCACTATATAAATAAATGTAGGCTATTATTATTTAGCCTTTGACTTAAAAGTGAGCAGAGGGAATTAATGTTCCTCTGGAAATGGACCCTAAGGACTCTAGGCTTAATTTCAAACTCTTATTCACAACGCGAGTTTTACAACCATATGCACAAATCTCTAGAAGCTATGTCTAATTCTTTGTACAATTAATGTTCATACAGAACAATCAAAAAGGGACAACAACTAGAAAAAGAAGGGACTTCAATACACGCTGTGAGCATTTGTAAAACAATATTCATGTTTTTTTATTCTTCTGACAAGTGACCGCACCAAAATAAAAAGATGAAGAAGCATTGTGGTGTTCCCGGTGTGATGAATGATAACTCCACTACATACGTACTGTATATAGGCCACGTTATTGGTCCAGGGATGGGAGACTAATGAGAAGGTTATGAAACCAATGTAAGCTATAATAAAAAAAACATTAGGCCTACATATTAAGGAGTAACACAAACTGTGCTTTATTAGAGAAGGATAAGCAACAAGAAAATGAAATCATGAATGTATTGGTCTCTGACCAGTCTGCCATTAATATCATCTGGGAATATCGCTACATTAATATCGTCACACTTAATCTCCGGAGCGCGTCCTGTATAAACCTGAAGCTGAGACCACGGACACTGCGCTGCTCATCTCTACTTTTCCAGAGAGAGTGGACACTGATGCGACTCACAGCCACCGGGCAGCGGCCACCGGGCAGCGGCCGCACGCCAGGCACGGTACCGTCCCACCGGGAAGTCCCACTCCGCATCAGGATGCCAGCGCAACCATTCCTAACCATCTAAACAGCTGTAGTAGGGTTTAAATCAAACTCGCGACATCAATAGTGACAAGTAGGCGAATGCATTTTAATGAAAATAAAGCAGAAGACATGCAGAAGACAACGGAATAACTGTTAAACACGTTTATTTCGGATCAGACGGCAGCTGATTTGACACATGAGACTCCAGGATTAATCTTAGCCTGGCTGTTAGCCTGCTCTGGACCAGGCTAGCCGCAAAGAATAAATCTCCATGGTTACTTGGCCGGGCTTAATTCGATCTGGCTTCGTGCAACCGAGTCAAAGCTAAATTCATCCAGGATAACTTGAATATCCCGGCTTAATCCCGTATCCTAGTTTCGTGCAATAGGCCTCTGGATGGATCCTGCAGTCAAACGTGGGTTTGACTTGCTTTTCTCACAATCCTGCAAGCTGTTCTGTCAGATATTTTTCTTGGTCTTCCAGATCTTCCACTGTTCCTGATGACGGCCATTTCTTAATTACAATCCAAACAGAGGATATTGGCATCTAAAACCCTTTGCTATCTTCTTCTAGCCTTCTCCTGCTTTGTGAGCTCAACTATTTTCAGTTTCAGTTTTCTAGACAACTGCTTAGAAGAATCCATGGAGCTGATAGTTGGGGCAAGGTCAGATGAGTCTGGGCATTTAAAACCTTAAGATTGACATCACCTGATCTTTCCAGACGATGATTGAGAACAATCCATGACGCTGTCAGGTCTCAGCTTTCCAAAGGTGCTTCCAAACATGCTAGAAACTCTGCAGGGTGCCCAAACTTTTGCACATGCCATTTTTGTGTGTAAATTATGGAAATAAAATCTAACTTTTATATATATTATATGAATGTCTAATCTGTCATTTGATTCCTTTTAGAGATTTTTCCATCTTTTCTTGGCTTCTTCTTCTATTCACATTATTACAAATTTTTGACTGACATACTATATTGAAAACCCTTAAAACCCACATTACATTACATTTAGATATCTTGGCCAAATACAATTTGTCATTGTGTGGAAGTGTGTGATGTGTGTACCTAGGAACTTGACCAGCAATGAATGGGGGTATTTCCTCAGATGTTCCATGTAGATCTTCAGGTTGGACAGAAGAAATTTGATTTCCCTTTTGTTCTGGGTCTTCAAAAAGAATCGCTTATCATTTCTAGAAGTTCAAAAGCACAGAGTAAGACTATCTCTATTTCATCAATAATAAAACAAACCACACTCTGACCATTTTAATGAAAGATGGTTTGATTCTAGGTTTTGGCAAATTTTTAACACAAAAGGCTGGAGGTAGTCATTACATTTGTCATTTAGCTTTGAGCTGCAACAGCAGCTTTCTTAAATTGTTACACCTGAGTACACCTCTGTCATTGATCATGTGTAAATTGAGTTATTCCTGTATAATGTGTTAGGTTTAGAGCTAAGGTTATAATTGGGGTTAGGTTTAGATTTATGGTTAGAGAAACATTTAGGGCTAATGGTTAGGCAAACATAATTTAAAACAAAAAAAACAAAACAAAAAAACTAATTATCAAATGAGGAATGATCATGTGTGTGAGTGAATTAGTGGGTTGGGGTTAGGGTAAGTAGTTAGTGTGTGTGAGGGCTTACGTCAGGAAGAAGTCGGCCTTGCTCTTGGAGTTGCTAATGAACTGGAGGTAGCAGTGTTCGGAGCAGAGAGCCTGCTGATATTCCTGCTCTGTCATTCCTAAAGTGCCACGCAGTCTGGAAAACACCGGGCCTGCAAACGTCTCCATTGTAAAATCCTACACACAGAAAAACAAACACATACATACACATCCAACTAAATATGCAGGTGGAAGCATTCAACACAGTAATTTAATTTGAGTCTTGTTAGTTATTGAAACATCCACCAACCTTATGAATCTGAGTGACCCTTAATCTGAAATCATCATCTGACAGCTCATTCTAGAGCAGGAGAAAGAGGAAAGATGTCGTTGAGGACAAGAAGGGCTAATATTCATTATGTATTCATATTCATTCATGTCAGATTAGGGCAGTTGTTTCCAGGGACGGAGTGACAATCTGCGTTTGTAAAAAGTACAGAACGGCCATCCGAGCGGGCTTTAATACGGTCACTTATATGCTACATGTAAAAAAATAAATAAATAAAAAACAGAAGAAGAAGAGTAGGCCTACTGCAGGGCGAATCAAATCGCTGGGTTTACCCTACCCAGTCTATAGGCCTACATCATTAGACGTGACAGTGGCTAGTAGAATGTAAGGATGGGTGGATGGGAAAAATGTATAGAAAAGAGGGCCAAGTCCCTAGGGACGGATGCAGCAAAATGCAAAAAGCTTTCAGAGGGACGTGATGAGGGACAGACAGCTGAGTTAATTTCACATCAGCAAGAGGTCCTGGTAAGTGCCAGGAGCAGGCTGCTTTTATCCCTATCTTAGCGAATTGCATAGTCAGATATCAACATGGGTGTGCATCGTGATTATGATAAGTATCATGCCATTTGCTGCTTTCAAACTCAACATGTTTAATAATTTCTATAAAAAGAGTAATTTGAAACATCAAACGCGTTAGAAATGAATCGCTGGTTGACTGCGATTTCACTTCGTTGTATGTGAGAGGTTGTAGTGAGCTGAGATTTGCTGCTAGGATGTAGACTTTGATATTGAATTAAATGGGAAAACATGAGGAATGCACTGGTACTCTAAACGTGCCAACAAACAGGGAAAGGGGGCTGCATTATTCACCAAATTTAATTGAGAGTTTAACCAAATAGTCCTTCCATCAGAGTGCGGTTTATCCTTGTCTTCCAAATTTGGGTTTATTATTGATGAACTGGCAAAGACCTCGTGGTTGTTTGTGAAGGTTTCACAGGGTCTAGTCATTTAGAATTAAGAATCGCTTAAGGAGCAGAAAACACCTGCATCAACATCAGAGGAAGACATCCTCATGTCCCTTGAAAATGACCTCATAATAGACAGTTGCTGAGAATAGTACCCTTCTCAAGAAACCTTTACATCCCCAACATTAACTTTGCTCACATTATAGTTGAATAGTTATAAGTTACAGTATATAGTTACTAACACTCTCAGTGTAGTTTTGGTATAGGCCTACAGAATATCTAATGTTCCCATCACATGTTAAGGTACAACAAGTTGCCTACTTTATCTCTGAAAGTGTTGTCAGTAATACTATGTACTGTTTAATAATTACAAGTTTGTATAATATGGGGTTTGTATTTTAATTTCAATGCATATGCAATGGCATTTTTTGCACATAACCCCAATTGTCATCATTGGTTTGGAGATGTTACTTGCAGTGAATACCTTGTCTGATAGGCTACAGTATTGTGACATAGTATCAGAACATCCTGGCTAGAGTCTGGGCATGGCTGGATGCGAATGGCCGGATGATGGGCCTATTTGGGAGAAAGTCCAGGGCTGTTTTTTAGACCCAGTCCGTCCCTGTTGCAGAGACAACACAACAGCCAGGGCAGTTATGCATCAGCCTGCTGAGTCAGCAGTGTGTTTGACTGGGATTAGGGTTAAGCAGCAGCACACAGCCGTGTGTTGAACCGCTCTGTGACTGTTCATTCAGCAGCAGCAGGACATTGCATACCACTGTTTATGTTAAGACCTTTTTTAGAAGGGGATTCCCTTTCAGCTGTGGCCTTTTCACATGAAGGAGGAAAGCATCCAAATACCAGTTGGTGCTCTTTTCAAATGTATTTTAGATATTATTCTGATGTCACAAAACCTTTTACAGTGCAACCAGGATAAAACAGTAATTTTAGTTATCGGTTGTGTGACTCAGAGAGAGAAAATAGCCAAATAGCCACGTTCAATTTTGTAGGACAAAAAACCTTCATCATCAACCATCAACTTGTGGGGTATGTCACATCTGCTTCTCATAATCTGGGATAAACATCAACGTTTCATTTCTCCCTCACAGAGAGACTAAAGCACTGTTTTATATCCAGCAGGCTAGACTATTATAATGCTCTCCTGTCTGGGCTACCCAGAAAAGGTTATAAATCTGATTCAGAACTCTGCTGACTAAGCCCAGGCGGCGAGGACGCATTACATTAAAAGTCCTTGTATTAATTGCCTCCCAGTTTTCTATTGATTTTAAATTAATTTTACTTACTTTACTTATCTTTGAAGCACTTCATGTTTTGCACCAGCCTATTTGTCTGACCTGCTTAGAGTAAATTAACCAGGACGGCCCTTCTGCTCCTCCGGCACAATATAAATTATTTTAACCATGTATCTAGCTAATTCAAATTGCATCTTTACTGTATTGTGTCAAAGGTTCCATCAAAACAAGTTCCTTCCAAGACCATTTTGTAGCACCACAGTCGCTTTGTCAGGAAGTTACCAAGACAACCCAGAGAGTTTTTTTTTCTCATCCTGGTTATGTGAGACTAATGAAGGCGAAGATGAACAAGTCAATATCACAATGTTAACCTGTTTTTTTTGTGCTTTCTAGGATATTATTATTTTTTTTTTATTGGAGTAGGCTACGAGCTATTAGACTTATTTTTTGTGTATTCAATTTAGATTCATTTACTTTGAAACTTGCACACACACACACACACACACACACACACACACACACACACACACACACACACACACACACACATATGATCTTAAATATAACTGCACTTCCATTTGAATACTAAGATTAGATACAATAGATAGATTTGAAATTTGACTGTGCATAATGTATAGATGATTAAAATGGTGCCCCCGCTGACCAGTACTCACTGTAGGTGCATTGTCAATGGTGTTTTGGGTGGCTGCAGCCAATCCCTCCTTCATCATGCAGGTCAGTCTGTAGAACTCGTGCTGCTGATCGATCTCAAACAAGCCCAGAAGCATCCACTGCTGCCTCAAACCTCCCCACCTCCTCCTCTTCACCGAGCGCTGACGGTGTCCAGACATACCCAGGCCACCTGCAGCTGCTGACATCTCCATCTGGGGTACAGAAAAATACATAAATCCAAAGCAAGTAACTGCTGTACATTCACCTGCTATGTAAACATGGGAGCGGTGTCCAAAGCTCAAGCAATAAGAAATCAAAGAGTAAGCAGAGGCCAGAGAGGCCAATGAAAACAACAAAAAACAGCTGACTGTCGGTTGAGTCTTTAACAGGGTAACTATGAAAACCACAGAGGCATAACAGCCTCATGGGCTGTCCTGCGGGTCCTTCAACTACCATCTCTTCATTAAAACACATTTTAAATGTTCAACTATGTCTACATTTGTTACCATAAATGAAGAAACAAACATCAAAAGTACAATTTTTTTTCATTAGTTAGAGTCCGTTTCTCTGTGCTATGAAGCTCCATCGTTGTCTATAAACTATTAAATACACATCAATACGGTTGGGTACCATTCACATTGTTATTGGTACCGATACCTGTAATTCAGTTCTGGTACCCAACGGTACCTTTTATTGGTACTTTCCCTTCTATACGTACAACAAAATTATTTCAGTTGTAAAAATTATTCCAAACCTATTTATAATATTAACATTTTTATAACATTTTACACTCAAAACAAAATAAATAAAAATAAAACGTCTCCCTCTCTCCTCCCAAACCCGTCCATACAGCCGATTAAGTTGAAAAAGTCTTACTCACTGTAACCTTTATTCTTGTATTTGTTTATTATTCTATTTTAATTGTTTTTAATTGCTCTTTAATGTTTTATGTAAAGCACAAGAAATGTAAGTAAGCACTGGCTGACGGTAAAAAATGCTGCAAACCGACTGCACGTCAGGAGACCCATCTGTTAAAGTCCTGAAGTTCACTGACGACACAGTCATCGGCCTCATCCGGGACGGTGATGAGTCGGCCCACAGACGGGGGGCTGATCAGCTGGCGGTGGACTTCAGGAGGAGCCCCACCCCCACTCTTCCCCCCATCACCATACTCAACAGCCCTATGTCTGCTGTGGACTTCTTCAGGTTTCTGGATCCATTATATCCCAGGACCTGAAGTGGGAGCCCAACACTGACACCAACATCAAGAAGCCCCAGCAGAGGCTGTACTTCCTGCTCCAGCTCAGGAAGCTCAACCTGCCTAAGGAGCTGCTGATCCACTTCTACACAGCCATCGTCCAGTCTGTCCTCTGCACGTCCATCACTGTCTGGTTTGGATCTGCCACCAAAAAGGACAGGAGCAGACTACAACGGAAAGTTAGGACTGCAGAAAAGATCATCGGTGCCAACCTGCCCTCCGTTCATGACTTCTACTCTCCCAGAGTCAGGAAACGGGCAGGAACCATCACTGCAGACCCATCTCACCTCGGTCACAACCTGTTCCAGCTTCTCCCCTCTCGCCCTGTACGCCAAGACCAACAGACTCAGGAACAGTTTCTTTCCACAAGCCATCTCTCTGATGAACAGCTGACTCACTGTGTCAGGTTCAATTCTGGTCAATAACCCAGCAACACTGTCTCTAAACAGCACCTGTTTACTGGTTCCATTTATTATTCCACTTATTTAGTATTTATTCATCATTCTCATTCCCTATTCCAGATCTGTTCATACTATTCATATTGTAATATAATAACATAATACTATTTATTCCAGCACCCTTTGCACCAGAGATGGCAAAAGTACTCACTTCCCATACTCAAGTAGAAGTACAGATAATTGTGTTAAAAAATACTCTGGTAAAAGTAGAAGTACTGATTTAACTTCTTTACTCAAGTAAAAGTAACAAAGTACAGGCTTGGAAATTTACTTAAAGTATAAAAGTAAAAGTAGCCTTGCGAACAACAGATGTTACTAGAGAGCACGCTGAGAAACTACAGTGGACATGGAGAAAAGGCTCTTTATGTAAATGTGCTGTATTTATATAGCGCTTTTCTAGTCTGAACGACTACTCAAAGTACAGGATACATTCACCATTCACACACATTCATACACTGTGGCTGAGGCCACCTGCTCATCAGATAAACATGCACACACATTCACACTCCGATGCGCAACTCGGGGTTCAGTGTCTTGCCCAAGGACACTTCGACATGGGACTGCAGGGCCGGGGATTGAACCACCAACCTTCCTATTGGCAGGCAACCGCTCTACCACTGAGCCACAGCCGCCCTGTGCCATTGACCACATTTTAAATGGCTGCCTGCCAATAGGCCTAAAACATATAGCTTATCTAAATTTTAAAAATTAAATACATTTTCATTGTTATGCAGATGATACTCAATTATATCTATCAATCAAACCGGATGAAACTAATCAGTTAGCTAAACTTCAAATGTGCCTTCAGGATATTAAAACCTGGATGAGCTGTAATTTTCTAATGTTAAACTCAGATAAAACTGAAGTTATTGTTCTGGGGTCCAAGCACCTCCGTGACGCAATATCCAAAGAGATTGTTACTCTGGATGGCATCACCCTGGCCTCCAGAACCACTGTGAGGAATCTTGGAGTTATCTTTGATCAGGACATGTCCTTTAATTCCCACATAAAGCAAATTTCAAGGATCTCCTTTTTTCACCTACGTAATATTGCAAAAATCAGGAATATCCTGTCTAAAAATGATGCAGAAAAACTAGTCCATGCATTTGTTACTTCTACGCTGGATTACTGCAATTCTTTATTATCGGGCTGCTCGAAAAAGTCCATAAAGACTCTTCAGCTGATCCAGAATGCTGCAGCACGTGTTCTGACAGGAACCAGGAAAAGAGATCACATCTCTCCTGTTTTAGCTTCTCTGCATTGGCTTCCTGTAAAATCCAGAATAGAGTTTAAAATCCTTCTTCTCACCTACAAAGCTCTTCATGGTCACGCACCATCTTATCTTAAAGAGCTCATAGTACCTTACTACTCCACCAGAGCACTGTGCTCCCAGAATGCAGGGTTACTTGTGGTTCCTAGAGTCTCTAAAAGTAGAATGGGGGCCAGAGAGTTCAGCTATCAGGCTCCTCTCCTGTGGAAACAGGTTCCAGTCTGGGTTCGGGAGGCAGACACCGTCTCCACATTTAAGAGTAGGTTTAAGACTTTCCTTTTTGATAAAGCTTATAGTTAGGGCATATATAATAATATTCCCTACCCTAACCAGGGTTTGTATCCCATCCCCCACTTTGACCGTCTTGATCTTAACTCTATCTTTCTCTCCCCCTACCCTAACCCGGGTCTATATCCTATCCCCCACTTTGACCTTCCTGACCTTAACCCTGACCCTCCTGACCTTAACCCTAAGTGTCTCTCCCCCTACCCTAACCAAGGGAGGGTTTGGGGAGAGTTCTAGCCTGACCAGGCTCCTCTCTTTACACTGTCTCTCCTGGTTATGCTGTAATAGTTTTAAACAGCTGGGACTTCCTGTGACACACCTAGTTCCTCTCTCCTCTATCTTTCTATCTTTCCAATTATGTGCATCCATGTCCCAGAAATGCTTGTGACTAACCTAGCTCTGGGGAGTCCTTATGTTCTTTTTCCCCCAGCATGTTTCCTCGGATCAGGGAGGCTCCAAAATCAAGGTTGCAGCTGTCGCCATGGTCCCGCAACACGCTCTGTGATGCCATGTTCTTCCTGCTACGCTCTGCTGTGCCTACTACAAAGGACTACTAACAACTACTATTTTTTTGGGACTGTAATTGCCACTTTTCATTCTAACCCCAACCGGCCCGTCAGACACCGCCTACCAAGAGCCTGGGTCTGACCGAGGTTTCTGCCTAAAAGGAAGTTTTTCCTCGCCACTGTCGCACTGTTGCTTGCTCTGGAGGAAACTGTTGGGTCCTTGTAAATTCTGGAGTGTGGTCTAGACCTACTCTATCTGTAAAGTGTCTTGAGATAACTCTTGTTGTGAATTGATACTATAAATAAAGTGAAATTGAAAATTGAAATCTATTGTGACAGAGACTCCAGATTAATAAGATTCTGACTGAGTAGCAAGATATGGATTCAAGTGTGATTTTGATTGAATCTAATTGGATGGGAATATACACAGACTTCAATTTGGTATTGATGACGCAAAAATAATAACTACCTCCAGAGAAAGTTTAAAATAAAACTTAGTGAGGACTAGATTAGGACTGGAAGTATTTGTACTTGCTTCACAATTAAAATAATAACTATCATAATGATATCATAATGATATCTGATGATTTATTCATTTTCTTATGCATCAGGGTTGTGTACTTCGGTGTAGTTGTTTATAGAATGGGAGTTTACATTCCCCATGGGGCTATCAAACATGTGGATCAGCAGCCTCCATCGCCATGTGGATTTTATGATTGTAGACTAAATTCATCTCAGCAGACCAAGACTCTTTTGACCGTGGGTCTGAGCTGGTCTCTCCTCTACCCACTGCAGTCCAGTATCCCCAGAATTATGTCTATATTTGAAGGATCTGAACCTCAAAATTTATATCCAATGCAGGAAATATTGTGTCCTCTATCTCAGCAAGTAGCATGTCTGACTTCTTGCAGGGTAAACCACTTTGCAACCTGTTACTACCAACGTTTTTCCTAACCACAATCTTTCCCTAACTTTCACCTGGACATAACAAATGCAAAGTTTTAAAAACATTTGGCATTAAATGTGAAACAAGAACCTTCAGCCACACTAGCAGCTCTGTGACAGTGGAAATATCACCATGCCAACATGTTCACAAGGACTATGCTAACATGATAACATGAAATAGCTTACTGGGATACTTGATGGAATTGAGCCATTGTTAAGGTTATCCATTTCAGCTGGGCTTTTCCTACTATGACAAGTCAAAATGTTTAAATGAAAACGGTCCATTAATTTTGTTGCTCTTAACGTAATTATAATTTCTACTGATCATTTAAATTCTTGACAAGCAGAGCTCATGTCTGACTAAAACTCCACCTCTATATCGGGGCAGCTGTGGCTCAGTGGTAGAGCGGTTACCTGTCAACCAGAAGGTTTGGTGGTCCCATGTCAAAGTGTCCACTGAACCCAGAGTTTAAATGTGTATCTGATGAGCAGGTGGCACCTTATAAATGATGAATGGCTCCTGTACTATGTAAAAGCACTGTGAGTCCACATCTTCAGCTCTCACTGCAATTACATTACAACATTAACCTCTTTTGTAAGTTAGGCAGCCATGCTATTGGATAGTACCATAGCAACAAGCGAGATGCAAAGCTTCTTGCACCTTTTGAGCTCTTGTCTCTGTTACTAGGGACGCTCACAGCTGCACTTTGCATTTGACCATGAAACAAAAGCTGTGACCCTGTTTGATGGTTGGGGAGACGGCCAACATGGTAACAGCCAGCAATGGTATTATTTACACACTTTCACCTCATTTTGTCATTTCTTTTGGTGTCAGCCACATCCAAACAATTCATGCTCACAAAAGCAAACATTATTTGATTTGTAATCTACATATGTATTTGCTTTTATCCTTACACTGTTTAAATGGGGTTATACTTTTTTACATTGTAGGGTTAAATGATAAAATCTTTTTAACGTCTTTCCTGGTGGAGATTTAGACGTGGCCAATGGTTAGTTCTTGGTTTATACAGTTTTGTTTAGCACTCTTTTGGGTAAATATAAAGAAAAAAAAAATCTTTTTTAAGGAAACTCCTCATTGCCCATTGCCTCACTGCTTCTGAATGTCCACTTAAGAGTTCAGGCTCCAAATATTGGTTGGATGCACAGTGTGTACTTTAACAAGTCTGTTCAACAGACATTTAAGCAGGTGTACAAACTCACTATGTTAAAGCTTAATAGGGGTAACGCTGTTTTTTTTTTTCAACCTGGACCCTATTCTCCCTAGTTTTTGTGTCTAAGTGACTGATGGGAAAACAAAAAGTGTCCGACAACATCATGGAAAGGATCCCTACAGACGTCGACCTCTTCATAAAAGAGTAAGATCCTTTTTAATATAAAAACATCTGCAAAATTGCTGTCATCAAATCAACCAGACTCCATTTAAATAAACTGTAATTTTATTGTCATAAATTGCATGTCATTCAAATTCAACAGAAACAAAGTTAAACTATCAAAAGCCATCCTGGTTCGTCTTTCCAACAATCACTGTTCTGGTTTGGTTACAATAAACACAGAACATACCAACTTACATGTGAAAATATACTGGATCTATACGCGCTAAAAGCATTGTTTTTTAAATGGAGTCTGGTGGGTTTAGCAACACCTCTCTCAGGGCTGTTTATAAACTAAAAGGATCTTCCTCTTTAACAAAAAGGTATATCTCGGTAGGGATTCTTTCCAAAATGTTGTCAGACACTTATAATTATAATCTTAGCCTGTCAGTGACATAAACAGCACTTTTAGTGGACAAATGCACATTTGTCGTATAGGATTACAGTGTTCTCGCTCAATACAGGACCAATTTTAAAGATATATGCTCAAGTTAGTCACTTACACACCAATGCATGGGAAAATAGGGTCCAGGTTGAAAAAAAACTAAATTAAGTGTTACATTTAAAGTGGCACTGATCAATGTATTCAAAACACCAATAGATGTGTAATGTGATAAGTGTTGATAGTAATAGAGAGTTGTCACTCGATTCTATAGGTCCCCTCCGCTCTAAGAAGCTTTTTAGTGTCTTTCACCGCTTTGTTTTTGGTTTTACGGCCTACAACTTTACTGTTGAAATGTATGAGCAAAGTGAAGGCACTCAGTGGTTGGTAGAAACCAAAACAGAGCTAAAATGTATGGTGGCCAACAGGGGTCAATGCTTATTAATTTGACCACAAATGCGCAGCATTCAGCAAACATGCTGCAAATACACACAACCAAAAAATATATAAACGCGCTGCAAATACACACAACACAACCAAAATATATAAATGTGCTGCAAATACACACAACACAACCAAAACATATAAACGTGCTGCAAATACAGAAATGATACAAAACCAAAAGCACACAAATCCCGAAAAAAGAAGTGATGCAAAAAAAAAAGTAGATGCAAATAAAAAACATGCATACAGATTACACAATGGAAGTTCTCCAGGCCTCTAGCGGGAGCGCTAAATGGAACAGATTGATCTTCAACCCCACAGAAAGAGAGAAAGAGAGAGAGAGAGAGGGATCCGGGACACATTCAATCTCAGAAAGGTGTGAAACGGTGTGCTACTGCAAATATTAAGTCTTTGAGATGTGTTTTCTCTCGTTTGGTGGGTGTGTCTCGGCTCAGGTCCCAGGAGATCCTCAATCAGCAGAGACGTGTCTGTAAGATCGCGGTAAAAAACATTTAAAACTGCATCAGCGTTTAGCCATTTCACAAGAGAGGGTTTCATATCGAAGTCCGAAAGCCGCATCACTGAAGTGTAGGCCTCCTCAGTGTAATATTGTGATTACACAACAACGGTTACCAACAAAATAAGTGATAATACAGTGAAGAAAATAAGTATTTGAACACCCTGCTATTTTGCAAGTTCTCCCACTTAGAAATCATGGAGGGGTCTGAAATTGTCATCGTAGGTGCATGTCCACTGTGAGAGACATAATCTAACAAGAAAATTCAGAAATCACAATGTATGATTTTTTAACTATTTATTTGTATGATCTTGCTGCAAATAAGTATTTGAACACCTGAGAACATCAATGTTAATATTTGGTACAGTAGCCTTTGTTTGCAATTACAGAGGTCAAACATTTCCTGTAGTTTTTCACCAGGTTTGACACACTGCAGAAGGGATTTTGGCCCACACAGATCTTCTCTAGATCAGTCAGGTTTCTGGGCTGTTGCTGAGAAACATGGAGTTTGAGCTCCCTCCAAAGATTCTCTATTGGGTTTAGGTCTGGAGACTGGCTAGGCCACGCCAGAACCTTGATATGCTTCTTACAGAGCCACTCCTTGGTTATCCTGGCTGTGTGCTTCGGGTCATTGTCATTTTGAAAGACCCAACCTCGACCCATCTTCAATGCTCTAACTTAGGGAAGGAGGTTGTTCCCCAAAATCTCGCAATACATGGCCCCAGTCAACCTCTCCTTAATACAGTGCAGTCGCCCTGTCCCATGTGCAGAAAAACACCCCCAAAGCATGATGCTACCACCCCATGCTTCACAGTGGGGATGGTGTTCTTGGGATGGTACTCATCATTCTTCTTCCTCCAAACACGGTTAGTGGAATTATGACCAAAAAGTTCTATTTTTGTCTCATCTGACCACATGACTTTCTCCCATGACTCCTCTGGATCATCCAAATGGTCATTGGCAAACTTAAGACGGGCCTTGACATATGCTGGTTTAAGCAGGGGAACCTTCCGTCCCATGCATGATTTCAAACCATGACGTCTTAGTGTATTACCAACAGTAACCTTGGAAACGGTGGTCCCAGCTCTTTTCAGGTCATTGACCAGCTCCTCCCGTGTAGTTCTGGGCTGATTTCTCACCTTTCTTAGGATCATTGAGACCCCACGAGTTGAGATCTTGCATGGAGCCCCAGTCCGAGGGAGATTGACAGTCATGTTTAGCTTCTTCCATTTTCTAATGATTGCTCCAACAGTGGACCTTTTTTCACCAAGCTGCTTGGCAATTTCCCCGTAGTCCTTTCCAGCCTTGTGGAGGTGTACAATTTAGGCTCTAGTGTCTTTGGACAGCTCTTTGGTCTTGGCCATGTTAGTAGTTGGATTCTTACTGATTGTACGGCGTGGACAGGTGTCTTTATGCAGCTAATGACCTCAAACAGGTGCATCTAATTTAGGATAATAAATGGAGTGGAGGTGGACATTTTGAAGGCAGACTGACAGGTCTTTGAGGGTCAGAATTCTAGCTGATAGACAGGTGTTCAAATACTTTTTTGCAGCTGTATCATACAAATAAATAGATAAAATATCATACATTGTGATTTCTGGATTTTTTTTTTTTTTATGTCTCTCACAGTGGACATGTACCTACGATGAAAATTTCAGACCCCTCCATGATTTCTAAGTGGGAGAACTTGCAAAATAGCAGGGTGTTCAAATACTTACTTTCCTCACTGTAAATCTGTATTCATATTCTGGAGCAATTGCGCTTGAAAAAAAAAAACAGACAGGATTTCTAGTCCCTCCCTGTAAACCAATCATTGAGATAGCTTTGTAGAGACTGTGGGATTTATCAAACTGAATAAATCCCCCCCCCCCCCCGCACATATAAACACAAAACTGCTAACTCCATCATGTTGTAAGTAAGACATCTGCTGAAAACATTATTGTATTCATTAGCATGATTGCCATATTATTTGGTTCAAAAACATCCAAAACACCAAAATACAAAGACATAGCGGACCATACACAAGCTTTTATTTTGAAAAGTTGAAGCTCTGGGACAGCACCAGCTGGGAGGGCATGAGACAGGAGCATAGACTGTATATTATTTATGTATTATATATTATATTAATAATAATATTCTTTTAATATACAGTCTATGGACAGGAAGCATGAGACGGAAGGTCTCCAGGCTGCAGCCATACCAGACTTTAATAAAAAGGCAGAACGCTCTCCCCCCGTGGGGTTGAAGATCGAGCTGTTCCACTTAGCGCTCCCCCTAGAGGCCTGGAGAACTTCCGTTGTGTAATCTGGATGCAGCTTTTTTTTTGTTGCATCTGCTTTCTTTTTGCAGCACTCCTTTTTTTGAGGCTTGTGTGCTTTTCTTTTTGCATTGTTTCTGTATTAGCAGCGTGTTTATGTATTTGGTTGTGTTGTGTGTAGCTGAATGCTGTGCATGTGTTGTCAAATTGAAGGCCCCTACAGAGAAGAGGCCTGGAGACACACAACTTCAAACAAATGCTAACGCTGCTCTTTGTCTGCTGGATATACATCTGTCACGTAAATAGCAGATACTGAATGTAACTCCAGTTCTACGAATGAATGAAATGTATCTAAATACATATGTCAATGTATGTTGGGGGTTGTGAACTCAACAAAGATTTTGTCGCCCTGGGTCCTCCAAACAGGCCAGTCCGGCTGTGGATAGCACTTTGTGTCATTTATACATTTCATACAATTGACCTATTATTCCAATGATGGGACCTGGCCAAGTGGGGAAAAGGTGGGCACTTGAATATGATGTCACATATTGGCAAATAGAGACATATTTGATCAAATGTGCCATGTGCATCTTTTTCAACCCCACTGTTTGAGGTCCAGTACCATCCCTTTCACGTGGCATTCATGTCAAAACCCTGATTCGGAGTATGCAACTTGTTGACACAAGCACAACAAAGCCTGTGTGTTCCAGTCCTGCATCACAGGTTTAATATAGGTCAGGCCCCCAACCTCACCACTATACTTGGGGAAAATAGTTTGGACCAGGGCTGGGACGATATTATTTTGTCCTGATTCAATTCTTTTACAATACATGGATGCCGATTTGATTTGTACTGGGATTTTCAATTATTGCGATTTTAGAAGTGTGATTTTCTTCTTTTTCTTTAACAAAAACAACAGTTGAATAATACACTTCTAGAAATATATAATGAGACATTTCTAAAATGATGGCATCATCACATGGCAGTCAGTCAGTATGACATATATATATATATATAAAGATATATATATATATATATATATATATATATATATATATCTTTTTCAATTTTAGGCAAAAAACAATAACAACACAAACGATTTTTAAATGATGTGTCTTTACTCAAGATATCCAACACAACTCATTTAACTTGTTAATTTAAGATAACTATATGCTGCAGGAGTTATTTCACAATGTGGCAAGTTTCCCTGGTAGACTATTAGATGTAATAGTCAAAAGACAAGATACAGTAAGATGATGGTTTCAGAGGGGGATTTTGAGCCTAGTGAAGTGCCCCCTAGCTGATGAGGATCTATGACACATAGAATATCAGAAAGTGAGGAGGATTCAGGATTTAAAAAAATAAATCAAAAAAACGCAACAGCTATTCTGTTTAACGTCTGACTCTGTCACCCAGTAGCAGTGATGGGAAACAATGAAATCATTGAGCTCCCAAAGCCTGACATACTAATCAATTGTAGCCTACAGTTGCATATGAAAGTTGTCATTTTCAAATTAAAGCGTTTTACTTACCTGGATCGGGATCGGGATCGGGACGCAGAGAAGAGCAGGTCGGTGCGTGGAGGCTGGGCTCGGTGTGTGTGTGTGTGTGTGTGTGTGTGACACTGTGTGTACATCACATGTCAGCGCGCAGAGTGACCGTGTGATGACACTGAGCCTCGCGGAGCCTACTCTGGGTCACGCCCATACACTGCCAGCAGCACTGCACCCTGCGCGCACGCGCTTTACTCACGCACTCGATTACTACTAACGCCACAGAAATCCTGTACAGTCATCTGCAGGCATTATGTGACTAGGGAAAACGGGAATAAAACAAAAAAAATATATTCAATAACAGTTAAAAACATGCAAAGTGATAAAAAATAACTTTAAACATCTCCCAGCTGTACAAATTAAATCTGCCACAGAAAGGTTCCCCCTATCTAAAACACTAAACAAGGTTTTTGTAAGTGTACAATCAGAATATAACCATTTTACTTAAAAAAGGTATAGCTCTTAAATAATCATACAATATGCAAGGCAAAAAGAATGGGCACCAAAGTCCATAACATAACAAGTGTGTGTTCATATTGTTTACTGCTTTTCCTTCTGATCAGAGACCACCTGATTGTATGTCTTGTGGCAGTGGCACAAGTTGTCAGTACTCCCTAAAAGTAGTTACATTACATTGCTGTAAGAATGTATCTCTATATTTCTATTGTCATCATCAGTGTGTTGCATCTGCAGTCTCCAGTCCAATGTTTCATTTCTGACAAAAAAGATCCAGGGCGCTAGTTCACATGGCACTGAACCAACTTGTGTATTGTAAATATTAGTTTAAGCACACATAATGTAGAAATGAGCATGTAAAGACTAAAGAAAGAGGGCTTAAGATATTAAAAAAAAATAATAATAATAATAAAATAGCCTATTATTTAAAAGTTCTAATTGCCTGATAAGGCCACAATCACACAGTTCCTCTCGCAGTTAAGCTCATTAATGATCAGCTAAGAACGTATGACTATAATTCTTTAATGCAGGGGTCTTCAACAGGGGGTCTGCGACCCCGAGGGGGTCCGCGGAGGTACTGCATGGGGGTCGCGAAAGTTTTGGTTGATTAGACTTTTTTTTATATTCCCCTACCCCCCCTGCAATTTTCAATCAGAGACTGTCAGTTATGTTAATAGTTCAGTATTGTATGCAATATAACAGGTATGTTTATGCATGCCAGTGGCACTAACAAGCATCACTTGTTTTCCTTTTCACATTTATGTTTTAAAAATGTCCATTTGATTATGCATGATTACATGCAATTGACAGACATTGTTGATCTTGGCAGGTATCAGTTTATTGTGTTATGTTATGTTTATAAATGGCAGTGGCATGGCCACCCGACTCACTGGGCCTCGCACATGTTTAAAATAAAAACATGAATATATGAACCTGTGTATTATTTGAGTATCTTAGTATTGAATGCACAGTAACAAGGTACATTTACACATGGCACTATAGGACCAGTTTGATATAACACAATATTATACAATATATATAATTAGGGGGTCCCCGCTCCATCTCGCCATCAGTTTGGGGGTCCTTGGCCTGGAAAACGTTGAAGACCCCTGCTTTAATGTATATCTGTGACTGTGATTTATGAATGGATAAATTAAATTGTTTTTTATTTATTTTTTATACTAAGACTGAATGCATGGATGGAAGAAATATTGAGTGGTTGTAGGCATGTATGGGTGAACAAAAGAAGGTAGGAAGGATGGCTTTATCTCATTTAGTATAGAAAATTTGTAATCTGCAATTTGCACAGCTCTTTGAGTAGCCCATATGTTTACTGTACATTTGTCCTTTAACTGTTTTAACCCTGTGCTTGATGTTGTGTGTCTGTTGGAACTCTTGCAGCAATGTTACAAAACAAATTTCAAAGGGAGACTAATAAAGATACTTTGACTTTGACTTGATCATATAATTTGACAATCAACTACCAAACAACATTTTTCTGAGGAAATAATCCCCTTTAAACCTGACTATTCAGTTTGTGTTGGAATGCGAACGGTTAAATGAAAAAGCCTCTTTGTCTCCCTGTCAGAATGTTGCTGCCTCTGCAGTTGCTGGGAAGAAAATGTTCTGCTTAAGCTCTGTGATTGGTGGTCCAGCTTTACATTAACAGGGCAAGCTATAGAAATTCAATGAGTGGACTATATTCAACCGACTGAACAACTGACCAACCATATCTTCCCACTAGATGGGTGGGCTTTGCTATCACTAAACTTATGACAAGTTGGCTGTGGAGTACAAAAATCCCAAGCTAGTGGCAGGGGGAAAACAATGCAGATATTAGCCTGTTGGTTTATGATGGAAGTAGGACATCGGTGCAAATGTATTGATTATTATGCCTATGACTGTTTTCCTGAATGAAATGAAACATAACATATACTGTATATTGAATAGGCCGCTGTGTCAGTCTAATAATATTATTACTGTTAGGGCTGGGCAAAATGGAGAAAATCCATCATCACCATATTTTTGACCAAATACCTTGGTATTGATATTGCAACGGTATTAAAGGTAAATAATAGAACAGCTAGAACAGTCTGGTAAGTTAAAAAAAATTAATTACTATAATGCAACCTTTAAAACCAGGAAAAGACAACAATGTCATATAACGATTTTACGATAGCCAAAATCTAAGATGATATCTAGTCTCATATCACAATTTTGATATAATATCAATTTTACTGTATATTATTGTATGTGGTGGTGGTTTCCAAAAAAGCTAATGGTTGTTTGGCGGTGTGCGTGCTGTCACCATGTGTAGGCACATGACATGTTGTTGGTTTTGGGTGCACGGAGGGAGTGGCTGTCATGTGTTTTGCATCCCAGCCGCTGACTCCCGCTTCAGTGCACACACAGCTTGTGTGATGATGCGCTTATTTGTGAGGAGGATTATCATTTTGCTTAAGAAAGGAGCTCACTTTCTCGTGCTGTTTACCTGTTGCATTTCAAAGACTGGAGTAGTCTTCATTTTTGTATCAGCACTAGAATTGTCATAAGTAACGTTTTCAGTACTATAAGAGAAGATACAGAAGGCTGGTAGTTTGCTTATCTTTTCTGACGAGGGACAAGGTTTAGAAGTCACAGTTAATGTTGCAACTGGCAGAAACATTATATAGACTACAATAAATACAGTATTTGTCTATTCTTGTAATCATTTTCTTGATTACTCTATAAGTTGCTTGGTCTATAAAATGTCAGAAAATGGTGAAAAACGTGTTTCCCAAAGCCCTAGATAACGTCCTTAAATGTCTCATTTTGTCACTAACTCAAAACTATTTAGCTTACTGTAACAGAGGAGTGAAGCAATTAGAAAATATTCACAATTAAGAAGCTAGAATAGACGAATTTATGCTAAGGAGCATTATTAGAATAAAATGTTAAAACAAAATTGCCCAAGAAAAGGGCAAAAAAACTATTGTTTTCCTATGGTACGATGAGCGCCGCCTGTCGCCTGTTGCACCGCTCATTAATGTCCTACTTGGCTCAAGCAGCCAATCAAATCAAGTTAGAAGCACGCTTTACTAAGTTACCAATTCAATTCAATTTTATTTATATAGCGCCAAATCACAACAACAGTTATCTCACTGTGCTTTTCATTAAAAGAGCAGGTCTAGACCAGCCTCTGGGATGTTACTTACAGAAACCCAACAGTTCCCACCAAGAGCAAGCACTAGGCAACATAGGCAAGGAAAACCTTCCTTTAAAAGGCAGAAAGCTCGAGCAGAACCATGGCTCAGGTTGGGCGGTCATCTGCCTCGACCGGTTGGGGGTGAGAGAGAGAGAGAGAGACAGAGAAAGGGAGAGCGAGAGAGAGCGTGAGACACACAGAGACAGAGAAGAGACAGACAGAGAGAGATAGAGAGAGAGACATGGAGAATTGTAGCAGAGGGTGTCGAGAAACATGGAGGCAGCAGGTGACTCCAACCACAGATCCAGAGCCAGAAACACCTGCAGGAAGCGATAGGAGGAGAGAGAAGAGAGGGGGGAGAGAGCACAAGACTGCAGGAAAGGAAAGAAGTCGAGTTAGTAACACGCATTAATGGGATGAGGTTGCATACAGATGGAGAGAAGAAGGAAGAGAGAGGTGAACTTCAGTTTTATCTGAGTTTAACATTAGAAAATTACAGGTCATCCAGGTTTTAATATCCTGGCGGCTGTGGCTCTGCGGTAGAGCGGTTGCCTGCCAATTGGAAGGTTGGTGGTTCAATCCCTGGCCCTGCAGTCCCATGTCGAAGTGTCCTTGGGCAAGACACTGAAACCCGAGTTGCCCCCGTTGCTGCGCATCGGAATATGAATGTGTATGAGTGTTTATCTGATGAGCAGGTGGCACCTTGTACGGCAGCCTCGGCCACAGTGTATGAATGTAATGTGTGTGAATGGTGAATGTTTCCTGTATGATGTAAAAAGCCCTTTGAGTAGTCGTTAAGACTAGAAAAGCGCTATATAAATACAGCACATTTACATCCTGAAGGCACATTTGAAATTTAGCTAACTGATTAGTTTCATCTGGCTTGATCAATAAATATAATTGAGTATCATCTGCATAACGATGAAAGTTTATACAGTGTTTCCTAATAAGATTGCCTAAAGGAATCATATATAAAGTGAACAGTATTGGACCGAGCACAGATCCTTGTGGGACATCATGACTAACTTTTGCGTGCATGGAGGATTCATCGTTAACATGAACAAACTGAGATTGATCTGATAAATAAGACTTAAACCATCTTACAGCAGTTCCTTTAATGCCAATTCTGGCTTTGATGCAGGTAGATGCAGTGTTGCCTACTTGACTTTCTCACTAGATTTTGTGACTTTTCAGACCCTCTCAGAGTAATCAGAGTCCACGGCTCTTCCGCCCACAGCACACGGTTTCTCTTTCAGAGATCCATTCAACATTTTAGCTAACAGGAGCTCTTTATAGTGACGAATGTGATTGTGAAACACTGGTCTGCTATTTACCAGTTACAGTTGCCTACTTTTGTGATTTTATACTAATATTTTGTCAATATCCTGTGTAATACTGTTGACCAGTCTGCAGTAGCCTGCACACACTCCATAGGTGCATCATGCCTTTTGGCATTTTTGAAGAAGCTGCCATATAGTGAAGCTTCTTGGTGTGTTAACATAAGCGGAGCTTGGCATTCTAGCCGGGGGGCTCATTGTAACAGCTAAGACCTGGCCTACCACTTGGGGAACACAGCATGAGCACGTATGGGCAAAACAAACATACTTAAACATACTGTATATGTTTATTCTTAAAGCATATTTTAAATTACATGTAACAATTTAACAATGAAACCCAATTGAGGTACGGCTGTCAAGGCAGACAGTGGCGCAATGCCCTTAAATTTAAATTGAACTTAAATTGAACTAAAATGTAACAGTGACCAATCAGTGTTTGACCTCTGTTGAGATGCCTCTCCAAATGCAGAAACAAACAATCACATCATAAAACGTTAAGGCACATTAAGAAAAAACAGCGATCAGTAGATCCACAAAAATGGTCACGGTGTATCCAGCAAGGCCTAAGCGCGTCCCATTCACCAGCCAGCTCCAAAACAGGTGAAGAAGGCCTCTCCACTTTGCCGTTTAAACTGAGTGGAATAACGTATAAAAGTCCAATCCTACACAAAACACGCAATCAATTAGTAAGCTGACATCAAATTTATATACATGGCATTTAGGCAACCTTTATTGCAATGTCTTGGAAGCCAGAGCCCTGAAAAAATATTGGTTTTACTAAAGCAGTATACTGTATGAAATCAGATGTATTACTTTAGACCATTTAGTTGTTTTTGTTGTATGGTTCAGAGATTGTAAGACCCAAGTGCAGAGTCAGCAGGCAGAATAGAGATTGAAGATTTAATGAACAAAATACAGTACATACAAAAAACATGTCCAGAATACAGCCGGCAAATAAGTCCAAAATGTAGAAGAAGTTGAAACAGGAATACGTGGCAAACCAGGTAGACTAAACACTCAAAATCCAACACAGAAATAATGATGTGACACTAGACAAAGAAAAAGACAGAGACTTAATACAAGAGGTATGAGGAAATGAGAGACAGGTAACACTAGAGCTGGGGAACAGGTAAAACAAATCAGGATGAGGCAGACCTGTAAAAGCGTGGCCTTAATCAGCAGTTAGTGAGGTGCAAAGTCATTAATAACATCACCATAACAGATCTGGCTCTCTCAGCCCTCTATGGCTATCTGGGCCAAGGAGGACCTCAAGTATGCTCTTATTTGTTTTTGTCTGTCCTGTCATCACCAGCAGCAGCGTTGCAGCAGCAAGTTGATGGACCTGCTATGACATAAAGAAAATAAGGTTTGGAATGTAACTACTGCAAAGTCACTTTCGGTGTATGGTGTCTTGTGGCGTCCATACAGAGAGCGAAACATAATCATTTACCAGAATGATCTACATCTCCTTTCTTTAGTTTGTGCCTTCTATTGAGAACAAAATAAAAGGCTAGGCATTAATTAGAAAAATAATAGCACTGCGCTATACTGCACTAAGTGCAACCTGTACAATTGGTTTATTTACATTTTAGCATACTATTTAAGCAGTTGCACATTTTGTTTTCCCATCCATTATATATTCAAATATTTGTTCTATGGCTGTTGTTTTAACCTGACAACACTGTTATAAAGAATGAAAATTAATCTTACAACCATCTTCAAATATACTCTAACGGTAATCAACCAAATTCTACTCTCATTTTGCAAGACAATCCAACATGCATTGGTGAACTTAGTGCCTGAAATGGCAGCTGTAAGCATTGTCAACAACAAAAGCTAACACTAAGTACTTCTACTAAACATACAAACAAAGTCCCGTAGAGTCCAGTGCAAATTAATTTTTTATTTTTTTAGTCCTCAGTTTATAATAAATCAATGTTGATTGCTCATACAGTGCCTTGCGAAAGTATTCGGCCTCCTTGAACTTTTCAACCTTTTGCCACATTTCAGGCTTCATACATAAAGATACAAAACTGTAATTTTTTGTGAAGAATCAACAAAAAGTGGGATAGTAGATTTGCAGTGGTCTGATACTCCTTCCATTTCAAAATGATCGCTTGCACAGTGCTCCTTGGGATGTTTAAAGCTTGGGAAATCTTTTTGTATCCAAATCCGGCTTTAAACTTCTCCACAACAGTATTAAGGACCTGCCTGGTGTGTTCCTTGGTCTTCATGATGCTCTCTGCGCTTTCAACAGAACCCTGAGACTATCACAGAGCAGGTGCATTTATACAGAGACTTGATCACACACAGGTGGATTCTATTTATCACCATCAGTCATTTAGGACAACATTGGATCATTCAGAGATCCTCAACTAACTTCCGCCTAACTAAGAGAGTTTTTTTCCCAGTTTTTTTATTTGTTAAAAAAGTATGAAATACCCAATAAATTTCGTTCCACTTCATAATTGTGTCCCACTTGTTGATTCTTCACAAAAAATTACAGTTGTATATCTTCAAGATTGTGACGAGGGGTTGGTGGTCAGTTTCAATAGGCTTCCCGTTCACATAATCCCTAAATTTGATACATGCAAACACCACTGCCAACAGCTCCTTTTTGATTTAAGCATATCAGGTTTCTTTGTCCTTGAGCATGCAGCTGGTCTCCCATCCTGTAGAGATGCAGCACCAAGTCCGTAACATGACACCTCACAGGTCAGTGTGACTGTTTTTTTATGTCCAACGTACGTATGAAAATGTGGCGTAATCAGACATTAGCCTCAGCACATATCTGGGTCAATCAAACAACAAGACCAGAGAGAGAGAGAGAGAGAGAGAGAGAGAGCTACAGAGAGAGTGAGAGAGAGAGTGAGAGAGAGATACAGAGAGAGTGAGAGAGAGAGAGAGAGAGAGAGAGAGAGAGAGAGAGAGAGGGAGAGAGAGAGTGAGAGAGAGAGAGAGAGAGAGAGTGAGAGAGAGAGAGAGAGAGAGAGAGAGAGAGAGAGAGAGAGACAGAGAGAGAGAGAGAAGGTGTTGTCTTGTGTTCGTTAACGAATTTAACATTTGATCAGAGGTGTTCATTTCCATACAGGTTTGGTGGCTTCACAGTTAATGGTGAAGTCGGGGATTTGATTTGCGGGGGCCGTCTGGCAACAGTAGTATTATTAGTTAGCAGTAGACTTCATTAACCCGACCAAGGGGGAGTCTGATGTAAACTGTGGTGTCTGCCCAGTTCAGCTCTGAGATGTCCTCGCATTGCACAGCGCTGAGGGAATAATCACTGAGATGACTTTATATTCTGCCTCTGGTAGGCTACAGCTCACAGCAACTTAATACTAAATAGTGTCTGGCGTTAGTTTGAAAATTAGTGTTGGCAAGTGGCTCTTTGTAGACACGGAAAAGGTAGCGCCTTTTTTCGCCAACCTTATTCCACACAACAGGGATATTCCTTTCAGCTATCCGCTCGTGCTCCGGGAAAGTGAAGAAAAGTACGTTTAGTACAGTGGCTTGAGAAAGTGTACACTCCCATGCTAAAGTTGATTAAAAAGAATTTAAAAAACATCTTTTGGAAATTGATCTTAATGCCTTGATTAAAAAAATTAAGAAAAGCCACCATTTTAAGGACACCAATTTTCTTTGTAAATGAATAATGTATCATAAATAAATAAATGTTCTTCCTTAAAATACACCCACAGCAGTTTCTTAAAATCAACTCAATTGTGCCCGTTTGACAATGTAGAAATCTGGTTTAAACCTGCAAAGTTGTTGTTGTAACGACATTCCATACTTGCATTTTCTTTTGCATCCATATTATTCTAATTTATTTATTAAATAACTTTCCAATTCTGAATGTTTCATGTTCTTTCTATAGTTCTTATGATTGTACTTTGTGTTGTCGTTCTGTATTTATAATCTGACTCAATCAATCATTGATTGAGTCCCCCCCCCCACTGGTCCAACAGAGGAGCAGCTTCTCTAAGTTTCTCCGACAGCTTCGATGTTGCATGGACCGCTACAGGAAATCGTTCCTACCACAGGCAATTAAACTCTTTAACATGTCATTTCTGGGTCCTGATAAGACTCTGAGACACCACAATACAGTGCAACCTGCACAATTGGTCTATTTACATTGTATCATACTGTTTAAGCAGTTTTTGTATTCTCAACTTGTATATATTCAAAAACTGGTTCTTGTATTTTATTCCTATTATTATTTCATGTATATTGTATGTATATTGTATCCTAGTATTTCATTTATATTTATATTCTGTGCTGTGTGACTGGTTTTGCTGCTTTAACACTATAATTTCCCATTTTATTGGGATTAATATCTATCCATCTATCTATCTAATCAATAGAAAAAGAAAAGTGTGTCTGTGACAAACAGCTGTTGAAGGGACCATCCTGTTCTACACCCATGAAATTGTTTGGAGAGAACAAACAAAGAGACAGCAGACATAATGGGGGTTTGTTTGAGACCTTAACTCTTTAGCCTATCTCCGTGTTTGGAGTAGAGAACAAGGAAACAGGATGAAGAGGAGACATTTTCCTAGCTGTAGATAAGGATGGAGAGAAGGTGAGGGTGTACCAACTTGTTTACCAAAAAACTGTCATGTTCCCCATTCACTAATGCACTACTCCGTATAAAATGGACACAGTAGTTTACTCTATGGTGAGCACTACGTCAATATTTCAGACACTTTTTCATGTGGTAAAGAGGTGTAGATTGGCACAAAGGATATTTTTGCATTTATAAAATTTGATGAAATTTTTAGTTTTTTTTTTAGTTCTATCGCTGGAAGTTAAAGATTATCTTTTGGGGCTTTTCTCTTTATCAGTGGCAGTAGATAGTGGGAGAGAGACGGGGGATGAAAGGGCTGCAGGTCGGATTCAAACTGCAGGACTCAGCCTACATGGGGCGAACGCTCCTACTGGGTGAGCTAGAGGCCGCCCCTGTTGTTGGAAGTTTTGAAGGCACTACATAGCAGATACACTCTAAATTCATATGCTGACATAAAAGTGTGGAGGTTAAATCGAGCACACTATAGTGAGGCCCTACTTATAAGCACGGTGATGTCAGAGTGCTAACATGCTCACAGTGACAGTGTTAACATGCTGATGTTTACCAGCTATGTTTGCCATGACTGTCCAAATCACTTCCTGTTTACTATATAATGAACTACATTTCCTGTCCTCCAGTTTGTTTGAGTGTCCAAAAATGTATGCAATTGGGAAATATCACAAAATGTATTTAAACTCATTGGTCAGTCGTCATCACCCATGAATCCTTATCTATGGAAGTGGTTCTCAACTTCGGGGTCTAGACACCCATGTCAATTTCTGAGGGTTTCCATATAGTTGGGGAGACTAAAAATGAAATAACATATTCTAGACTGAGGAATGTTTTTTACAGTACTGGGTGAGTTTGGTAAATTTCATGTGCTGTAAATCAGGAGGTCCTGGAAAACAGAAAACGGACTGAAGGCAGGTCAAAATCTACAGAGCATCAAAAAATCCACAGAGTCTGGAGCACATTGGACAAGGCTAGGTGCTAAAAGCTAAAACTAAACTTCCATTAAAGCAAAGCATTATTTGTTTACATGTATTAATCAGAGCATTCACAAAAAAAATCACTCAAAATCAGCAGGGGGAGAGGTGTAGAAAAAGCGGTTTATAAAGGTTTGCAGCTCCCTTTCTCTCATTGTCGATAGGGGTGGGGGGTCTAAACACAAACATTATTATGGGAGGGTGGTGGGGGGTGGTCACAACTCAAAAAGAGTTGTATGTACCATAGACCACTGGTCTATGGTACATACAACTAAACATAAACAAGTCCATTATTGCGTGGCCATCAGAGGGCAGCAGTCAGGAGGAAAATGCAACACTGGAACATACAGTACTTGGACAAGCCACTATTCCCATTAGTGAAACTAGTCTACTGCTACTAGTTACTACTACTAGCACATGTATTATTTGCTAGTGTTACTATTGCGTTGACTGTTGCTATTAGAGCTACAGCATCTACTGTCCTGCAGATCTGAAATTATCAAGATAAACAAAGCATTTGTAATTTAAAAAAAAAAAAACACTTTCCCAGCGTCACCATTTTATTTATCAAAGGAAATGGACCAGCGGCCCCATTACCAGCCGTACTGTTGGTTTGCATCCCATAAAATTACAATTTACATCATTTATACTTTCACAGACAACAAAAATGGGCACATTGTCACAGTATTTACAGAATTTAAGACCCATGCTGCTTTCAATAAAGTCGGAATTCTGTCGTTTCTTTACACAGTGACATATATTCCACCTCCTTCTCATATTACTGTCAATTGTCATATTGGCCCAAACCTAATAAATTCTGGAAAGTATGTTTTAAATAGGGAGGGTTGTATTATGTATATTGAGGAAAAGACATTTACGTATTCGCATCGGATTCTTTTTTTAGAATGGGGACGCAATTAACATCCTTTGTTGTAACACATTACAGAGAGTGATGCATTATGGGTTGTTTGAAGCTTTAGGGTCCTATTTTAATAATCTAAGCGTACAGCGTGAAGCGCATGGCGCGGGTGCGTTTAGGGCGTGTCCAAATCCACTCTTGCTAGTTTGATGGTCAGTGCGCCGGGTGTCTTCATTAATCATAGGTGTGTTTTGGGCGTAACATGAAATAAACCAATCAGAGTGTCGTGTCCTCTCCCATTCCCTTTAAAAGCCAGGTGTGTTTCTACCTTGATGCATTGCTATTATAATGGCTGATTTGCACCGTAATATTGTAATCTTTTGCTTCCCTGTGTGTGTAACAAGCATAGTGTGTGCGCTGTGCATAAGCCGAGGCACATTTTACTAACGCGCTGTTAAAATAACAATGAAATGATGCATTATTGACTTAGACCAGGTTTTAGTTGGTCAATGGCGTGATCACCTTCTCCCTGTAAGACCTGCACGCTAATGGGCGCATAGATGGGCGCAGGGGCATTTGCTATTTAAACAACAGGGGCGCTGGACGGTCTTAAAATAGCAGGGACATTTGCATCGGGCTTTGCCGCCAGGTGCAGGGCCCTTAAGGGCCCTTAATGTTCACTGTCAAGGGGACGGCCCCTTATGGTCGGGGTTTTCTAAAATGTTTTCCCGCTCTGCTATCTGATTGGGTAAAAGTGACATCAGTCTATTGAGATTCAACATACTGACATAAGCTCTCCTTTTTTGCAGTAGTGTGTTGATATGAGGCATTATCTGCTTGATCCTAATGAAATCCTAATGGTCTATTAAATATGCATTGACATAAACCCTTCAGCTACATTAATTCCTGTTAACGCTGTGTACTGCCCAGTAAAGGAGACAACATTGTGACTGATCTGAACTACAGCCCGACTGATATATCGGCGGGCCGATGATATCGGCCGATATCAGGCCTTTGGGTATCAGCATTTATAATGTCAAAAAAATCTAAATCATTTACGACAAATTAATTATTCTGATAAATGTCTGTCCACCAGAGGACGCTCTACAACGTCCCCGTTGGCAACACTGATTATTTTTTTTGTCACTGTGTTTTTGTTCAAAGGACTTTAAGTTTCATATCTTAAGTTTGTATTTTTATACATTTTATATTATCAGAACTTTAATATATTTGGATGTTCCTCTGTTCTGTTGTGACAATAAAACTAATTTTAGTTGTTTTTTAATTTAAAAATTTAACTACATACAACTAATGTTAGGGAAATCTGTTTATGTTTTGTTACACGTTTCTGGATTTATTTATTTTTTGAAATATATATTGGCTGATATATCGGAATATCAAATATTTGTATCAGTATGAACACTACAGATGACCTGAACACTACAGACCAGTCATAGTAACCGTGATTCACTGAGCAATCTCATACATTTTAGACACATTTAAAGTCATTTTGTGGCGTATTTTTTTAATGGGATCTTTTAAGTTATTATCATTGTTGCAGTCTATATTTCGTTTTCACAATATATATTCTCAGTGTCTTTTCATAATCTACCACTCACTGAAGTCGAAGGTTTTCAAATTCAACACATAGCAGCTTTAAAACACAGTAGCTGATTTCTAGTCAACTTGAACAGAATGGAAAATAGAACCAAAATATAAAATAAATATTGGAAAGCTTTCTTTTTTACAATTCTCATTCTGTGAGCATTAACGTTAGGGCCACTAGAGACGGTTGAGCAAGGCTATTTTCCCATAATCCACAGCAGTCACTCCAACAAGATTAGTCCACTTTTTTTGGCTTGCGATTTTTCCACATGATAACTGCAGTGAAGGCCCCTGTGGAGAAGATAAGAGTGGTATAATCTTGTCACGTCACGTTTAATACGTAGAGCATTTAGAGGGTTGAGATAGTCTACTCACCTATACAGAGGAGCAGTACTACGGCTGCAATGCCAGGCAGAATGACGGAGTACTCCCGAGGAAGAAAATACTTGTGCAGTACGTGATCACTGTCCACGAAAGGCTGAAAAAAAAGGACTAATCATAATATATCATTTAAAAAGTTTAACATGCTTTAAAAAGACTAAAATTGTTGCAGGGTAATTATGCATGCAATTATAATATTTAGTGAGACAGTAAAAGCATTAAGGTGGTGGTGGCTTTTCAAATGATCCATTTTAGAAAATTAGATATCACTGCAGGGGTAGTCTTGCTTTTCCTCTACAGCGCTGCGGAGGAGGGTCTGGGACTCCACATAACATTCCGTGATGGGAGAAAAACGGGCTCTGGTTTATTGGCATTCCTTTAAACTAATCACAATAAAAAAAAAAAAATTAAAAAAAATCGCCTCAGGAAGAAACTTGTTTTGGTGGAACATGTATACGTTTAAAAGTAGTTTGTCTGGATTTACCCTGCAGAGATCTGAGGACCAGGTAACCATAGTCCTCAGAAATCCACCACAATCCAACACAGAGGAAGGTGACGGATGTCCAGCCGAAAAGAGTGAAATCTGGCGGAATTTCCAGCGGCAACGGAGTAATCCCTGAAGTGGAACGACTGAGCAGCTAACAGCTAGCAGCTAACAGGGCGAGCTAGCTACCAGCAAGATAGAGACAGGGTATGTGAATGTAAACAATGTCGGAGTTGAAAACGCATCTTGTTGTTACGTAAGGGCCCTGTTCATGTTGCACAGACATTTTTATTGTATTTTGTGTCTGTTAAGAGGCACAAAGGCACTCTAAAACTTGCCTCGACCGCTCCCGTTTTAGCTGAGTGGACGCTCCTAGACATAGCTGCAGCTGCTCCATATAGACCGCACCGATTCGCCTACTTTTGTTGAGGACACATCCTCAACAAAAGAGGGAGAGTAAACAATATCCTAGGCTACGTGTGCTGACTCAGATATAATTAGAAAAGTCGATCCAAATGAGAATAAATAGTTAAAAAAATACAGAATGCCTTAGGGCCTCTCTGCAAAATATTCCATTATGTATTTGTATATTGGTTGTAATCTGTTTCCCTTTTCATAAAAAGATATTTCCGGGCGAGCGGATAGCTCAGTTGGTAGAGCTGGCGCCCATATATAGAGGTGTACGCCCGGGGTTCGACTCCAACCTGCGATCCTTTGCTCCATGTCATTCCCCCTCCCTCTCTCTCTCTCTCCCCCCTTTCATTTCTTCAGCTGTCTTGTTTTGGGTCTAAAATGCCCAAAAAAATAATCTTTAAAATTTTTAAAAATAAGATATTTCCCGCATACATTGATTCAGAAAAAGGTAGAAATATAAATATAAAAAATCACCACAATGCAAGACAGGAAGTGTTTTATTCTCAAAATTTTGGAGGACAAATCTGGAGGACACACCTTGGACTTTGGGTTGCCAGGTCAGTTTTGATTGGGCCAGATGTTAGTGCTGTTTAACTAACATCTCCAAACTGGGCAGGTAAAATAAACATGCCCTGGCTATTAAGAAGCTGGGCAAGCCAGTCCCACGGGGACGGTTTTAACAGTTTAGTTAAATGGGTCCGGGTTTATCCCCGAACCTCCTCAAGTCCTAGAAACGCCCCTGCACAGCAGAAAGGTTTTAGAAGAAGAAGAAAACGGTTTAGGTCTCTTATAAGGGTTTTAGGGACGTAAACAGAACCTACCAGGATGATGACCCAGACAGAGTAGTATGTAAACAACAGAAGGCTGAAGACAACAAGACTCATGCCAACTGCTTGATCCACTCCTGTAGCCTGAATGTAAAAAACAAAAACAAATAAAACTGAGCAGAAGGCATGTGGGTGTTGTTATATGTGGCCGGCATGACTTTAAATCCCAACGAAATTATTTAAAATTTTGCCCAGACAAACTTGAATGAATGTGGGATAAGTAGCGCTCCTCCTGATCAGTTGATTGACCTTTCAAGCGTATGAGTTTTTATTTTATATGGGTCCCATGGTAGAATATTACTATATTACTATTATTAATATAGTAGGTCAGTCCATTGAAATTATGTTGAGGACTGTAAAGTAATATATGCTTAGCAAAGAGCAGATAAGGCTGTCTTTGCATATCTCCACTTCAGAAGAGTCTCGAAGCCAAACAACAGGGACCAATTAACCACTGTCGTAGGGCATTATTATTATGTAAATGTAGCTACATCTACCACAATAACTTCCATTCAAATGAATAAATCGCACTGAAAAAGATGCAAACCTCACATAATGACTCTGTTCACCCTTCCATGACAGGACGGGGAGGTTAAACTGAGGACAGCTCTCATACTTCCAGGTCTGCACTGTATATAGAGGCAAGCCAAACTCCATTCAAATATCTCTTAGTTAACAGGTGATTTGCTTATAAATTTGCAACATACGCATGTCGCACAACATTAGATATATTTATTTCATGAATTAACAATGCTACATTGAAACGGCGTAAACCTTATTAATGTTAGTTTATGTTACATGAATGCCTTGCGAAACAACGTTGTGGGAAACCTGTTGTTAACTCGAGGGAACCGTAAGTAGCGATGCTTACGCTGTTTGCGGGTTTTGTACATGTGCAAGTTAACCTAGTTAGTTAATTACATTTGCTATAAACTACAACGAAGACAACCCGCGAATTCTAATTAATTTCACGTCAACAACAGAGCCAACGTTGACGTTATAAACTAAAATTATTGTGTCTAAAATGTTTCTCACAACCGCGAAAATTAACTTTAGCTAGCTAACAGTTACTGTCTAACGTGAGTTAACTGTGCTTTAGCCAGTGTGGCTTCATTATCCGATGAAACGGTCCAAAGATTTAGTGTGCTTATCTGTCAGTTAACGTTATAGTTTAAAAGAGCTGCAATATATCCACTTATTTAAGTTTAAGCAGCTTATCTCTCTTACCATTTCTGTTTGTTGACACTTCCTGCTGTTCTTCTTCGTGTTGATAAATCCGGCTGAGATGGATCGGAAGGTCAGTGCTGCCCCCTACTGGTTGACCTGCAAAACACACGTTTTAAAGATAATGAAGCTACTGCAACTTCACGTACAGTAACCTATGTATGGCCAGACTAGTAGAAGGTTGGTGTTGTTGTTTGTTTGTTCAAAAAAGTCTCTATTTGTATTCACTTATGAGTTTCAAATACTTTATTTTGGTGACTTTTATGCACTAATTTGTGCTGGACAAGCTTTTCTGCTGGTATTTTAATGAGCACGCACCCTAATGTGGGACATGTTTTGCTTTTCGGACTTCTGTAGGATATTACAATGTAAAGGCAACACATTAAATCCTTGCCCAACACCATTTTGAAACCCTCAGGGCGTATCCTAATCAAATCAAAAAAGAAAATGCAGATAACACATTAAGAAATGAGATGATATCAGTGCTCTTAGTGCCAAACTGTCTGAGAAACTGCAGCTTCCTAATGTGGGACACTGTAAAGTCTATGATAAAAGGTCTAAACCATGGTGCACCTTCATTCATGAATGATAGGAAAATTCCTCAATAAGTAATTATGTAGGTTAATTTTATTTTCCGTCATTTTATCATTTGCAATGTTTTTCCTGTTACAAAACCAAGGAAAAATGTAGTATTATCAAGCAAATTACCAGTATTTAATTTCCTTGTCTTATCCTTTGCCTTCTTCTCTCTCTCTCTTTCTCTCTTGCTCTCTCTCTCTTTCTTGCCATTGTGATCTGAAATATTTTATTTATAAGTCAACAATATATTCATGGAATAAAATGGAAGGGCCTTATTGAGTTTTATTTCGGCAATTTTCTTTAACACTCTCTATTCCCTTCACACACACACACGCACACACACACACACACACACACACACAACCTTCAAACCGCCGTAAAAATGTCCCTTGACCTTAAATATCTGTAGTAATAAAGTATTTTAATACTGCACAAGATCACTAAGAACATGTAAATAACCATTGCATAAACCAAACATTCTTGACTGGGTTGTAGATTTACAACTGTCCTACATTAGGACATTACTTGTGGGTCAATACAATCCATTAAAATCAAATATATAAATTAAACATACACACATATACACCATAGATAAGATAAAAAAGTAGCATGATTATTTTGATAATAATTGATTTATACTCTAAAACTCTATGTCATTGTCCTTATGGTAGCTTTCACAGCTGCTACTTCCTGTTTGATGATCGCCTCGTCCTAATTTATGACTGGACTGTTCAAAGGTCATGTGATTTTGATCACATGAACCTACAGCTTTGCTTTCCCATTGTTTTCACTGACATTCATTAGTTTGGGCAAGAGCCAGACCCACTGAGCTTAGGTGTCCCACATTAGGCAGTGTCCCACATTAGGCAGTGTCCCACATTAGGCAGTGTCCCACATTAGGCAGTGTCCCACATTAGGGCAATCCACCCCATGTTATCAAATTGCACCGTTTTTAGTCCAAACGCATGCGCGCACACCTCAAACATTTTGTTAACAGTGCATAAAGTTAGTTGGTTGTACATTAAACATTAGATTGTTATGTTGCGTGCCAGTTAACACATTCAGAAAAGTGGTGCTTGTAACAAGATGAAGGCTTCAGTTTGGTTTAGATCATTTTTATTTGAGGAGAATTCAAAATTTTAAAAGACATTTGTTTATTTAAACAAAACCAGTTAACAAAAAAACAAAACACATGGACCTTTGGCAGTGAAGGGGCGGGGTGTAATGCTAATACATTTGCATTCATTATTTGTTATTCAGTTTAAATTGATGGACAAAATGGCAATTTTATTCATTTAAAATTCATGTATCATTCTGCACCTGCACATTTAAAGAGCTAACTTCCCCAACAACAGTCGCAAAAGAGAAGGGAAGAGAAAAAGATGCCTACATGTGCATTGGCTCAGCAGACATAGCATTAAATGAAAAAAGTTGATCTACAGAAGAATAAAAAAATTGAAAGCAATACAGAATATCTGGGAGCCTTTCCGCATTATATTCCACTTCCAGTATGTTTTTGTATTTTCGTCACCTGTTTACCTTTACATAAATAAAGACATTTCAAGCATAATTTGATGCATAAAAGTTAGAAATAGGTGCATAACAATTCACCAGAATGTAGGAAATTGTTTCTTGCTTGATTTTTTCTTAGGGAGGACCCTGGATCTCTTATATCAAACGTGTCCCTACTGTTAGTAGTTTAGTGTTGTTAAGTGTGTAACTTTTTCATAATAATGAATGTTTGTTACATTGCCACTGAGCCATTGCCAAATTAGTTGATACAGAGCAGCTCCACACAACTCTCTCTGTATGTCTCAGTATGGCTATGTTCAGAAAATGGAGGCGTCCGGCGACTTCCACGCGCGTTTCCTAAAGAGTCCATCATACTGTTTTAATCCTCCGCGTCCTCCTTGGTTACTAGCAACTGCATGGAGGGGGGTGCGCGATCACGGAAGGCTTGTATCATGTGGATGCGCTGTTGTCATTTTATCTTCTGTTCCAATCAAATCAGCTTTAAAATTATCAAATCAATTCGTAGACCACTTTATTCTTCAATTCACATGCATTTTCATCTTCTCCATTTTTAATCAATTAACTTTTGTTACTTCCACCACTCAGATTCCAGGCGTTTACCATTTTATTTGGTTATTCATTGCCCACTCTTGATGTGCCTTTTACATACATTTCCCTGCATTTCAATACAAGCAGAGAAAACAAATGTGTATCTGGAGTTACAATATGTTTATATTCATACATAATCACAACCAATAACTTCTGAGGACAAGAAGTGTAACGAAAATGTAGACAGAAAGGTGTTTTAACATGCGTTTTATATATGCATTTATTATAATTCTATTTTGACAAGTGTATGTTCAATTTATATTTAATACGTTACAAAAGTTAAAACCATTTTTAAATTATCTTTACCAAAACCTCATTCCTATGCAAATTAAATCAGTATTACAGCTACAAATGCAATATAATCCCAATCTTATTATGCAACAATTCTATTTAATTTCAAATCATCAGGCAGGAAAAAACCTATTCACCACATGCAAAGAGACATTTATTTGTATAAATGTAATTAATAAGGTCACAGGTTACACACGGTCCAGTACAAAAGAATAAGTATTTTAGAGCAAATCACAGTAATAGACAATAAACCAATACAATGGTTCCCTTTACCTCTCATGACCATACCCTAATGGCTCCTTATCCTTTCTCACCTAAAATATGAGCTTTTACATATAAGTCTGTACACATCTGAAGACCAGCCTGCTGGTCTGAAATAGATAGGATGGGTTTTGGTAACCATGGTTTTTGAATGAAACTCCACATACTCCATCATTACAGGGAGGGACTGGCCCCATGTATGCTGTGAACTAAATGTATACCGTAACTATGAGAGGTATATTCTTCTTGGGAGTTGGTGGAGACCAAACCAGAGGGAAAAGGAGAGTGAATATTGGACACTCAGCAGGAGGTCAGAAACAAGACTCTGAATGAATGTTGGGGTTGCTCTGTGTCTGTTAAATGTGGAAATAGGAAACGGTTTGCTAACATATTAGCCTTTGCAATTTAGCTTTGGTTGTGACATAGACATGAGTTAATCGGCCAAAGTTTGAAAGAGCTCCTAGGTGAGCAAGTACATCACCACAAAATCTTACAGTCTTTATTATTTTACAAGAGCATTCAAATTAAAAGTACTTAGGAAGTGCAGAGAATGGACGGGCACTTATGGCCACACTAAAAATATATATATATATATATATATATATATATATATATATATATATATATATATATATACACACACACACACATACATACATACAAACACACAGTATATGTACTGTATATCATTATGCAACCATGCAATATCCATTTCCTTTTAGTGGTACCTAACAACCCTCCTCAGAGAGTACACATGTGCAAAATAGTATATTAATAGACAGTCATCAAAATATTTTAAGAGGATAAAATAACTTATATGTAATATTTCAGTTTCAGTCTGATTCTGATTAACTTATATTTCAGTTTCAGTCTGATTCTGATGAACTTATATTTCAGTTTCAGTCTGATTCTGATGAACATATATTTCAGTTTCAGTCGGATTCTGAATCAGTCTGTCCAGAGGACGTCTGCTCTGCTGACAGTAAGAGCCTTTCCTAGCTCTTGTGTGCATTATGTGGGTCGTCAACTCGTCAACTTGTAAAGCCAGAAAATGAATTATTCATATTTCATATTTGACTTGTGTAGTCAGTAGTAAATCTTACATGAACTGGACTAGTAAATAAGCCACAGTGGGATGTTAATAATGGACACAAGTCTGCAAGCACATTTGGTAAAATATCATGTTTTTAAATTAAAATCCTAAACAGTGTTTATCAAACTATCTGACAGCAACTCCAAAGCCTAATAGTGAGGAGCATAGATGTGTAACTTTCAATATAAAATAAACTAAATTCAAACTCAAATTATTATTTGATTTGTTTTATTTTTATTTAATTTGCTGTTTTTTCTGTGTTGCTGGACTTCAGCAATGAAACAAAGTTTTGCGACACTGTCTCCAATTTTCATCGCAATTTTGATCGGTACGACATTTGAAGGAAATAGGAATAAAGTTTACGGTTACTGTCAACTGACGAGATAGATCGATGGCTTAAAGGTCCCATGACATGGTGCTTTATGGATACTTTTATATGCAGTATTAGGGGGCCACTAAGGTATAAGTAAAAGGAAAGAGACTTCAGATACAGACCACTAAGGTCTACACCATAGTGGTCTGTATCTGAAGTCTCTTTCCCGATATTAGGCCTTGGTGCAGAACTACAGCCACTAGAGCAAGTTCCACAATAAGCTTTACTTAGTTTGAGCCATTTCTGTGTCTGTAGCTATTGAGTGGCATATTCTTTGTAAATCTTTACAATCATTTCCCGAAAAAACCAAGTCCTGTCTTGTTGGACAATACAATTTTTCTTCCACCCTTGCCATTTTCAGTGTTAATTTGCTAGCTGTTAGTTTGTTGTTTTTCCTCAAAGAGAACAGAGTGGTTGAACTGTTGCTGATCCAGACTAACGAAACACTGACCAGGCTGTTACATGTATTTATACCTCATGATAGAGAAATTCAAGTTATACGGAAATCAAGCTGATACACTATTTCTACAACGTTTCCAGTTGTCCATCATGTGTTAAAGTGAAACACTGGGTATCAGTCTGTCCTGTACATAGCAAGATGCTCAGGTGCTACTTCCTGGTGGTAAACTCAGAAATGTTCAGTTTTACGAGTTGACAAGGCCCTTCTGAATGCACAAATATTTCAGTGTTTCAATTCCCATAATGCAGTTGTTTTAGGGTATTGTTAATGTATTTTGTGCACCTAGCACGGTCAAAGTTTTCAGACTGGTCCTTTATTGAGTAATGCAGGTAGGAAATCCCTGTACAGTGAATAGGGTCAGTGATTTATTGAAATTTAGGACACTAAGTCAGTGACCTGGCACCGTTCTAAGGCAACGGAGGATAATTGCTGAAAATTGCAATGGCAATATTGATTAGATGTACAGGTAGCACCGCAACTGTATAAAAAAAGAGTGGTGAGGGGACAAGGACCACTGAAATGAATGTAATGCCCTCACAATATGAAGAGAGAGATTGCTAATTCCTGTGCATGACGATAAAAAAAATGTGTTGCTAAAGACGGCCAGGCTCTCAAATTCTCACTGACTGTTAAATTAATTTGGGTTGCTTCTACTTTGCAGTACTTTGCCACTGTTAAGCTGCTGTAATAAAACTCAACACATCCTGCAGATGTTCCACGATAAGAGAGGAGGAATTATTCCCCCTGGACTGATGCCGTTGTTTTAATGTAAAACAGATATGTAGATGACATGTTAAACCTGTAATAACAGCAAACAACAAGACATGTAATTAACACAACTGGGAGCAGATGGGAATATTTTCAAATATACCTGTGTATATATATATATATATATATATATATATATATATATATATATATATATATATATATATATATATATATACACATATATACACATATATACACACACACACACACACATATATACATATATAGATATAGAAATAAATATAGAAATAATATAGATATAATGTGTCATTATGTGTAACACACCTCCCACCACCCAATTAAATACACGACCGGTCAAAAGTTTGGGGTCACTTAGAAACGTCCATTGCACTCTATTACAGACAGAATACCAGCTGAGATCAGTTACATTGTTTTTTTTTAACCAGGGCAGTAATCAGATTACATTATGTGCTTACATAATTGCAAAAGGTTTCTCCAATGCTTTTCTAGTTAGTTTTTTAAAATGATATCAGATTAGTAAACAGAATGTGCCTTTGTAACATTGGATGAATGGTTGCTGATAATGGGCAATGTAGATATTGCATTAAAGATCAGCCCCCCCCCAACTCAAATCAGCTGGTATTCTGTCTATAATGGAGTGCTATGGAAACTTGTAAGTGAGCCCAAACTTTTGACCGGTGGTGTAGTAGTGTACAGTATATACTAAAAAAGGTTCCATATACAGTGTACACACACACACATACAGTACACACACACACACACACACACACACACACACACATCATAGTAGTCTTATTTCAAGCTGTGTGCACTGAAGATAAAGTATACACATACTTGCACATACAGTCACAGACAATCTCATGTCACAGAATGATTAACCAGTTGATGAGGCTGGAGAAATATTAAAGTACAGTATCTTTCAATGAGTCTCAATGACCACTGGCTCAAAAACACCAGGTGTACCTCTGGGAAAACACAGAAATACAAGATCAGTTAGTTAAAAGTAGGCTTGTTAAAGGAAACAGCCAATCAATGTACCTGTTGTAAAACTGTGTACCTGTTGGCGAGCTGTGTCCCGCTGAGGGCAGTGGTCCCATCTTTGCTCACAAACAGTCTCAAGTTGCTGTCTAGAAAAAAAATAAAAATAAAAAGGAATCCGGAAGAGAATGTTAAGATAACAAAAATGATGAGCTGAAACTAAATCCCCAAAACTTAAACTCTGGCCTACCTTCCTTGTTGCTGCTGTCATAAAAATTCTGACTCTGTACAATCTTCTCCACAATGTCATCTGCATCAATGCGAGTGTCGTCCACACAGCTGGGCTGCCTCTCCACAGTGTCCTTCTTTCTCCTGTTGTAGGACAAGACGGATACCACCAGAGAGAAAACATTAATATTTGACATACAGAACATATTAGAGGTTTTGCTTCATACATAAAGATGGGTTGGGGGATATTTTGTATTTTTCTTAATAACAAAACCTATGTGCATACCCAAACCAACAATATGTATCTCCTCCAACAAGTACTGTATTGTGTGTGTATCAAAGCCTGAAATATTTTCTTCCTCTGTCCTATTCCTTTCCACTTGGTCAGTGGCTCTCAGCCTCAGACACCGACGCAAACAGCACTCTTTAACGTCTGTGTGGAATGCAGCAGCTCAACCCCGGCGCTGTAAGATGACGTAGTTGATTAAAAGCAACACGGTTCGTGTCCCGTTGTTGTCCCACAGTTCACTTAAACATACATTTTGTAAGCACATTTTCAAATGGGGGCTGTATTATCAATACAGGGGAATTCTGGGTCAATAATCTGATGTTGGCGAATGTGTATGGTCCAAATTGGGACAATAGGATATTTTTCAAAGACTTAAATTCCTAGTGCTGAGTAGTTCACTTTCTTTTCTCCTGCCCATGGTACTTTCTCCCGAATTAATATCTTTCTTACTCTCCTGTCAGCTTGTGCTCGCACAGCCTTTTAGTAATATCATGTCATAGGTGACATCTCTCTTCCTGGTTGGTGTTGACTGACTGGCAGGGGCAGGTGTGTTTTGTCAAAAGCACAGGTGTGTGTACTGTATATACCTGGAGGATCTGTTGGACATGAGGGCTGCTGCAGAGGGTAGAGGAGGTCTCTCCGGTTTGGTTGGAGTTGCTTGTCGGTGTGGCTCTGTGGGGCTGGAGGCAGTTAGCTGGCAGGGTTGGACAAGGCCACAGGAGACATTGCTGCTGGAGGAGGCGTTCCTATGGTGACTGAGGTCAGTCAGGCTGGAGCAGCGAGAGTGAGCTGTGCTATAGCCTGGAGGAGAGGAGCGGAGATTAGACGAGAAGAGAGGAGAGGAAAGGAGAAGAAAGAAGCACAAAAATCCGGGTGCACTGCATCCAGGTCCATGATGTCCTCCTTCCTGCTACTTTCCAACAGCTGGAGTGATAGAGAGAGAAGGAAACTGTACTTGCACTCCACTGGTCACACAGTGTACAGGGCTGTCCTGAACTGGTTTGGTTTCTAAATTGGGCTGGTAATAATAAGACTCTCAGGCTGAGCATCTCCCTGGTCTTAGCACAAGAAAGTAAACCCTCCTGACTTTGGTTGTAGTATGAGGAAACTCTGACCTGAAATCTTACTGTGCTGGCTGGCATAGCTGGAGCTGCGGAAATGTCCAGTGTGAAAGACATCATCTTGGCTGGACACACTCTCTCCCTCCTCAGGAAGCCCTGCAGAACACACAGTAAACACACACACACACACACACACCTAGTATTGCATTGCCAGGCTCTCCTTCACAGCACTGTGGAGGACAGCATTCTGGGATAGGATTATTGACTTTTCTTTAAACCAATCACAATGGTATTGGGAGGTGCTAAGCGCAGGACAATATATACAGTATATATTTATATACTGTATATACAGTATATATCATTGCATTGCTATCATTGCATTGCACTGTATCAAAAGGGTGAGTCAAGTCAGGCAGAGCAGAGCCTTAACATACGAGTGGAAACATAGAAGCATAATGGTCTGACTGCTCATGTTTCTTTCCCCATGACTTCACTGTTGCCAAGTCACTGTGTGCCCAAATCTCAAAACTGCTAAAGAAAAATAAGACCCAAGTTTTAAAGAGGTAGAATCATCTTTCAATTCCAGTTGGTTAAAGAGTACAGGGAACAATAATACTGAGCAGTTACCTGAGCTACGTACTGACGATTGTCTGGGTTTGAAGGCGCGAGGACCCTCCCTGATGCCTCCTAGTGGCTGCCCTGTGGAATCAGTGCTCTCACCCTTACAGTCCAGCTGCAGGGTGGGGTCCTCGTCCCCAATGGAGAGAGATTTGGCTGTGCTAGGAGGCCTAATGATAAAAACACAGGCACAAAACAAAAGAGTGCTACAAAAACCGTCACGGTCACATTCACTTTTTTTGGGACAGTCTGAGAGGGAAAAGGAACAGGTGCATGCTGGGGTTCGAAAAACAGCAGTATATTGAAGACTGGGTCCTAATTTGGCCCGCTTATTAACAAGGTCAGCCGTTGTTGCAGCAACTGTGACACAAAACTCATGGAGGCTATTTATCATAAGTTATATAAGTCATATTTAAGCCAACTACACAACAGGCTGTTGTTCCTTCCTATGGGGAAGGTGGTGGCGCTGCACTACCCCTGGCTCGGATTTGCTGCTTTGCGTTGTGCTTGAAATTATGTCAACTTTGACCTAGTTGCCGGTGGCCTTTTGAAAGCGCAAGCGATGAGATAACAGCATGTTGTTACCTAACAACAGGGAAATAGCTTCCTTGCCACCCTTGGTTACGAATGTCTATGCTGCGCTTTGCTCTGCGGCCAACCTAGCAGTGCGCAGAGAGCTTTAGATTTAATGTGACATACACTATCTCAGGCTATAATTATCTTGTAGTGTATCTACAACAACTTAGTTTGGATCCACGACTGTACATTTCCAGGATTATTGCCTCACATGTCCCTCACCTTTTGCTGTTGCAAACTATCCGCTGAAAATGGCAAGTTTTGAAGACAATTTGGACAGTTCAACAAGGCAGGCTTGCTTGGTTGTTTTAGGGAAGAATTATAAAGATTTACAAAGAATGTTTATTTACTATCTAAGTGGGACTTATAGGGGCGATTAGAGGGATTGTAGTGGAGAACCTACACACGGCCATGCACTGGTAAGAGCAAATGACGTTTATTATGTATCCAGCTAATTTAATTAGTTCACGTTACTGTTTTGTGTGAACAGTAAACTTCATTTCATATTTTATGTGGCATATTCTTTTGCAGGGTGCAAATGTTTCACCAAAACAAGTTTATAATTATTTATTATTTTTTAGTTATACGAGACTATTTTGCAGAGCCACCGTCTCTGCGTCCAGAGCGTTTTTTCTCCTATTCTAGAATGTATGTGTGGTGTAGACAGACCTTACTACACAGTGCGGTGGAGATAGGTCTGGCAATGCAAGACTAATCACGACACAACTTTAATGTTTTCTTAAGTATCACAGTATTCCAGTGATAGTTCTGTCTAGCCACCCATGGATACTGCTAAATGCTAATTCGGCCTATTTCTTGTTTTTAGGTAATTTATTGGCTTTTATTGCCTTTATTTATAGGGCAGATTAATTTAGAAAAGTGGGAGCAAGAGGGGATGACATGCAGAAAAGGGCAACAGGTTGGAACCAAACCTACGGTCGCTGCGACAAGGACTGAGCCTCTGTACATGGTGCACACGCTCAACCAGGTGAGCAAACCAGGCACCGCAATTCTGCCTAATTTGAATGGTGTCAATTTGCCAAAATGTAAAAGAAGCGGGGCTCAAGTTGTAGCCCACAGCTAACTGTAGCGACATAATACTTTCTGTTTACATTCCCTAAGGTCCCCAAACACTCTTGGGCAAATTACAGATGCTCTAGTTACAAAACATAAAACTTGACTATCCCCCAAATCAAAGTCAAACAAAGTAATTGGAGAAGTTAAAATAATCCACTAAAATTCACTTTTTTCCTTTGTGGACTTGGGTCTTATGTTACTGGGACACTAACACACTCCTCTGCCCATCCAAACACAGATATGTTGAAAACTGTGGACACAGACAACGACCATGGACATCTCTTAATTGTGTCTGAGTGGGGCCACTGTGTCTGAATCCTTGAAAAAGAGGAACTCACGTTTTAAAGCAGGGATCCCCAGACAGAAGAGTCATCCCAATTGTAACCTATAAAAAACACATGTGTTACTCAACCTCTGTTCTGATCAATTCAGAGTGTGTGTGTGTATGTGTGTGTGTGTGTCCTGCCTTGAGAATAGAGTTGTCCTGTCGAGTGTTTTTGGTGTCATAACCCTCCAGGATGCAGCAGCGAACTGCGGAGCCCGAACCAGCAAACTCTGCAATGTTGAGATCAGCAAAACCTAGCTGGAGACAGACAGACAGACAGACAGACAGACAGACAGGCAGACAGGCAGACAGGCAGACAGGCAGACAGGCAGACAGGCAGACAGGCAGACAGACAGACAGACAGGCAGACAGACAGACAGACAGACAGGCAGACAGGCAGACAGACAGACAGACAGACAGACAGACAGACAGACAGACAGACAGGCAGGCAGACAGACAGACAGACAGACAGACAGACAGACAGACATGAGAAAAGAACAAAAACCTTAAAAACAGTCAAAAATACACATTTAAGGTGTGAAGTGAAAAGTTATACACAGATTAAGAATACATTGTAGGTCAACTCTGCTCCCCTTCTTTTTTTATAGGAAGTGAATGAAGGAAACAGAGAGTGGCTTTATGTAATGTAGAAGTCAACAACCTACTTTAACCTCATCCATCATTATTCTACCCAGTCAGCACTGCTTCTCACAGTTTATGTTGGTGAAAAATCTTGTTTTTGTACTATAGTCAATTGAATATAGGTTGAAAAGGATTTGCAAATCATTGTGTTCTGTTTGCATTTACACAACGTCACAACTTAAATAAGAAGATAACTCATCTGTAAGTTTTTGTTTTCTTTGATCCTGTCACTGCCGTATAGTCGATACACTGTCTAAGATGTGTGTGGATTACTTTTCATTATCTCTTTCTTAATTCAAACAGCAACAACAGTAACAGGTTTGTGTAAACAGCTGGTCGCACATTTGCTGCTTGTGAGATGACTATAGTTCTGATGCAACAATGGCTGTAATGAATGCACGAGGGATATGTTACATGTGCGATTTCTGATGTATGCTATGTAATGCAGTATGTTAACACATTATCTGTTGTTTGGATTTATGTTCAGTTGCCACTTTGTGCAATAAAATGGTTCATTATTAACAATGCTGCTTGTTCTGTCTGTGCAAATATGTTTTAGCCTGAATACAGTAGGAATAGACAGGTGTTGTCTACACTGTTGTATACAGCCTTTATAGACTGAGCTTTGTTTGTTAAGACAGTGTTTTTCCTGTTGTAATGCAGTATGTTGGGAAGTAAAATTGTTGCATTTTTTCAGTTTGTCTAAGTTTGTCCTTTTTGCTACTTCTAATTTTTTCTAATTTTTTTTGTACTAAAAAACGTCCCTTTCCCTTTTGTACTGGCCCACCCAACATACAATTTCTGCCTATGCCACTGGTTGTCCTTTCATATACACACAAGCGTACAAATGGGGCATGTATACCATTATGATTATCCATGCCAATTTTGTGAAAATACAAATTGGTTTGAGTGTTTCCCCTACGTTTTTAACATCCCATGAATGTAGCTTAACTGTAGTTTTCTCTCCAGTATGCACTGCTGTGGTTTCATCAAAGAGGCGCCGCTGCTTTCAAGTGTGCGTTTTTTTTACCGCTAGTTACTATGAAGGAGCTTGCTACAGTTATGCTACATTCATGGGATGTCCTTAGGCTTCCACGATTTAGGGAAAAATATGAATCCCGATTTTTTAGCTTAGAACGGATATCACGATTCTTTTTCTCGCTCATGACAAAACAAATTTGCAGTACCAAACATATTTTTTTGGCACCTATAGCACACTGTGCATCACCACAAGCCTGTAAACATAGAGGCTTTAATAAAGAGAAGGGAGAGCATCGCAGCGCTTTTTAAATGAGAATGGAAGTATTTTTAAAAAAAACAAAAAACAAACAAATCAGAGTTATTTGAAAATTATATCACAAACAGGGGTGAATCTGGATTGTGATTTTATAACTATTAATTGTGCAGGCCAAGGCGCACACACACACACACACACACACACACACACACACACACACACGGAGCAGAAGAATGGCAGAGAGGAAGAGGAGCGCTGTGTGGTTATATTTTCAGGCCAAAAATGAAACAACGGCAAGCTGTATAATTTTAAGATACAGTGGTAACACAACAAATTAATACAAGCATATGAAAATTGTGTCCTGGGTCAAACTTTTAATAATCCAAAGTACAAATCACGAAACCACTTAAAGGTGATCAAAATTCATTAAGATTTAGCAATTTGATGTCGCATCTACCTTAAAAAGTATCTGTATTGTATCGGTATACTGAGTAAATAGAGGGACAGTATCGGATCGATACCACATTTTGCAGTATTACACACTACTAGTAGCTAGCACCAGTTCCAAAAGTCGCTAGATGTTATATGCTAATTTGCATATGTGTGACATCATTACGCAATAATTTCCATAACGCTTCTTGTCAGCAAGGTAGATAAAAAGAAATAGAAATATTTGACCAAATAACCACAAACTCACTATGGGAATTTATATTAAATTATAATTATTACTTAGGTAGCCTGTATTTGAAGTAGAACAAATCTACAAAGGGAGGGGGATAGATCGATAAAGAATTCTCAAAGAAGGCTGGCTTGCCCAGGGCCAGGCCAGCGCAGCGGCGTCTTTTTCCCCATCGCATCCCGCTGTCTGTCTCTCCTCCCTGCACCCCCCTCCCTGCACCCCCCTCCCTGCACCCCCCTCCCTCTTCTACCTGCCTTCCTACAGAAAGTCATCAGATTTGACTAGACTAAAAATTGCTAAAGGGGGTCTGATAACTCACTAAATCTAGCAATCTCTATCTATATTCTATCTGAAGTACTTGCTAATTACATAATCAGAAAATAATCTTACCTTTGAGAAGGCTTTTCCTCCTTTGAGCTCCTGGAGAGATTGAAAACAAAACTGTCAAAGCGGTCTATGTCAGACTGCTCATGTATAAGTGTGAACTGGGACAGGTGCTGTGGGACAAACCAAGTATACGGTGCATAACCTTCCTCACGCAGCTGTATTATAGGGTAATGTGGGGTAAAATAACATTGCCTTACGTACCTTACGTACAGAGACCCGGCAGATGCAGGGGTCCAACACTCCAGTAATTGGATTAGCAATCATTTTACACACGAAAGAGAACTTCTTCCTCCATCGAACACAGTTCTGCCGCACCTCCTCCCTACACACACACACACACACACACACACACGTTAGATTGTCTGGGAGACAAATATTGGACAAACCATACAATTTAACAAACATTTCGTTATGTTATTTTCATATGTATATGGAACATTAAAAGCTGGAGTGTTTCTGCCGTTTCAGCACCAAATGTCAATTTGACGTCTTTGAGTTGGAGTTATTTTAGCATTTAGTTACAGACACGTTAAAAGGTAAGCCTAATACAGTAAGATTCAATAAAGGATGAAAAAAGATTTGATTTCAATAAATGGATTCCATATTTGATTTGAATTTAATAAAATGTTATTAGGTTTGACCTAGTAAAATTGCCATCTTGACTTTTATATGAAAGTGACTCAGGAGCTAATTCAGACATGAGACTGACATGTTACTCTGAATAGTACTTACGTATGACGTGCATGTCTGAAAGAGGCTTTTGCTTTACTAAACAAAGACGCTTCCTGTAACTCTTTGGCTCCTTGTGCAAGGCAGTGAACCTAAAAGTGCTCTATGAATGGGAAGCAGAGTGATGCCAGTCTGGGGCTAAGACTACTTATAAATAATAAGAAATAAAAGCCTAAAAAGAGTGTGTTCTTTATCTCTTCATTTGTGGAATCAAGGAGGCCACGGAGGGAAATGAGGACTCATGGGATTGATCCAGTGTGTCCCTCCCTCAGTCTATAAACAGGCTTTTCTTCCTGAACTAATGAATAAAGAGCAAATGTAAGCTATAAAGCTTAGACCACATCAGTGTCATGAGGGAACTTATACTAAAGCTGTCAGGGTTCCTAACATTTTCCCACACATTATTACCACAACACACACGCCACCAGCATGCTCGGCTTGTCCCAACTTGACTGGTAAACTTAGATGCTATCTGTCCCTGCCAAGCTCGTGTCAGAGGAAACATAACATGAGAATGGCCCAGCAGATCTTCAGTTACACAACACACATGCTGCTGCGTTGCTGATAACAGAAAGTCCTACATACCTGTTCTTGGAAGGTGATGTCAAAATGTCCAATACAAACAACATGGGAATCTGACATTATTTATAACGATGGGCTTCTTATATTTTCCCCTATGCAAATCTACATATACACTATGATACCACTGGACTTTGAAAACTAAGCCTGTCAAAATGAATGCGATAATTTGTTTTTGACTCGTGTTCTGTGATTTGGGCCTCGGCCCGCTCATGTACAAAATAATCTGTTTGGAATGCACCTTATTCTCTACCGCACTATTTCACTTTAAATACGGATAGTTATACTTTATACTCTTTCTCAACTGTATGCATCTAGTATCTAGATATTTATATTTTTCTGTTTTTTAGACGTTATATATTTATATCATCACTCTACATTCTCTGCACACCCATATAAGCATTTATTTATTTTAATTCATATAACTTTTCCACTGTGTTTTAAATTGTTTCTGTGCTGTATTCTTTTAAGCTGTGAACTTTGCACGTAATTTTGTACTACAGTATACTGTGGTATGACATTAAAGAAATTTTGATTCTTGAATCTTGACGTTTGGGAAAGACCAAGCAGCGGGACAGAAGGGGATGTCTTGCAGAAACAAACCCTCGTGAGCACAAAATGGATAAAGAAAAGGGTTGGGTGCCCAGGAAGCTCAGTTGGTAGAGCGGGCGCCCATATTGAGAGGTTTACTCCTCGACTCAGCGGGCCCGGGTTTGACTCCGACCAGCGGCCCTTTACTGCATGTCATTCCCCCCCCCTCTCTCCCCTTTCATGTCTTCAGCTGTCCTGTCAATAAAGGCCTAAAAATGCCAAAAAATTATCTTAAAAAAAAAGAAAAAGAAAAGGCTCTTCTAAGTGGCCAGCTGAGTTTCAAAGTCCTTCCAGATGGTTCTCTCAACAAGGATCTCTCTTTGATTCAAGACTGTTAATTAATCCTAAACCTAAACTAAATTATAACTCGTATGAAAGCCTTGTTTTTAATCTTCAACACCCGTCATGGAAAACATTACAGACATTTGTATTTGTTGTTGAGCTCCAGGTCCATATTCTGAATTTCTATCTGAATTCTCTGAGTTTTTATCATGTGTGGTCCTTAAATTTAAGTATTTATTGTAGGCGATTTTAATTTCCCTCTGGACGTTGACAACAATAGCCTTAGTATTGCTTTCAACTCACTACTTGATTCAATTGGTTTTATTGGTCAGAGTGTGCATGAGGCCACTCACGGTTTTAACCACACCGTCGACCTTGTGCTGACATAGGGCATTAATATTGAAGATTTAATAGTATTTCCGTAGAATCCTTTAATATCAGACCATTTGCTAATAACTTTTGAATTCTTGCTATCCGACTATGATAAAGTAAATACAAGCTTCTACACTAGATGTCTATTTGACAGTGCTATAGCTAAATTCAAGGAAGATATTCCAACAGCATTTAATTTAATGCTGTTTCTTAATATAAGAGGACTCCTATGTTAACTTAAGACGCTCCCAAATTTGTAGATGGAGCTATGACCTCGCTACGGACGACTATAGACTGTTGCTTCTCTCAAAAGAAGAGGATGAAGCAAAGGAAACTAGCGCCTTGGTATAACTCACAAACTCACAAATTCAAACAAATCTCCTGAAACCTGGAAGAATCTCGTTTAAATTGGCGAGCCAGTCTGAAAACATATAGGAAGGCCCTCAGAAATGCCAGATCAGATTATTACTCATCACTAATAGAAGAATAGAAGAACAACCCAAAGTTTCTTTCCAGCACTGTAGCCAGGCTGACAGATCTATTCCTTTAGCTCTGAGTAGTAACAACTTTATGAGCTTCTTTAATGATAAAATTATAATATCTAAAATAAAGGCTGAAAAAGCCCCAAAAATAATCTGTGATTAATTTGCGATTAATCACAATTTAAGTTAGTTATGGATAATCATGCAATTAAATATTTGTAATGGATCAAAAGCTTTAACATACCCTAATTTAAACTGTCACCATTATCTCAAGTTTTAAATATATTTTAATTAAAAACCAAAAACTATTTAGAGAGCTTTGAAACAACACATTCCCATCCAACTGCAGCCCTTTGCTGCATGTTACCTCCCTCTCTCCCACTTTCCTGACTCAATCTGTCCTTTCAATAAATGCCCCAAAAATATTATTAATAAATAATAATAATGCTAAATGAATAGCATAGCTATTTAGTTTCTGTCTCCCCCATGAGAAATTCTAAATAATGACAACAAAACTGCCGCATCCACATGATACAAGCACCCCCTACCCCCCCCGCCCCCCTCCTCCATGTAGTTTGCTAATATGATAATGTCTTCAGAAGATTTAATTATCTAAATTTTCTGCATGCGGAAGTTGCCAGGCAACACAATCCTCTGAACATAGCCATACTGAAAAATATAGAAAAAGATGTGTGGAGCTGATAGTCTTAGTTAGCTTTGTATCAACTCATTGGCAGTGGCTGAAATGTAACAGACTTTCATTAATATAAAAAGTTACACACTAAAGCTTTAAAGCTGCATTAACAGTCTAGTGTAGACACTCATCTTGCTGACCGGTAAATCATATGTGTCTCTAATTTTCAATTATCAGCGGAACAGGCTGACCTGAAGTATCCAGCTCTTAAAACAACAAGCCTGAGGGCTGCAAGCTGCGTTAGAGAGGCAGAGAATGGCCAGACAGGTTCTACCACTTCTTCAGCCAGACATGCCTGCCTTTACAAACACACCATTGTCCAGCATTTGATACAAGTAACGCTTTCTCTTACGATGAAGCTTTGCCTTACATAGCCTCAAAAGGGACTGTTCGTAAGGGTCACGTCTGGCTTAGTGACCAATACATGACTTTGAATGTCAGTAGACATTGTTGGCTGATTCAAAAAATGATGGTAATTACACAGAAATTAAGTAAACAACATAAATGTAGAAGGATTAAGAATGGGGATGTCAGCATTCTTATGCCAGAGCCACAAGATGGTAGCAAGCGTGGTGAGATTGATGCAGTTGTACAGGTTGTTTTATGTCTGCAATTGACTTTGAAACACTGTGCTTCAATCCTCATTAATACAACTTTAACACGTAAAAATGTTTGGGAACCACAGGTTTAAGCTACACACTCATTCATTTTGGAGCAGACGGTGAGCAATTTCAGTGGAGCGGAGAAAATGAACAACTCCCTGAGTGACCAGCGGATGTTAAAATTTGTCTCACATGCATCTTCCAAGTCAATGTGGGGGTCTGCGGATATGGGCTACATCACTCACACACAGTGTGATATAGTGTTGTTTTTCATTATCGTGGGATGCATGCCACGGTAATAAAAAACAACACTGTATCACAATTATTCCACCGCAGCCGAGGCCTCAAAACAGCAGTCCACAAACCAATAGGTGACGTGTGTATGTGTATGTATGTATATATATATATATATATATATATATATATATATATATATATACACAGTGAGGAAAATAAGTATTTGAACACCCTGCTATTTTGCAAGTTCTCCCACTTAGAAATCATGGAGGGGTCTGAAATTGTCATCGTAGGTGCATGTCCACTGTGAGAGACATAATCTAAAAAAAGAAATCCAGAAATCACAACGTATGATTTTTTAACTATTTATTTGTATGATACAGCTGCAAATACGTATTTGAACACCTGAGAAAATCAATGTTAATATTTGGTACAGTATCCTTTGTTTGCAGTTCCAGAGGTCAAACGTTTCCTGTAGTTTTTCACCAGGTTTGACCCACTGCAGAAGGGATTTTGGCCCACTCCTCCACACAGATCTTCTCTAGATCAGTCAGGTTTCTGGGCTGTCGCTGAGAAACACGGAGTTTGAGCTCCCTCCAAAGATTCTCTATTGGGTTTAGGTCTGGAGACTGGCTAGGCCACCCCAGAACCTTGATATGCTTCTTACAGAGCCACTCCTTGGTTATGCTGGCTGTGTGCTTCGGGTCATTGTCATGTTGGAAGACCTAGCCTCGACCCATCTTCAATGCTCTAACTGAAGGAAGGAGGTTGTTCCCCAAAATCTCACAATACATGGCCCCGGTCATCCTCTCCTTAATACAGTGCAGTCACCCTGTCTAATCATTTTCTAATGATTGCTCCAACAGTGGACCTTTTTTCACCAAGCTGCTTGGCAATTTCCCCGTAGTCCTTTCCAGCCTTGTGGAGGTGTACAATTTTGTCTCTAGTGTCTTTGGACAGCTCTTTGGTCTTGGCCATGTTAGTAGTTGGATTCTTACTGATTGTATGGGGTGGACAGGTGTCTTTATGCAGCTAACGACCTCAAACAGGTGCATCTAATTTAGGATAATAAATGGAGTGGAGGTGGACATTTTGAAGGCAGACTAACAGGTCTTTGAGGGTCAGAATTGTAGCTGATAGACAGGTGTTCAAATACTTATTTGCAGCTGTATCATAATATCATAGCTAATTCCCCGGAGTCCTGAAGTTTTCTCGCCTTGCAGTTTTCCTTGGAATGGGGTGGCATCTAAATCATGGTTGCAGCTGCCATGGTCTTGCTCGACACCCTGCTGTGCCCTACCACACCAGGCAATGCCCTGCTTCGCCCTGCTAGGCCCCGCTATGCCACACAACACTGCTGCTACGCCCTGCATCACCCTGCTACGCTAGCTCCTGAACTGCTGCAACTATTATTTCTAGTCATAGTTCCACTATCTTTACTGTTACTATAACTGCCCCTGTTCACCATTCCAACTGGTAAAATTATTATGAAGCATGTTTCTCTATAGAAACCTGAAAGCCTGAAAGTCACAAGTTAGAACAGATGTACAAAGACTCGTTCCATTGGAGAGGATATGTGGCATTTTCTTAGGCCCTGTCCACACAAAAACAGGTATTTTCAAAACTGCAGCTTTTTCTTTACAGTAAGCCCGTTTGTACGCAGTATCAGGTCACTGAAACAGAACCTTTTTGAAAACTCCTGCCAGGGTGAAGATTTTAGAAACTCGTTGGTTGCATTGGTGTTGTGTAGCCGGTAAAACTTGGGATGTTGGCTTGTGATGTCGGAGTGCGCACCACTGTTGTCTCCTTTGTTTGACATCCGATTGTGCGCCGCTAACACCTTTGGTGGCTTGTTACATACAGTATATACAGATACATGCACACTGTTCTCCCATTATATTGCGGAACAGAGGTGTTAGAATGCAATACTCCACAAGTATCTTTATGACTACACTCCCATGACACAGAACTGCCATCGTCGTTGGTTTTGGACAAGACCTCTACAGGAACTTCAGGTTTTTGATTGGCTCTAAATGGCTTAACAGTTAGGGTTATATCGCCACCTGTTTGTTTGGCATGCTCTTGAAAGCACTTGATAGCCTATAAATGACAATTATGCTTACACACACACAAATGCACACACATTGGGTCCACAACAAACCTAAATGTGTCTGACACTGTTGAGAAGAAACTGAGTCAGCCTCTCCCCACCAGAATTATTTTGAGCTAAAGCTGCTTAAATGATAAAAAAAATTAATGATTAATGTTTTTAAAACCACCTGTCAAGCCAACAGTATATGACACATTTCCAGTGGGCATGCATGACGGCAAAGTTCACTCTTTTACTGATTTACACAAGAAATTTCCAAAGTGGAAAGCAAGAGCAAGATAAAAGATTGTAACTCACATACAGTACGTTATCTCCTTCTAATTTAAAGTAACAACATTTGATCCAATGCGTTAAACTTGGGTTAAGTTCCTTTTTCCACATGGTTGTGAAAGTTGACTTCGGTTATTACTGATAATAGACAAGGTAAAGCCTGAGTTATGGTTCTGCATTGAATCTACCCTCTAGGTACTTCCATAGGTTTGTGTATACAGACCCTACGCAGTGGTTTACGCCGTACCCTACGCCGTAGCCTGACGTGCAACTCCCCAGAAATGTAACTACCAACTAAGGCGCGGTACACCCTGAACACTTATTACTGGGCTAACACATAAGTCCCTTTTACACAGCCTGTTCAAGGCAGGAATATTGCGCCGTTATTCCGACTCGCCGTACAGACACAGAATAGGGGGAAAGAGTTGTTCTGAGTATCATCTGTAAATCGTGGTAAGTTTCATGTTAGTTTTTGTGCAGTCCACATAGTTTAATGGTCATCAGGATTTCAAAACCCTCTGTGGAAAATTGTCTTAAGGCCCTGACACACCAGGGCGACGGCGGCTGACTGTGGCGTCGCCTCAAATCAGCCCTCGTTGCCCTTGTCTTGGCCAAAAATTAGCACTGGAACACACAGTTAAGACTACAGCCAACGACCAAGTACCAGGTACGTTTTGCACCTGCGTGACAGGAAATAACTCTCCATACCAGAAGGCAGCAGTAATCTAAGCGACATTTAACAAGGGAAACCGGGTAATGTTGCTATAATACCCACAACAAACAGCGTCTGCTCAAGCAGCGGCAGAACCGAACAGAGCCTACGGCCACTCCGCTTCACTCCCCGCCGGAAAGACAGCGGCCACCAGGAGATGGCTAACCAGACTGTCCCTCTTCCGGGTTTTCATCAGGTCTCTCGGCAAAGAAGTCTCCCTACACTGGGAGCAACCAGATGGCCCGCTGCTGGCTCGTTAGCTAACGTTAGCTTGCTAATTTCATCCACCCAACAGATACAGAAAACATTTTTTAATCCCCAAGGGGCAATTCATTTTTACAACGTGCAATCATCATACATGGTTACAGGGAAATTTGCCAAACAAATATGTCACTCATCTGGCAATGGCAGGGTGCTTTTTCCTGCGATGTGTCACTACCTGATGTGAGTCGAGTGCAGATGTGAGTTGTGCATGCGTCACTTTGCCACAAGTAGCCTACAAGAGGCTAACGAGAAACTTCTGTAATGTCAATACAGTAAAATGGACCTACAAGCTAGCATCAAACACAACAAAGGCTGTCAGTTGAATGGTGTTTTGAGCTAACATTAGCAATCAAACAATCCTAGAGAGCTAACATTTTTGAAATGATTTCCATCTTCTGATATTGTTTGTAATGAGAAAGGTTTATTATTTTATGGATTTCACAAATTTCAGTATGACACGTTATGCCGTAAACTACGGTGCCCCCTGGGGTCAGCTGAAAAAAAAACTAAACTGAGAACACGGATTCATAATCCGTCTCGTCTTCATATCAGTAATAAGGAAATTAATTTGGCAACATACGTGTGACGTCAACCCGTCCTCACTCCCACTTGTTCATTGGCTTAGAGTCACATACTGATACAAAGTCCGGCACATGGGACTGCTGGGAGTGGTTGAAGTCACGTAAACTCCGATTATTGGTCAAATTTGCGGAAAAGTCGCAGTGCTTGGTCAATATTGCGAGTCACGCACGCCAGATTCATGGTGATTGGTTGAATTCGCATGAATTGTTGTGATCGCAACATTGTGAAATCCTGGAGGGCCTGAACAGTGTCACATGGGCACACAAACCATACTGCAGCAAGAACATCAGCTATGTTACATTTTAACATTGTTTGTTATAAAGCCTGACATCCCTTCCTCACCTGTCTGCTATCTATTTTGAAAGGCACCGACATTATATCTGGGGCACAGGACGGTTGTGATTGGTTTTAAGAAAAAAAAACAAGTCAGAGCGTTTTTTTCCCCTATCCCAGAATAGATAAGTGGTTTAGCCAAATCACACCAGTGCTGACACATAAATTATTGTAGTATTACAGGCCCGTTCATTACAGTAAATGTCAGACTGGGATAGTAATTCAGGCTGGGAATCTAACAGCAGTCCAGGCCATTACCCACACATTCACAACAGCCAATGTATAGCTTACTGTAACGTTTTACTCTTACAATGGCCATTCTCAGCTCTAGCAGGACATTTTTAACAGTGAAACCAAGTTTTAAAAAAAATGGATTCACTATAATTAAATGGCTACTTTGGGGACCAACATCATCACACCTGAACACAATTGGGATAATTGATAATTGAAAGAGTCTCAGTTTTCCAGTCATACCCAATTTATGCAACTCCATGACTGTTTAGGGACCCCAGTATGTAGTAATATTCAAAAACACCATTTTTAAACAGAAACAGGGCGCATTTAAGTCCCGCCCCCACCACAGAGGAAAACAGTTTGCCGCTCTCCATTGAATTGTATTGCATGAAGGTGCCTCCTCATCAATTTTGTTGGCTAACAAACAGAAAAATACCCAAAATCAGATGTATGGTGATTTTCACTACCAACAACACAAAGAACCCATAACTTAATTTTTCATAAGCTGTCTATCCAAAAAGAAACTTTTATGAAGACAAAAGTGGATACAGGCGTGAGTAATCAGCAGGAAGATTGGAGAGACTGGGATACTAACACTGATATATAGTTAGCGGTTATTGTTGTTAGTTAGTTATTTGGATATTTTAATTGGTAACAAAATGCTTGCTGCAAATGTTGTTGGGTATGTCGTTAGGTTACTGTCAGGATCCCACAGTCTTCCCATTCTCCCTGCTGAATTATTACATCTGTATCAGCTTTTGTCATCATAAAAGCCCAGTTTTTAGGTTCAACAGCAATAAAAACTTAAGTTATGGGTTCTTTACTTCGTTGGTTGTGCAATGCCAAGCTGGCAACCACTTTAAAAAGTTAGCGTTAAGCCCTAGTAGGTCAGGTTTGGGTACAGTGTTTCTGATAAATAACAACAATAACACATTTATTCTCTGCACATTCTTCGAGCCATTCGTTAGGTAACTGTCTGCCAAAAATACCTGGTGTTCACTGAAACTGAGTTATTTGCATGCAAGCAAATGGGCTGCTTGTCTGTTTGTTTATGCATTGCCCTACAGACCCGGTTATCTGTCTGAACTTTTAATTCCATGCAGGAACCTCCTGGCCTCCCATGTGTCCAGGTTAAAGGCTACAAACGACAGGACTTCCACTCTGCAGCTTGCTTGAGGAGACTCCGAGAAAGTCATTCTCATTCAAGTCCATTCTAATATCTTTTTACATTTCATCTATGTTGTCTTATCTGTTATTTTATTCCATATGTCTCACTATCAGCTGAGTGTACTGTGTTTTTAGAATTTCAATTCATTGTTCTATATTTTAACTGATTATGTCTTCCCTTGCTTTGCAAACGGCTGTTTTAAGTAAGGATTACTATTAAAATTACCAGACCAGTGTGTGTGCATTTTCTGACCAATTTACTACAAATCACATAAATTACTTTACTATTAAACTTATTTCCCAGACAGCCACTGGTTTCCATTCATTTCACTGTGATCTGGAAATTACCCTTTTGGTGTAATACAAAGAATCTTCCTTCTTCCATTTTTGGAAATATGCTGTTTTAGTTCCTTTTCAAGGGGAGATCAACATCACTCTCATTTCTGTGCAGAGTTGGAACCTAGCTTAGCGTTATTAATTAAGACATATCTTTTATTTTATCCATACGAAATGAATAATAAACTAGCAAATTTGTGGTTTTAGGTAGTATTATGTTCACAGGACATATCGGGCAAACCACTGTAGCTGGAGACCCTGAGCACATAAATAAACTATTGTTTTTAAGAGAAATACTTACACACCTAAAGCCACAACCTGTCTGTTCTGTTTTATATAAAACAAAAGAAACAAAATACAACAACTTCATTTGTAGCTAGCTGTTTCCCTCTTCTTCCAGTCTTTATGCTAGGCTAACCCCATCCTGACTCCAACTCCACACACATGAGATTGATATTGACATTCTCATCTCAGTTACTAGAATGATGAGCTGTTCTTAAACTGTCATAAAAGTTATTTGTTATTAGTGGTCATTTTCATACCTATTTATCTCAGGTAAGAAAATGTAGTCTATGCAAGCTGGTTTAAAAAGAATGTCAAGGGGAGAAAAACAACGATAAAAAATCCTAAACATGATGGTATGCTCCAAATGGGTTAAAGCATGCAAAACCTTGGTGTGGTCCTAGGCATGCAGACCTGTCATGACACTTCCCCACAGCTTACTCATATTAAGCCACAAATGTAATTAGAGTGAGTCTTACTGAAGTCAGGCCAGTGCAAACAGAATTCCATATTTAAAAAGTTAGATTTAGAAAATACAACAGCAACCTGTTTTTTTAGACGCATTGTCGTAGTTACTTGAGACAATCAACAGACCTCCTCAAATTGGACCGCTTTTATTAGAACAACTTTCTTCGTGAACCTGCAGAGGTCTAGACATTAAGAGAAGCTGTACACTTTGAATCCTAGCAGGAGAGTAAATGATCTTTGCTCCCTCCACAACTTTGCCCAGGAGCCCTTGAGCAAACCACTTAACCTCAACATACCATGAGGCTCAAAGAGGCGCAGCAGAAGTGCTGGGCAGCTCCCAGTGAGAATGTACGCCAGGGTGGAGCTGAGAAACAGCTCAAAGGCAACTTTCCCAGGAAACATGAGGGTGAAATAACACTGTGGTAAACAAGACATGCAGTCTCATACCAGTTTTACGGCTGTAACCACCCCTTATCTGAGGTGGAAACACTGACAACAGAGGTCGACTCCTTTGTAACATGATATTTCTACATAATCTAGTCCAGCAGAGTGTCAACAAATGGGGAAAAAGTACATTTAACATCTGTAAAAGAAAGGTCAGTAAGTGTTTGAGTGGAAGGAGATTAACTACAAATGTCGATTGCATGCAATAGTGGTTTTACTGGGTTACAACAAGGAAGTTGTTCTAAACATCCTACCTGGATGACGAAATGGCAAAGTCCCCTCCATCTATCAGCCGGATCTTGCAGAAAAGCACTCCATTAACAAAAGGCACTGCTGTAAGCTCCTCCAATGTAAAGTGCACTTGAAACTTGAACTTCTTCTTTTTTATCAAAAAAGACATTGTTCCCAGCTGCTGGAGTGTGCTCATGGTATGATAAACACCAATGAATGGAAACAGAAAAGAAATATGCTCTCTGTGGCTTTAAAGTGGGCGCCGAAAGTCCTTCTTTTCCTCAACGTCAGCCATCTCTAATAAATTGTTTAGACCTGGAATTAAAAAGAATACACTTGTTGAAGTTATAGCCTAAATAAACTGCGTGTTACGTTTTTTTCCAGCAATGACAGCTGGAGAAATCATGTGGTCCGTTTATATCTCCCAGTTGCAGATATAGTAAAAAATAACAACACCTTCTACATACTGTTACAGTTTTGATTCATGGATCTGGTGTTTTCTATTTGTTTTGGATACATCCAGTTATTTGCGTGTCTTTTCTCTAAGGTTGGTAACATTTACAGACTCTCTCCGTGCAGATAGCTGCCACGCAAACACCGAAACCTCTCGGCGGCTCACTAGAATAAGCTTCCGTAGAAACCTTCACAAACCTTACCGTTTCGTCGGTCTGATGCTCCTCATACTTGTAAACCAGTACAACTGTGTACCAGATAACTGAAGTCCGGGTTCTTGGCAGTTTCGTCGGTTTCAGTGCATCTTCACCAACTTTTCCCTCTCCACTAGAGAGTTCAACAACAGTCAGTCAGAGCGGCTCCGTGAACGTCTCAGACCTCATGGGGCCAGTTAGGGACCGTCCACAAAGTCTGAGCAGAGGTGTGTAAAGCATAGACATAATAAAGAGTAGACGCCGCATCGACCGCTACTGCCTATTGGCGCTGACGAGATTTGGGGCCGCCATCTTGGACCGGTCACCCGCTCCACTCAGTGTAATGTGTTTGGCAGGTGCAATGAGCTGTCAGCGCGTTTAATTAATCAATCTCACTGAATACCCAACTGGTTTTCATGTTTTTTTTTGCTACAAAGGTCATACATGTAGCTATGATGCAGGACACATGATTAGGCGTATTTTAATATTCATAGTGTGCTTAACAGTAATAGAATATTCTGATATGATATAAATTCACCAGACGTCCGAGATCAAAACTGGAAACATAATCCCCGAAAAGGGAGAGCAACGGGGATATTTCCAGTTTGACTATAAATCTGATTGAAAAACCTAATGTTGTGTCTTTAAAAAAAAAGAACAAGGACAGAGGTAGTTTTTCTTCTGTATTTAGTCAGGGGAAAAAAACGGGGGACTGTCCCCTAAATCCGAGGACGTCTGGTCACCCTAGACCAGGCATCCTCGGCGTATCTATCATTTGTAAATGATAGGTATTTGCAAAATACCCCTACATCACATATATGATGTAGGCTATAATAGGTATAAATACCCCTACATCACATATATGATGTAGGCTATAATAGGTATAAATACCCCTACATCACATATATGATGCAGGCTATAATAGGTATAAATACCCCTACATAACATATATGATGTAGGCTACAATAGGTATAAATACCCCTACATCACATATATGATGTAGGCTATAATAGGTATAAATACCCCTACATCACATATATGATGTAGGCTATAATAGGTATAAATACCTATTATAGACAAATAATTTGCACACACATTATAAATATGATAGGGAAGAAGAAACAGATAGTGACCGTAAAGTCAGATATTTAAGTACAAGAAACAATATGATTATATTATTAGAGTCTACTTGAAGCTTTTTATATTTGTCTCTCTCTCTGTCACACACGCACACACACACACACACACACACACACACACACGCACACATACGCACACATACGCAAGCACACACACACACACGCACAGTACTACCACGTTGTTCTGCATCAATTGCCTCCCAGACCTTGACATTTAGCAGCCCCACTCCCAACACACACACACACACACACACACACTAGGGTTGCACAACATTGACAAAATGTGATATTGCAACATCAATATGAATTTTGATATGTTTAAACATATATAAAATTACAAAATAGATTCATAACAAATTAAACAAGTTTTCTTACAACACAAGGTTTATTTTAACTGAAAGTTATATTGGACTGGTCCAACATGAATAACTAAGGACCATGTCTACAGAACAGGACGGGTTCTACTGGTTGGACAGTATAAAATACATAAATAAAGTTATAATATAAATAACTAAGGACCATGTCTACAGAACAGGACGGGTTCTACTGGTTGGACAGTATAAAATACATAAATAAAGTTATAATATAAATAACTAAGGACCATGTCTACAGAACAGGACGGGTTCTACTGGTTGGACAGTATAAAATATATAAATCAAGTTATAATATAAATAACTAAGGACCATGTTTACAGAACAGGACGGGTTCTACTGGTTGGACAGTATAAAATATATAAATAAAGTTATAATATAAATAACTAAGGACCATGTCTACAGAACAGGACGGGTTCTACTGGTTGGACAGTATAAAATACATAAATAAAGTTATAATATAAATAACTAAGGACCATGTTTACAGGACAGGACGGGTTCTACTGGTTGGACAGTATAAAATACATAAATAAAGTTATAATATAAATAACTAAGGACCATGTCTACAGAACAGGACGGGTTCTACTGGTTGGACAGTATAAAATACATAAATAAAGTTATAATATAAATAACTAAGGACCATGTCTACAGAACAGGACGGGTTCTACTGGTTGGACAGTATAAAATACATAAATAAAGTTATAATATAAATAACTAAGGACCATGTTTACAGGACAGGACGGGTTCTACTGGTTGGACAGTATAAAATACATAAATCAAGTTATAATATAAATAACTAAGGACCATGTTTACAGGACAGGACGGGTTCTACTGGTTGGACAGTATAAAATACATAAATAAAGTTATAATATAAATAACTAAGGACCATGTCTACAGGACAGGACGGGTTCTACTGGTTGGACAGTATAAAATACATAAATAAAGTTATAATATAAATAACTAAGGACCATGTCTACAGAACAGGACGGGTTCTACTGGTTGGACAGTATAAAATACATAAATAAAGTTAACAGGACAGCTCCACAAAATAAACTAAATATTGCATACTTATTGCGACTTTCGATATATTTGATAAATGACCAGCTGTCTCAGCTCTTATTACATAAGTATTTGGACAGATACACCTCTTTTATGTTGTGTTGACTCTGTACTCAAGCACATTGCTATTGAAAAGGCTATATAATTATATATATATCTCTATCTATCTATCTTATAAGAGTAACGTGCAAGTCTTATCAAACAAATCCCAACTAAACCAGAGACAATCCCAATGTAATAACAACACAAGCATACATTAGTGCTGCTTTTGGAACTTAACTTATGTAGCAATTTTCAAAACACAGCTAGGCCTACAAAATGCTTCACAGAACCCAAAGTGAAAGAGATAAGATAAAAAAATCCGCCGATCTGAGCAGGAACATGCTACACAGTGCTCTGGCATCTTGTATCTTCTGCTGCCAAGTATGACCGGTCCAAGATGGCGGCTGGATTTCTCGCGCTCAGCCTGCCAATGCGGCGTCTACTCTTTATTATGTCTATGGTGTAAAGCCCCATGTATGGTTCTACATGTATGGACTCTATGGAGGGCTTTCTTCGTCCTCTTTAAAGGTGCTCTAAGCAACGGCATGCGTGTTTTAGGCTACAATGTGACATTCAGAGATGGGAAGTAACGAAGTGCAAATACTTTGTTACTTTACTCAAGTAGATTTTTCAGATATTTTTACTTTACTTTACTATTTATTTTTGTGGCAACTTTTTACTTTTACTCCTTACATTTTAACACAAATATCGGTACTTTCTACTCCTTACATTTTACAAAACTGACTCGTTACTTTAGTTTTGTACAAAAGGTCGTCACGTCGGAGAATAGCGTGGACATGCACCTCACACCAGGAGCGGGCGAGCGCGCCACACAGAGAGAAAAGTGAGAGAAAAGAAAAAGTACGGAGCTTCCCTGGGGTCAGCTGACAAAAGGATTCATAACAATCTGTTATGTAAGTCGTATAACTTATGCTGTCAGTTCATTTAAGCCTGTTGTTGTAATGGTCTATAGTTCTGGCACATTTAAATTAATTTAGCTAGTGATGTTGTTGTTTGTGTTCTTCACCTGTTACCTAGGTTACAGCTGGCTGTTGATTAATAATGGTGATTGTTGAACGCCCTTGCACACGTTTGTATATTAGGTGCATTATTTACATGCTACAGTTACACTGCATTAAGTTAATGGAATAGTGGGTTTATTGTTATTATTTGCTAGCACACATGATTCCTATGCATTGTGTATGGTAGCCTTTACAATGTTATTTATTTATTTGCAGAAACACACCAACACACGCGTGTTTGTACTGTTGCTTGATTTAATAAAGCATCAATATGCTAATATATTGATATGCTTCTTCCAGAGCCCCTCCTTGGTTCTCCTGGCTGTGTGCTTCGGGTCATTGTCATGTTGGAAGACCCAGCCTCGACCCATCTTCAATGCTCCAACTGAGGGAAGGAGGTTGTTCCCCAAAATCTCCCAATACATGGCCCCGGTCATCCTCTCCTTAATACAGTGCAGTTGCCCTGTCCCATGTGCAGAAAAACACCCCCAAAGCATGATGCTACCACCCCCATGCTTCACAGTAGGGATGGTGTTCTTGGGATGGTACTCATCATTCTTCTTCCTCCAAACACGGTTAGTGGAATTATGACCAAAAAGTTCTATTTTGGTCTCATCTGACCACATGACTTTCTCCCATGACTCCTCTGGATCATCCAAATGGTCATTGGCAAACTTAAGACGGGCCTTGACATGTGCTGGTTTAAGCAGGGAAACCTTCCGTGCCATGCATGATTTCAAACCATGACGTCTTAGTGTATTACCAACAGTAACCTTGGAAACGGTGGTCCCAGCTCTTTTCAGGTTATTGACCAGCTCCTCCCGTGTAGTTCTGGGCTGATTTCTCACCTTTCTTAGGATCATTGAGACCCCACGAGGTGAGATCTTGCATGGAGCCCCAATCCGAGGGAGATTGACAGTCATGTTTAGCTTCTTCCATTTTCTAATGATCGCTCCAACAGAGGACCTTTTTTCACCAAGCTGCTTGGCAATTTCCCCGTAGTCCTTTCCAGTCTTGTGGAGGTGTACAATTTTGTCTCTAGTGTCTTTGGACAGCTCTTTGGTCTTGGCCATGTTAGTAGTTGGATTCTTACTGATTGTATTGGGTGGACAGGTGTCTTTATGCAGCGTCAAACAGGTGCATCTAATTTAGGATAATAAATGGAGTGGAGGTGGACATTTTGAAGGCAGACTAACAGGTCTTTGAGGGTCAGAATTGTAGCTGATAGACAGGTGTTCAAATACTTATTTGCAGCTGTATCATACAAATAAATAGTTAAAAAATCATACATTGTGATTTCTGGATTTTTTTTTAGATTATGTCTCTCACAGTGGACATGCACCTATGATGACAATTTCAGACCCCTCCATGATTTCTAAGTGGGAGAACTTGCAAAATAGCAGGGTGTTCAAATACTTATTTTCCTCACTGTACATGTAGATCCTTTAAATGTTAAGGGGAAGATTAAAAAAGAAGAACTGGATCTGTAAATTCTCACAGAATCACAACTGAATTCATATCTTGCTGCTCAGTCAGAATCTTACAGTGGGTACGGAAAGTATTCAGACCCCTTTAAATTTTTCACTCTTTGTTTCATTGCAGCCTTTTTCCAAAAATCAAAAAAGTTCATTTTATTTCTCAGTAATGTACACTCAGCAACCCATCTTGACAGAAAAAAACAGAAATTTAGAAATTTTTGCATATTTATTAAAAAACAAAAAACTGAAATATCACATGGTCATAAGTATTCAGACCCTTTGTTCAGTATTTAGTAGAAGCACCCTTTTGATCTAATACAGCCATGAGTCGTTTTGGGAAAGATGCAACAAGTTTCTCACATCTGGATTTGGGTATCCTCTGCCATTCCTCCTTGCAGATCCTCTCCAGTTCTGTCAGGTTGGATGGTAAACGTTGGTGGACAGTCATTTTCAGGTCTCTCCAGAGATGCTCAATTGGGTTTAAGTCAGGGCTCTGGCTGGGCCATTCAAGAACAGCCACAGAGTTGTTGTGAAGCCACTCCTTCGTTATTTTAGCGGTGTGCTTAGGGTCATTGTCTTGTTGGAAGGTAAACCTTCGGCCCAGTCTGAGGTCCAGAGCACTCTGGAAAAGGTTTTCGTCCAGGATATCCCTGTACTTGGCCGCATTCATCTTTCCCTCGATTGCAACCAGTCGTCCTGTCCCTGCAGCTGAAAAACACCCCCACAGCATGATGCTGCCACCACCATGCTTCACTGTTGAGACTGTATTGGACAGGTGATGAGCAGTGCCTGGTTTTCTCCACACATACCGCTTAGAATTAAGGCCAAAAAGTTCTATCTTGGTCTCATCAGACCAGAGGATTTTATTTATCACCATCTTGGAGTCCTTCAGGTGTTTTTTAGCAAACTCCATGCGGGCTTTCATGTGTCTTGCACTGAGGAGAGGCTTCCTTCGGGCCACTCTGCCATAAAGCCCCGACTGGTGGATTGCTGCAGTGATGGTTGACTTACTACAACTTTCTCCCATCTCCCGACTGCATCTCTGGAGCTTAGCCACAGTGACCATTGGGTTCTTCTTTGCCTCTCTCACCAAGGCTCTTCTCCCCCCGATAGCTCAGTTTGGCCGGACGGCCAGCTCTAGGAAGGGTTCTGGTCGTCCCAAACGTCTTCCATTTGAGGATTATGGAGGCCACTGTGCTCTTAGGAACCTTAAGTGCAGCAGAAATTTTTTTTGTAACCTTGACCAGATCTGTGCCTTGCCACAATTCTGTCTCTGAGCTCTTCAGGCAGTTCCTTTGACCTCATGATTGTCATTTGCTCTGACATGCACTGTGAGCTGTAAGGTCTTATATAGACAGATGTGTGGCTTTCCTAATCAAGTCCAATCAGTATAATCAAACACAGCTGGACTCCAATGAAGGTGTAGAACCATCTCAAAGATGATCAGAAGAAATAGACAGCACCTGAGTTACATATGAGGGTCACGGCAAAGGGTCTGAATACTTATGACCATGTGATATTTCAGTTTTTGTTTTTTAATAAATATGCAAAAATTTCTAAATTTCTGTTTTTTTCTGTCAAGATGGGTTGCTGAGTGTACATTACTGAGAAATAAAATGAACTTTTTTGATTTTTGGAAAAAGGCTGCAATGAAACAAAGAGTGAAAAATTTAAAGGGGTCTGAATACTTTCCGTACCCACTGTATTAACCTGGAGTCCCAGTCTCTCTCTCAATAATCATATATGTGATGTTGTAGGCCTATTGGCAGACATCCATTTAAATTATAGCCAATGGCATAAATAGCTTTTTCCATGTCGACTGAAGTTTCTGAGCTTGCACTCTAAAAAATGGCTCTCATTCGCAAGGCTACTTACTTTTATATTTTAAGTAAATTTCCAAGCCTGTACTTTCTTACTTTTACTTGAGTAAAGAAGTTAAATTAGTGAAACAATTTTGGAAACATTATTTTAAGGTACAAATGAATATTTGGTGTTGGATCGATCGATATTGAAATCAATCAATATCAATAAATAAGGTATCTGTTGCAAAGTGGCATGTAATAACATGACATGTTGCCTTTGTTCTCTTCCGTATTACTGACGGTGATTCTGAAACCCTCTGAAATCTGACATGACCTTTCCAGCTTGGGTGCAGCAAATTGGCTCCAAAGTCCCCCTACAAAACTTTGACGAAGTAGCCCTCCTGATGTATATGTGGTAGTCCCATGTATCATGTCCAGACAAAAAAAGCCTCTTGGAGTCATCCCCTGAACCCGACAAAAGGTCAGCCATATTAATTTTACTGTGCCAATTTTGAAGTTTTAAACCATTTCTAAGTGCTTTTTTTAACATAAAGTACTCTTCCTAGAAATTAAATCTGATTTCTTGTCATATGTTTTTTACATTTACTACTTACCTGTTTTTGTTAAATGGAGTCTCTCAGCATATGCTTTTCACACGTTTGTACTTGTATAATTGGTGTGACAGTAAACATCTAATTTTTTTCCAGACACTAGCCAGAGACTCTAAGAAGGCCTGATATTTATAATGGCTGCCAGTGGTCAAAAACATCCAAAGATTGGACAATAAATTAGTTATGGCGGATTTACTGTTGCATTTAGGGTATTGCTCCATGAGGTTTTTTTGTTATCTGGACATGATTCATATACCTACCAAACATCATACATCTAGGTGAAAGATACTGTGAGGGCTACTTCTATGACATTTTGTAGGGGGGGCTATACTAAAGCATGACACCCATAAAATATCAAAAATGTTACCGGTTCTGATGGGTGTGCAACTTTTCACATTTCAACCCACATTTAGCCCCTGTAAAATTAAATTAATTAGCAAAATAATAATTAAAGCTGCAAGCAGTGATGATGATCCCGCACATCGGGGGGCGCTGACACCGGTTAATGCATCTGTTCATTTACATGCAGGTTAGTAGTAATAATAATAATAATAATAATAATAATTCATTTTCTTTATGTGCGCCTTTAATGTCATTCAAAGTTACCCTACAGCAGTAAAACACTAATTAAAAACAAGAACACAGACATCTACATAAAAACAAACTAAAACGGCAATATATGAGAAGTGAGAAAGGCGTGGCCAGGCAGAAGAGGAATAATTTTTTAAAAAATACGTTTTTGGAGCCATGATTTGAAGGTGTCCAGAAGGGTGTGTAGGTGTGCAAGACATCAGAAAGGTACAGAGGTGCCAGGTTGTGGACAGCCATAAAAGTAAGAAGGAGAATCTTATAGTCAATGCGATTTTTGATAGGGAGCCAGTGGAGTTGTTGGAAGGACAGGGGTGGTGTGATCTATGGAGGGAGTTGTGGTAATGGTCTGGGCAGTTCTGGACCCGTTGGAGTTTATGGAGAAATTAGAAGGTAGACCAGAGAGGACAGTATAATCTTTATGGGAGGTCATTGTCCGCCACCATTCTTGGCGGATCGACTAGCCTAACATTATTTCCTGGGTGGAGTGTATGGCACTGGAAATTACTCATTAAAAAAATGGTACCACGTCTGTCCAATATGTGGCACTGGAAAACACACTATTATATGTCATGCTGCTGTGTATCATGTGTAGACCACAACATATAAATTTCACGTTGTCAAGGTCGACGTCTTGTTGTCAGTTGGTGGCGCCATGACTATGACTTAATATGACTGTGTAAATGTTTTCAGGATTTATATTGGGTTATATTGCAGCCCGGTTTGCTGCTGCCAGTGTTCTGGCTCAATATTGGACCAATTTAAAAGATTCTTGCTCACATTAGTCACTTAAGACACTAATGCATGGGGTAATAGGTTCCAGTGTGAAAAGAAATTTAATTACCCTTTAACAAACAAAGTATATGACTGTAAAGTAAAATAATTTAACATAACACACATTTTTCCTAATTTAAGATGCCTTAAAACGACACTGCTGCTGCTCCACCAGTGGTGAAGCTTGCACACACTGACCTCTTCTGGTTGATTAATAGTGATGCACCCTGTATGGAAAACAGGCCGATGGGGTTTCAAGTTTTATTAAATTCTGAACACATGGTGCACACTAACTGAAGAACCCAGCTGATTCTGGTCTTATAATTAGTTTTCATTCAGGGTAAACTGCAGGAAAACTTGAAAAAACTAAGTATTAATTGTTCAGCCCACATCAGGGAGATGACTACCTGCATCTTTCATTAAAAACATAATTTCAATATCAAATCCAATGTATTAAATAACATAAATTCACTGCTAATTAATGACAGACGTAAAAAGTAAAAATAATGTTAAACATAACCTTCTCACTGCTTCTGTGACTGTTTTTCCAAATCATAAAACTAGAATTATGTACATGCTCACACCAAGGCAACTTTTAAAAAGCTTTTCATTGTTCTCTGAAGCTCTGAAGTACATAGACTCCTCTATGTACAATGCAGACAGGAGGCAACGCACGCACACACGTGCGTGCGGGCGCACACACACACACAGCGCTAATGTGTCTCCTCAGCTTGCTGTGGAGGACATGGAGGTGTTTTGGGCCTGTTCTGCTCCTCTGTTCCTGCCCCATCAGCTATTGCTCCTGCTGCTGAGTTGCTGGGGTTTGTGACCTCATTCCCACTCTGCAGGAATTTTCGCAGGTCTTTCAGAGCAGGCCTGAGCATCTGCACTAACGCTAGCAGGGCAGCCTGGGTACCTTCCAGGGCCTGGGCCTGTCTTTCCTGGGCGAATGCCTGAGCCTCCTGGGAGCGGCGCATCATCTGCAGGAGCTCGTTCTGGCCCTCCAGGTGCTGGGCAATCTGTCGGATGTGGACGTTGGTGACTCTCTGCTCCTGCAGCAGGCGGGCTGAGTTGAGGGCAATGCGGCTCTTCAGCTCCTGAGGTTTGGCCTGACCCTGGGGCGGAGGTGGGGAAGCTGAGGATGAGGCCAGCATCTCCACTGGAGCCTCAACGGCTGCCACAGTGGGAGTGGAGTCAGTTACAGTGGTGGTGCAGTACTCCACTACGCCTCCATCCTCCAGGGTATGGTAAGTTGTTTCAGCTGGAAACAGAACAGAAAAACTACTTTTTAGTTGAGTTACTTTGGCTAAGGGGTCTGCAAGTTTCAAATCAAACCTTAAAACTGAAAGTAGAGTTGTGATCTACTAACCCTTATGTCACTCAAAGCACCTTAACTGGAGTAGCAGATCTGAAAATATGCTTTTTTTGTCAACGTTGAAATGATAAGATCTATACTAGTAATATGGAGCTCGAGTCAGGACATGGTTAGTCTATATCCACGACCTTCTGACATATGTCCTTCTTTTTGGCTGGATGTCTATTACCTTATGCTTTCTTTGAGTTAGAATTATAGTTAACTATAGTAGGACTATAGGACTATAGTAGGACTATAGTTAACTGCTCCTCAGGTTCAGACAGCTAGATATAGACTATCTGTTCAATCGTATTCTGTTGCACTACTACAACAATCATTGACTGTCACATATTCCACCAGAACTTCCTTGTCGAGGCTATTTTGCAGCGGCACCGGGGGCGCCGTACGGCGCATAGCCCCACCCAAGACAATTGTGATTGGTTAAAAGATGTGCCAATAAAACAGAGCATGTTTCTCTCCCATCCTGGAATGCTGTGTGGACTAGCCAGACCCTCCTCCTAACCCTCTAAAAAAGAAGATGATAAAACCAAGATGGTTAGCTCCATAGTATAACACTGAAACTTGCAAATCAAAGCAAATATCGCGGAAACTTGAGAAGATTTGGCGTTCCACCAAATTTGAAAATTCTTGTTTAATTTGGCAAGATAGTCTTAAAACGTATAGGAAGGCCCTCCGCAATGCCAGAGCAGCGTACTACTCGTCATTAATAGAGGAAAATAGGAACAACCCCAGGTTTCTTTTCAGTACTGTAGCCAGGCTAGCGGAAGGTCACAGCTCTACTGAGCCAAGTATTCCCATAGCTCTTAGTAGTAACGACTTCATGAGATTCTTCAAGGCTAAAATTATAACTATTAGAAGCAAAATTCACCAAGACCTGCCTTTAACTGGCACTGACTTATCTCTAAACTCAGGAACCTTAGAAACAGCTGTAAAACCAGATATATGTTTAGACTGCTTTGCTTCACTTGCTCTTTATCAATTTAATTCAATTATTTCTTCATCAACCTGCCTCTTAGACCCCATCCCGACTAGGCTACTTAAAGAAGTTTTACCCTTAGTCAACACTTCTCTACTACATAACCAATCTGTCTGTATTAACAGGCTATGTACCACAGTACTTTAAAGTAGCTGTAATTAAACCTCTTCTGAAAAAGCCCAACCTTGATCGAGATGTTTTAGCCAACTATAGACCTATATCCAACCTTCCATTTCTCTCTAAGATTCTTGAGAAAGTAGTTGCCAAACAGCTGTGTGACTTTCTGCATAGCAACAGCTTGTTTGAGGATTTTCAGTCAGGATTTAGAGTTAATCATAGCACAGAGACAGCACTTGTGAAAATTACTAATGACCGCCTAATTGCATCAGACAAAGGACTTATCTCTGTACTGGTGTTATTAGATCATAGTTCTGCATTTGATACCATTCACCATCATATTTTATTACAGAGATTGGAACATTTAATTAGCATTAAAGGAACTGTTCTAAGCTAGTTTAAGTCTTATTTATCAGATCGATCTCAGTTTGTTCATGTTAACAATGAATCCTCTGTGCACGCCAAAGTTAGTCATGGAGTCCCACAAGGATCTGTGCTCGGTCCAATCCTGTTCACTTTATATATGCTTTCTTTCTCAATATTATCAGGAAACACTCCATAAACTTTCATTGTTAGGCAGATGATACTCAATTATATCTATCAATCAAGCCGGATGAAACTACTCAGTTAGCTAAACTTCAAATGTGCCTTCAGGATATTAAAACCTGGATGACCTGAAATTTTCTAATGTTAAACTCAGATAAACCTGAAGTGGGGCCCAAGCACCTCCGTGACGCATTATCTAAAGAGATTTTTCCAGCACCACTGTGAGGAATCTTGGCGTTATCTTTGATCAGGACATGTCCTTTAATTCTCACATAAAGCAAATTTCAAGGACCGCCTTTTTTCACCTACGTAATATTGAAAAAACCAGGAATATCCTGTCTAAAAATTATGCAGAAAAAATAGTCCATGCATTTGTTACTTCTAGGCTGGATTACTGCAATTCTTTATTATCAAGCTGCTCGAAAAAGTCCATAAAGACTCTTCAGCTGATCCAGAATGCTGCAGCACGTGTTCTGACAGGAACCAGGAAAAGAGATCACATCTCTCCTGTTTTAGCTTCTCTGCATTGGCTTCCTGTAAGAATTTAAAATCCTTCTTCTCACCTACAAAGCTCTTCATGGTCAGGCACCATCTTATCTAAATGAGCTCATAGTACCTTACTACTCCACCAGAGCACTGCGCTCCCAGAATGCAGGGTTACTTGTGGTTCCTAGAGTCTCTAAAAGTAGAATGGGTGCCAGAGGGTTCAGCTATCAGGCTCCTCTCCTGTGGAACCAGGTTCCAGTTTGGGTTCAGGAGGCAGACACCGTCTCCACATTTAAGAGTAGGCTTAAGACTTTCCTCTTTGATAAAGCTTATAGTTAGAGTTGGCTCAGGAACGTCCTAAACCATCCCTTAGTTACGCCGCTATGGGCCTGGACTGCTGGGGGACTTCCCATGATGCACTGAGCACCTCTCTCTTCCTCCTTCTCTCCATCTATATGCAACCTCTTTCCATTAATGCATGTTACTAACTCAACTTCTTCCCTTTCCCGGAGTCTTGTGCTCTCTCGCCCCCAAAGTCTCGCCCCTCTCCTCTCTCCTCCTATTGCTTCCTTGGTGGGAACTGTTGGGTTTCTGTAAATAACGTCACAGAGTACAGTCTACACCTGCTCTTTTATGAAAAGCGCAAAGAGATAACTGTTGTTGTGATTTAGCGCTATATAAATAAAATTGAATTGAATTGAATTGAACATCCTGTGACTGATCTTCAGAGTTTCAAAAAGGCACACAAAATTGCAGAAATTGATAAATTTGTCTGGACACACCCCTGCGCAAAATCTTGCATAGTCAGTATAACTGAGTATTATGTTCTTTGTCCCCAGAATTCTTACTTCAACAGAAAAATAGAACAATATCTTATCTAACTTTTCTTAATGAATTTATGTGCCTTAGGTATCTGCTATCACTGTTTATGATGATTACAATTTTTTGTTAATAATCAATTCCCTGTAGGAAGACCTTTCTTTGTACCATGTGGAAAGATGTGTCCAATTCACTAAGAAATACACTAACTGATCTGCATGTGTCAGGTATATAATATCATGCAGGTATGGAGAGATATTGCAGAAGAAATTAAAAACTTACTGAGTGGCTTTGCTTCATCACAGTCTGTACCTGAGCCGGATGGAAGCGCTGTAAAATATGCAGACAGAGGATGATGCTTAAAAACACAGGAAAATACAACCAACAATTAAAGAAAAAGAAGACAATCTAAAACATTAAAAAATAAAATTCAATTATTAGGCTGAAACTTGCAAAAACACTTTAATATGTTTCTCCTTAAACTACTAAATTACTTCTTTAATTAGTTTGGGGGTTTTAAAGTAAAGAAGGATAAAAAGTGATTTAAGTGACTTGATGGAAAATTATTTTTTGAACCTTTAGTCATGTACAAACTGTCAACATGTGTAACCTGTGACATGGATCACATGTAGCAAACGTCTCGGTACTACACCATCTTCAGGTGTTACATCCTGAGAAGCCATCTTTTGTAGGAGGTGACTGTTTGTGTGCACCAATCAGGCATTAGTGCATAACATTGATTTACATATCCATTTCTATAGATAGAGCTTAAACTTCAATACAACCCCTCTATAGTAACCACAATAATATATACAGAGCAATCTATAGTACATGGATGTTGATTACTATATAATGAATCCACACAAGAAATGATGTAGAGCATTTGTATTCAGGCATATTTCCAAAACCTGCTGGTACCTCATCCATTAATAGATAGAGGAAAAATATCAAAATAAACACACCAAGAGTCCTCACTAAAAAAATCCTCGAAGGGCAATAACACCATTACTTTGTGTTAAATCACATGAAATGTATATGAAAATAGAAAAAGTCAACATCATAAACACTGTTTACAAGACTCCACACCATCATACAAGACTCTGCTGTAAAGGAAAACCATGGACCTTGACATCATTTTAGGGATGCATATCACATCTGTTCAGTCGCATCACATCTGCAACAGAGGTGCCGACCTTATTTTAACTTTTTCTCGTTGACCCTTTATTACCAAGTCTGTTTTCATTGGTTTAAATAAACAATCCTGTGTAATAATGAATCAAAGTTCACCATAATCCAGTAGGCCTACTTGTCTTTTCTTAAGCCCTTACACAGCAGACAAGAGTCAGGTTGCATGTTGTCTTGTTATGTTTTTGTCAAAGCCGACTTGGGACAATGAGACGAGGGCTGGCTTTTGTGGTTCCACAGCTGGCTATGTATTTTAGTTTCCAATTATATTTAATCTTCCATAACACATATTCAGTTTTGCACATGCAGTGTGTCTCGGCCTCTCAGTTCTCTTTCTGAACAACATTTTTCACAGAGCTCTGAAGACGAGCATGCTCAGAGTGAAAAGTTTAGTCAACTTACTGTCTGCTAGTGTGACGGTAGTGGCAGTGCTCACTGTAACAGGTAAAGTTATCTCAGCATCCGAGTCTCCTGCAGGTAAGCTGATGATGGTGGCCTCCCCCAGGAGGTTACAGATCCTCTGCTGCATAGCGGTGAGGATGACGGGAACTGGAGTGCAGTCAGCGGAGATTCCCTCTATAGCAGCCCGCGCCTGGGCCACTTTCCGCCGGACCTCCGTCTTCATGTCAGACCACTTCTTTTTCACCTCGGGCAACTCTCTGGGACAGGTGGTGACAGCGTTCACCTTTTTTAGAATATCCACCCACGCGTTATTCTTTGCCATGTGGGTGACTCCAGCATTGAAGTGGTTAACTAGTGTGTGCTTTTGTTTCTCTATTTCTTCCACAATAATTTCCACCTCTCTGTCCGAGAAATTCATTTTTCTTTTTTTCGCGACCGATGCCATAATTGCAGAAACTGCTCTTTTTGGAGAGGTAATTGTGCGTATTGTACGCACAAATAGTAGGATTTACTCAATTAATGTGCGCAACGTAATGGCTTCCAGAATCGGCTTCTTCTTCTTCCTACTAACAACGCTTACGTTGGCTGGGCGTATACCCCCGCCCACTGACACCCTATTGGTCGGATAGCTCACGGTCATGCTTTATTCTCTGGGACTATTGGTTTAATCAAACGCCAATATTCAACCAGCCAAATAGACGATGTTATTCAAAATTCTCACCATAATCTCACTCTATATTACAGTCGTAGTTGGTAAATATGAGTTTTTTCCCCCCTATTGTTTCATTTTAATATTTCAATAACAACAGTATAAAGGATTTGCAGAAAATTGCTATTACAAGCAGCAGTAACCTAGAATATATAGATAGATAGATAGATAGATAGATAGATAGATAGATAGATAGATAGATAGATAGATAGATAGATACAAAAAAGACACTTTGCATGTGCCATATAAAATTGCATTCTGTCTCACAATCTTGAGACATTTCTCCATTTCAGTTTTTTTTAGTAAAAAACTATTAGTTGAAAAACATAAACTCAACCAATAAAGGTTTCAAAAGCTAAAACATTTGTCGTAACCTTTGCAAATTCACATGTATGTACAGTATATAGAAGTTACCTAAGATTGAATACATTTTAAAAAATAGTCAAGAACACAAGTGAACACTTTCCACCCCTAAATTATTCCAAATATTGGACATATATTTCCAGTGTCCACAGCCACAGTGACAGAAATGTCCATACTAAGCAGAGACGTCCAATAATATTTCCAGATATCGATGGGTCATGGATCACCTCACCACTTAGAGTAGTCTTTGAGACTAGAAAAGCGCTATATAAATACAGTGCATTACATTCATACTGGACCTTAGTTGTTGAAAAGATTACTTAGGACTTAGGTGGCCAGTCGCCTTTTGGGGTTTTTACCTGAGGAAGCCAAAATATCTAAGCTAAAAGAAGATTTTGTGGGTTCGGGATCTGTTGCAGCTCTCCAAACTAGAAAACATGTAGCACATTAAACAGTTGCCCTTCTTCTAATGTGTAGACAATACGCTGTTATCACCAATTTCAGAGAATAATAGATGCATAACACAATGCAGACTTAAAACAAACAAACCCAAACCTTGTCCCAGCTGATACATCATAGCTAATTCACAATATACAGTACATCAGTAATTCATCACAATCAATCACTAAATCTAGGAGTTTTTGTATGTTTTTTTTGTATCTGTTTTTGTTCACTTTGCCTTTTTTATCAAGTAATTTTGATAACATTTTCAGACAATATATCTCTCATTGTCTCTATGTTTGTACCATTTTATATGTCTATCGATGAAATATAAAAAAGAAATATCCATACAGGAATTGTCACATATCACACATATGTACAATGACTATAATTAGAGCTCAAATAACCTGTACATTTTTGGGAACTTTTAGAACAATCCAAAACAGCAAATAGCCTATACAGTCTGGATTGACTTGTTTTTTGGAATTATACATGCTTGAGTAGAGTAACAGTTAGTATAGTAAATGTTTAAGGAATAATGTAGAGTGAGCCTATCCTATGTAAATTATAACCCCAACAGGTAGTGATGGCCAAATGAAGCTTTGTAAACCAGTGTCTTTATTTTTCTGAGCCCACTAGATGGCGCTCTAGATATTAAGGCCTAAGGCATTGCAATTCATATATTCTCAACCAATTGTTAAACAGAGCGTGCCATCTAGTGGACTCAGAAAATAAAAACACTGGTTCACAAAGCTTCATTTGACCATCACTACCAACTGGGGGATGTAGTGTGATCTGGAATCCCCCTGAAGAGGTTCAACTCAAAATATTAATTTAAAAATGATTTTATTGAATGGTGTTCCAGAGTCTATGATTAGAACTCAGTCCATGGCAACGGTCTGTTACACAGAAATAAAAGACCATAGAATGCCGTGATTAACCAATCCGAATCAAGAATTCATCAAGGCCGTGAATAAACAGAAATAATGAATGCTTTTAAAGTTTGATTAGATTAATGACTTTCAAATAAACATTTCAAAAACTCTCCAAAAAGAAGTCAATTTCTATAGCAGTGTGTTTAAAAATGACCCCACTTCTCACTTGTGAACATTTTCTTTACAAACACAGTTTTAAGTCTTCTTCAATACAGCATGATGTTCCTTTTGTAAATTATGGTCCCATTTATTTTAAAATAGACAACAAAGCATTGCATGCTGTAGGATGTGGCTACATGCTGAGGCCAACGAATTTCTAATAAGGGAAGACATTCCACTCTCTACTCTACTTCCGGCTTCTGAATTGCTCGCAGTTCCACCAGAGTTCCACTTGGGACACTCACAAGCGAGTGCAGAAAGAACACAACTCCATGGAGCTACACCCCTCAAAATCCACTTTTCTCAGGATATCATTTTTTGTATAGTAATTTCAATGTTTAAAGTTGCTTTTTTTGTTCTAAAAAGCCTTTTAAAATGTCAATGACATCATACACATCATATGGCTGGAGATACTGCTTAATGGCAAGCTCTGAGTCACTTCCTCTTTTCTCTTGAGGCATTGACAACACAGCTGACAGGCTCTCCCTGTCACGTTCTAGAAAAAGCTTTGCTAATGTTTTAAAGACCACATCGAAATATTCACTCAGACATTCTGGCTCTGCTTCGGATGCTATCAAGCAGGATTTCTGGTTGTGATCACTCCTTCACTGACCAATCAGCATTCATTAGCAGAATGCTAGTGTGTTATGGGCAACAACGACTCAACCTGTAAGAAATCAAAAGGACACAAGTACTCGTTCATTCAACTTTCAACTTAATCTGTTGAACTTGCAAAAACTACAATCAAATCTGAGATTTCGCAACAACAATCAGGAGAAAGAGACAAATTTAGCTGTGTAGCTCCATAGACTCCCATTCATTTTGCCCTCGCCTGCGATCACCCCCAGTGGGACTCTGGTGGAACTGCAACAAAATTCGGTACAATGGGGCTTAATAGGGAGTGAAAAAGCTTTCCGTAGACGGGCTTTAATAGGCTTTGCAATGCTATCCATTGCACTGTAGGCTACATCAAAATAGATGTGAACTTGTTTTTGGATGTTGTCCATGTTTTTGTCTTAAACGGACTCTTTCACTGTGTGTTTCACTTCATCAAAGTTAAGTGAAAAATGTCGGTCGCCTATATATGCCAAAATGTCTTGTCCAGCCTTCTGCCAACCAAGCTAGCTACTGCTAGCGTTATCTGGTGACTTAAAGGGAAGTTTGCCAATTTTATGTGTACTGCCGTATATGCAGATGAATGGCACAGGAACCCAGAGGTCCATGTTTACCCACTGGTAAATTATTTGTTAATTTTGGTTTCCTAATGACAGGTTTTAGTTTTGCTGCTTAAAGGTCCAATATGTAATACTGACAGCTTGCGTTTAAAATGGTTACTGCAGATCAATTCAAAATATTGAAAAGAGTTGTCTCCCCCCGGCCTCTCCTTCCCAGCGTTGAAGTTCACAGGAGTTACCAGGTGTTAAGAACACTAAATCCAACGTCACACAATGTCAATGTACGCTGCTGACAGTCACCTTTTCTTGACTTACCGTAACAAAAATGGGCCCTAAAAAGACCCGACCTTGCGGAGCTTTGTGCGTGACTGACAGCCACCTTTTCTGGGCTTAACATCACTGCAACAGCCACTAAAAACAACCTCAGGGCCGTCAGTCACTAGCTAAGTTTTCCATCCACTTATCTGAAGTCCGGTTAAAAAACTCATGCGGATAAAGCTGGTGAAAGTGTGTTTCCATCCAACGGCTTTAAAGCCAATAAAAACCTGTGCATAACGACATCACATGCTGTTTTGCGATCAAATTGGCATATCAAATTGATTTTAGACATTTTAAGGTGTTTCCATTAATTTTCACACTGAATTGCACATTCAAGCAATCTTTTGTGAACAAAGTTTTTCGAGACAAAATGGATCGCGCCGTCTACCAACACATGATCAATATTGCACAAGTTGTAATAGTGCTTATGTGCCAGCTGATAGCGACATATCATGCTATAATAAGAAAACACTGACACTATCAACACATTGCTATGATGATGCAGATGTAACTTGTCTTTTATTGTCCCTCCGGCACCGCTGCAAGACAACTCTCTTTTTGAGACATGTCTCGCTGTTTGAGAGCCTTCCATTTACTCCAGAGGACGTCCCACAGCTTGTCCTAACCTTTGTCGGCCATTTCCTTCACAAGTTCCTGATAAACTAAATTCAAAAAGTCTCTCGTCTACTCGTCCGTCCACTTCCATCTGTCTTTGTTGACACCCGCCATGTGTGCAGACAGAGCAGAAATACCGGGCAGAAATGAACTAAAACTTCTTCTTCATTTTGTCACGTGTTGCAAACATAAAATGACCTAAAACTTATTTTTTAACTCATTATTTATCCGAAAAATAACGTTTCCATCGGCGTTTGTCATATAAGCCGTATATCGATCAAGATAATATCCGATGAGACAGTATTTCCTTTGAGTCGATATTCATGAAATTCCATTGAATTGTACTGTTTCCATAAGGCATTTTTCATTCAATATCACTTAATTTGAATAAAAACATGTGGATGGAAACATAGCTACTGTCTGTCTGTCGGAGAACAATTTTGGCAGGGGTGGAGATTGTTGGTTTTACTACTTACAGACCCGTTATACAGCTTGTCTATACACTGTACAGTCAGTGCATTGCACATTATGGTTTCATGCCAGTTTGTAAGAAAGTGGGAATCATCTTACTGTCCAACAAATCATAACCTTGAATCTGGCGATGGTAACGATAACAACAACAATAACATAACATAACATAACGTTATCCATTGCAAAGCAACCTGTAGAGAAGCCTGTGTCCAATTCCAACAATTCAGGCTATGGGGTGTTGTGCTAAAGTTACATTGCATGTTATCATTATGAGGAAGTCAAACTTGTGGATTTTGGCATATGTGATGAATCCTACGTTAGCAGTCAGTGTGTATTGGCATGCCGGCGTTGCAGTCAGTAACACTTCACCGGCTGTGTCAAAAAAAACTGTGAGTAACTAAAACTAGTAACATTACTCTATATAAGTTAATGCAAGCATATGAATGTTGAAATGACTGAAAATGACTATTGCTGCGTTGGCCGTGAATATAAATGAATGAAGCTTAACGCTTCTAAGCTAGCTACAGTACCTGTTTAGGAGGAAATTGGTCAACTCTGTGTTCTTTTGGGCTCTAAACTGTCGTCATCTTTTAAAGCATCTCATTTACTTGTGTTTTACCTTGTCTCTGGTTATGCAACTGTTTAGAAAGAGGGTGGGTAGAATGAATCCATCTCCATTGATCCCATTTGTTTGTTTGATGCGTCCATGGCTGTGCTATAGCTGCAGCACGCTGAGTTTGCATTTTTTAAAGGATATCTGGCAAACCGCTGTCAAAATAGGCAGTTGATAACACAAACAGATATTCTGTCATGAAACAAAAATGTTAAAGGAAAAAATGCTGGCATTGTTGTCAAAACACATAGTATTTCAACTTAGCATGTTTCCTGAATATCTGGTGACCTATTTGTGGTCATTTTTTTTAATTCAATTCAAAAATATTTATAGTATCAATTCATAACAACAGTTATCTGGAGACACTTTACAGATAGAGCAGGTCTAGACCATACTCTATAATTTACAAGGACCCAACAGTTCTGGTAGTTTCCTCCAGAGCAAGCAACAGAGCGACAGTGGCGAGGAAAAACTCCCTTTAGGCAGAAACCTGGGACAGACCCAGACCCAGACTCTTGGTTGGCGGTGTCTAACGGCCGGTTGGGGTTGAATGAAGAGCGGGAATAACAGTCACAAAAAATAGTAGTTTGTAGTAGTTCATGGCATAGCAGGGCACTGTGCAGTAATTAAATACAGAAAATATATTACATATTGCACCTTTAAACGTCCCACAAGATATTAGCTGCAGTGACATGACGTTTTTATTTTTACAATTATTTTTATTATCATTAATATTTATATTATTATATTAAACTTTAAAGCCACATATCATTACTATTTATACAAGATAAGGTATTTTTGTATGAACACCTGCATTTTTACTTAAAGGACAATTCTGGAGCAAATTGAACCTAGGGGTTAATAACATATGTATACCGAGTTGATTGTTCTCTGGGATTTGTTTGCATGCTAATCAAAAGTGTCTCTAGCTTCAAATAAGCTACCCTAAACTGGTGGTTAGCTGCTAACGCTAGCTTTCAGGGCATAGGGTATATCGCTATTGTATACCACTAACAAAGGATCAGAATAGCACCACACTCCAACAGTAGCATAATGAGGGCCCCTATGTAAAAAACATATTCCCCAAACTAGAATATGTTGTTTCATTTTTGTCTTCCCACCAATCACTTTATTAACTCGCGACATCCTTGGGTCCCGACCCTCAGGTTGAGAACCACTGATCTATGTGGCGAAGGCATGACCCGCCCTACTCTCCCTCTGATTGGCTAGTACTCGTTGCCTTCGTTGGTTGGATTGGTTAGGTTAAGGCAGAGTAAGATTGGTTAGGGTTAAGAGCCGTGAGTAAGCGATCCAGAGTACGCCAATCAGAAGCAGAGTAGGGCGGGACATGCCTTCGCCATCCTATTAAATAAATAATCGCTTCCCGGAGCCAAATGTGTTTTCCTTTTCCGTCGGCAAGTTAACAGGACTTAAATAGGCTATAAGAACAAACATCTTGTTTACATTACTCTTTATTACACTAACCGTATTTTTGTTATATACTCTCTAACGTGCGATTCGGTGAAGCCATTTTAATAGATGGTAAAAGGCGCTGACAGCTCAGGATCCTCATCTTATCATCACGTCTCGTTTAACCGGCATCTGTAGTTAGCGATACGTTGAACGTGTCTCTGGTTGGAAACGCTAGCTACCTGTGCTAATTTATCAAGTGAGTTTATAGAGAAGAACCATTTTCCTCTCAGGCCAACTCCTCGATTGTTTTTACGCTGAAAAGTCGAGTTTGTAAGCTAACCGGCTTCTGGTAGCTTTTCCTTTCAGTGTCGGGCACGGCTGAAATGGAGGGACATGTGACGTGGTAGCGAGGGCTCGAGCTATAACTGGCCTAAAGAGCTCTTTAAAGTTCTCAACCGGTTGAACTGTAGCAAGTAACGTAGAGTGTCAAACTATTCAGGAGGCGAATAGTCTCGTGATGCACCAGCAGGGCTCGTTGATGCCCTCCTTGCTCAGTGATGTATTCTGCCAGTGCCAATCGGACGAAACTCACCGTGGAGTCGACCCGGGTGGCGGAGGCGGGGCACGCCGAAGACCCCTCCTCAGGTCCCCCATCTAAACCAGTCCCCCAACAGCCCGTGGTTGGTGACTGGAACTCGGACCCCGGTCAATCAGCTCATCCATGTGACATATGTGGAGGGCCTGAGCAGGAGCACAGACTGAAAGTGTTGTTCCAAGTCCTGGATGTGAACGGTGATGGAGGAATATGTGTCAACGACCTGACAATTGGGCTGAAGAAATTAGGGGTACATCGGACTGAACATGAGCTCATGGTAAGTGGACATATTGGAGCTATATTATATGAGGTGTTTTTGTTTAATTTATACTGTCTATATTTTTGACTTAGTGTTTCCATGTAACGTTAGATTAAATAAAAACAATTAATTCCCCAATGGGAGATGAAGTGCATCATTATGTCATGCAGGGAAAGAGACCAAATAGCAGTCAGCAGAGAGAAAAAGGGACAATGGCAAGACAATAAGGAAAACAACACAACAGCAGGGAAAGTGGCCAAACTGTAACCAACAGTGCTACAAATGAACAAATCATCTACAGAACAACAAAACGCAGTTGACATATTTTTGGTAAAATTAAAACCCATTAGTGAATCCATTTTTTAATTTGTGTGTGTACATGTAAGTAACCCTAGACATCTAGAATTTTAATTGAAACTACGAATGGTAGCAAAATGAAAAGATCTTTGGATCTATAGCTTTTTATTTCAACAACATAAGTGACCGTAATTTAATCAATATCTGAAGACGAAATTTAAAATGTTGGGTGCATCTAAATTACCTATAAAAAAAAGAAAAGAAAAAAAGGTGGGCATTCTAGTGCATCCTCATGTTAATGCGGAGCCAGAGCTAAATCTGGTCACAGGCTTTTGATGAAGTCGTATGAATTAGGTTTTGATTGGGTTACTAGTCTTTTATTTTTACAGGTATTCCTGCTGAAAGGCAGTGGGTTATGCATTTCTGATTAAATACACATCATGCAGCAATTTTAGTGACCACCAGTGTTGGACAAGTTACTTCCAAAATGTAATACATTAAATATTACAAGTTACTGTCATTTAAGAGTAATTAGTTATATTACAATATTAGGCTACTATCTCGGAATTGTAATGCGTTACACTACTTTTGCATTACTTTGAGTTACTTTCACCAAAATAACAGCGGAAGTTTGAATTGGCAGCTAGTTTGTTAATTTCACCACCGGATCAATAAAGTATCCTGTTTATCAACTTTAATACATCATAGATTATTCATAATATTCTGTATAATTAATATGAATATGCAACGTAACTAAATATATAAAAATAAATAAGTAAAATGTACAATAGACAAGTAGGAGAAAATGAAAATACTCATTTAAAAGTACTGCACAGTTGTAAAATGTTTGTTTAAAGCACTTGAATAAGAAATTCATGTTTAATTTAAAACAGTATAAAGGAAATGGTCAATTATAGTGTGATTAAAACTCTGATTTACAGCTGATATGTGAAAAGGTACACAACCTTATCTAACAGTAATTTAGTTTTACTGTGACCCGACACAGGAAGTGCTTTTATTTTGAAGTAGCCTACACGGAAGTTTTCTGTTACATACCCTTGCTAGCTTACTGAGATGAACGTGAGACGCTAGCTGCGAAACATGTCCGTTAAGCTTAGGTTGTTCACTGGCTAGTTTGTAAAACTGCAACATATTGAACAGTAAAATGGTCACAGTGGTCGTCATTCAAAGCCATTCCACTACAGGCAGAGTTCCAGTCTACGGCTGATAAACATTAATTCCCGACATGTTTCTATCTGTCAGCAGCTCGGACACACCGCTGTCCGCGCGGACGTACCGTTGTTTCGGTGTAACCGGGTTTTGGCGGGGCTGCAACGCTGCAGTAAACAATTCTGATCAATTCGCCTCTTTTTCCCATTCATTTGTCGGGGTCTTGTGAAACATTACGTTTGGAACGGGTTGCTGGGACAGTAGTTGTGGACCCGATCAGACAGACATGAACAAATGAGCCGTTTTCATTACGAAAATATGAGTCGTTGTCTGGCGAGTGTAACGTTGCGTCTCTACCACGGTCTCTGTACTGTAAACCACGGACACGGATGTTTTAGATTATTTAGTGACATTCACGCTTAAATTAGTTGTTAAACTGTGCCCAACCTGTTATAAATAACAAAAAAGCTAACAACAAACACACGAGCACAAGCCTGATATTTCACCTTTCCACACTTGCACTAGCTAGCCTAATATCCAAATGGCTATACAATGGGAGTTTGACAGTCGTGACTCGTGTCCAAATGTGATGAATGAGTAGTAATGTGTAGTTTGGATTACCATAACAGTGATGTACGTCCGTAGAATTTAATATAAAACACAATCAACGGGAAAGTATGTTTCACTTATCTATGTATGAAAGCATCTCAAATCAACTTGAAGTCAGATTAATAACGGAATGATAGGCTACAAATATAACCGTGATAACGGAAAACTTTTGGAAAACACTGCGTTTGTAGTAGCCAGTTGTGAGCAGGCATCGACACAGCCACCCATGTTGTCAGTCTTGGTTCTTTCAACCGCATCACAAGCTAATTCAGATCTGTTTACTTCAAAACAGACTGGAAGTTAAACATAAGCTGTATGAGGTTTTACACTCATCTGAACTTGGAGACAGCTGTCTACTGTGGCTGAATGTGATCCACTCAGATTAACTTCAGAGGCTTTACATCTATAGGCGAGTAAAACAGAAATGTATTATATTTCTGTAGGCTACGTAGATGTGTTAAGGTAAAAGCTACTGGCTCAACACAACATTATTTAATATTCATTATGCCTACTCATTCATCCAGATAAGACAAGTGCATATATTGCAGCGTGGGTCGAAGAGAAACATATTTTCAGTTGTTCTGTATGTCTGGAACATATTGTAGAATTGACAAATAAAGTTGACTTGACTTGAAGTGGCAGGAGTTCGATCTAGTGTGGGTTCAATAAAGTCAATCTTATGTTATCGAATGTCTGAATATCTGCAATATAATTATTAAGAAACACAATTTCAGATATACAATCCAATTGATAATAGTTATCTTAATTTCAGATATCCATAATGAAGAAAAAAAAGAAATGGTGTCAACAGCCATAAAAGAATCATCTTTCGCCACGTTTTTAGGTATAAAATGTTCCATAAAGTAGGCTAAGAATGTTATCTGGACAAACCCTTCTCTAAATATGTTCAGAAGTGAAACTGGAAAGCTTTGTGTTAAGTGCTACTGCAGTTGAGTTTTCTGAGGAAAACCCCATTTCAATAAATTGGCCTTTACAGATCTAGATTACAATATCCCACACATTTAGCAAGACATTACATGTAGCTACAGTGTTGTTTTAACGGTGAAGTGTTTGTCTGCAGTCACCTCAACTATTGAACACAGCAACAGTAAATAATACTCACTTTTTTCCTGTGAAGAAATGTTTCGCGGTGTTGGTGAATTCTTAAAAAAACAGAACACCCCTAAATGTTGCGTTAAAAAGCATTGTAACTCGCGCTACTGAGATTGTAATGAGTATAATATTACCGAAATTTAATTAGTAATGCGTTATATCACTGCGTTACAGCAATAAGGAATACATTACTATTACTGTTACTTTTGTAACGCGTTACTCCCAACACTGGTGACCACTCCTAATAGTAACTGAGCAAGGGACTCTCCCCTGACCTCATCTGACAGACTGGACTGGAAGCAGATCAGATTTGTGGAAATCCCTGCTTCTCTGTAAATTTTTCTCTTTGTTTGCTGAGGATAGTCACGTAATCCTGGATAATGGTACCTTCTACATGCCGTTTGACATTGTGGCAAATGTCCAAACCACAGAGGTCACAGGATTAACCCCTAATAACATTTCACGGTTCAAGCTTCTCAATAGTTTCTACACAACTTGAAACAGTCAGGTGTATTGTATCTCAAAATAATATATTCTGTATCATTTGACAGAGCTTTTATTTAAGCAGATTTTTGACAACAATGACTATATACTACAGTGAGGAAAATAAGTATTTGAACACCCTGCTATTTTGCAAGTTCTCCCACTTAGAAATCATGGAGGGGTCTGAAATTGTCATCGTAGGTCCATGTCCACTGTGAGAGACATAATCTAAACAAAAAAATATCCACAAATCACAATGTATGATTTTTAACTATTTATTTGTATGATACAGCTGCAAATAAGTATTTGAACACCCTGCTATTTTGCAAGTTCTCCCACTTAGAAATCATGGAGGGGTCTGAAATTGTCATCATAGGTGCATGTCCACTGTGAGAGACATAATCTAAAAAAAAAAATCCAGAAATCACAATGTATGATTTTTTAACTATTTATTTGTATGATACAGCTGCAAATAACTATTTGAACACCTGTCTATCAGCTACAATTCTGACCCTCAAAGACCTGTTAGTCTGCCTTCAAAATGTCCACCTCCACTCCATTTATTATCCTAAATTAGATGTACCTGTTTGAGGTCGTTAGCTGCATAAAGACACCTGTCCACCCCATACAATCAGTAAGAATCCAACTACTAACATGGCCAAGACCAAAGAGCTGTCCAAAGACACTAGAGCCTAAATTGTACACCTCCACAAGGCTGGAATGGGCTACGGGGACATTGCCAAGCAGCTTGGTGAAAAAAGGTCCACTGTTGGAGCAATCATTATAAAATGGAAGAAGCTAAACATGACTGTCAATCTCCCTCGGACTGGGGTTCCATGCAAGATCTCACCTAGTGGGGTCTCAATGATCCTAACAAAGGTGAGAAATTAGCTCAGAACTACACTGGAGGAGCTGGTCAATGACCTGAAAAGAGCTGGGACCACCGTTTCCAAGGTTACTGTTGGTAATACACTAAGTTTTGAAATCATGCATGGCACAGAAGGTTCCCCTGCTTAAACCAGCACATGTCAAGGCCCGTCTTAAGTTTGCCAATGACCATTTGGATGATCCAGAGGAGTCATGGGAGAAAGTCATGTGGTCAGATGAGACCAAAATAGAACTTTTTGGTCATAATTCCACTAACCGTGTTTGGAGGAAGAAGAATGATGAGTACCATCCCAAGAACACCATCCCTACTGTGAAGCATGGGGGTGGTAGCATCATGCTTTGGGGGTGTTTTTCTGCACATGGGACAGGGCAACTGCACTGTATTATGGAGTGGAAGACCGAGGCCATGTATTGTGAGATTTTGGGGAACAACCTCCTTCCCTCAGTTAGAGCATTGAAGATGGGTCGAGGCTGGGTCTTCCAACATGACAATGACCCGAAGCACACAGCCAGCATAACCAAGGAGTGGCTCTGTAAGAAGCATATCGAGGTTCTGGCGTGGCCTAGCCAGTCTCCAGACCTAAACCCAGTAGAGAATCTTTGGAGGGAGCTCAAACTCCGTGTTTCTCAGCAACAGCCCAGAAACCCGACTGATCTAGAGATCTGTGTGGGGGAGTGGGCCAAATCATACATTGTGATTTCAGGAATATTTTTTTTTTAGATTATGTCTCTCACAGTGGACATGCACCTACGATGACAATTTCAGACCCCTCCATGATTTCTAAGTGGGAGAACTTACAAAATAGCAGGGTGTTCAAATACTTATTTTCTTCACTGTAAGAATATACACCTGCTCAATAATATATTTGCAGTTCCTTTTTAACAGTAAATGATAAACTTCAGTCAATATAAAAAGCCTGCAAGTTAATAGGGTTCAGTTACTGTTTGACTAAACATTAGAATGGGAAAGGTGTTCAAGCTAAATGGAAAGCCACAAGTAGAGAAGTAACAGCTTTGTACAGAATTGGTAATGTATTGCTTAATGTATGGGCTACAGCAGCACTTAATATTGTAGGGCCTGCCTAGGGCTGCACAATTATGGCCAAAATGATAATCACGATTATTTTGATCTATATTGTGATCACGATTATTATCACAATTATTTCATCATGTAAATGAAAATTAACTTTCTGAAATAAATAGACTAGGATATATATATATATATTTTTAAATGTATCTCTGAGAAAGCTCCTTCACTTGTTTTCAATAATAACTGATTAAAAGAGCTAGGGAGAGAGAGGGAGTGCGACGGACGCTACTCACAGAGAGACAGCTGACTCATTATGAACGGGTCCAGCACGGGTCGCATGGCGGATACACACGTTGTATAAAATGTCTGTATCGTCACTGCACTGCAACTATGATATTCTGGCCTAAAGCTAGCGTTATCTGTTCACAATTCATTAAATCACCTCGGTACTGCATTCACTATTGTCAAACTGGTCTTATAACTTTTAAGGCATCTTATGGCGTTTTTCCACTGCTGGTAACAGCTCGACTCGTCTCGACTCTACTCGACTCGACGCATTCTGCGTCCGTTTTCCATTGCAGATGGAGTAACGCCTCAGCGTGGCTGGTCACCATAGCTACGCGTGATGATGTAATTTTCAACGCGACTCACAACAGCACGTCGGCTACTTGCCACAGCCAGAAGAAATTTTTTGTTTCAAAAGAAGCTGAAGGAAACAACAAAAATCACCACTGGAAAAAAACAGGAGTTTGGGAATCCCAATGGAGTTCAGACGTCGGCCTGACTGTTGTTCGCCGACACTAAAGGGTAAGTTAAGTTTCCTGGTAACGTTAGCTAACATTTGCATGTGTTAGGGGCCCCGGTCAGTATTTACTATACGCTATATAAAGTACATGAACTTTAGCAACCATGATTACACACCAAAATATGTATGCTGTGTACTGTTTGTGTTTCAGAACATTAACGCTTTGCAAAACCGCCACCGCAGACCGTCTGGTGGGCGTTCGATGTCAGACGGGTGAAATCTCTGGTTCTAACCTGCTGGGCTTCGTATAAACTTTATGAGAGTCATGGAGAGGCTTATGACAATGACTGGGATGCATCTGGGCCAGCAGAGCCGGGGGGGACACTGTCACAGGGTGCAGAGGAAGAAGACCGGGATGGACGGGAGGGTTTGATGCGCTACTTGAAAAGCTAAATAAAAACATTTCATTGATATATTGTCTTGTTTTTTGTTTTTTTAAAGTAACAGTGTGCAATATTGTAAACAACATGCAAAAGCCCCTAATAGCCCTTAATATTGAACAGTTGGAAAGTGAGAATCGTGCAGAGAGTAGATAATCTGTCGGTGTCTGGCTAGATTTTTAGATTTTTTAGATTTTTTTTTTTTTTAAATGTCGCTTTTGTTCCGGACACATACTCCGCACTCTTGTTTGCTAAAAACACAGCGATCCGACCAACGTCCACGTCACCTTTTGGTATCACCTCAGCTCGCTTGGAACGTCCTAAAAAAAGTACCTGGTAGCAGGTCCCAGGGACTTTATTTCGTAATGGAAAACCAAAAAAGGCGAGTAGAGGCGAGGCGAGTCGAGTAGATACCACGCAGTTGAAAACCGCCATTAATGACAAGTCCAAATGGTTCCACTTTACCTGACGTGATGGATATTATTCATGACACCGTTATAAGCATTCAATAATGAAATCAAACTTTGACAGGTTGAAATTGTTTCACTTTACTTGAGGACAAGGAAAATATACATGACACAATTGTAATGCTCTCATGACAGGCAATGTAAAAAAACAACCTCTTAATGATATTGTAATGTAATATTAACACATAAAGCTAAATAGTTTATTAAAGTTTGATAATTGGGCCTGTCTTGACATATTTATGACTTACAGTATGTTGTCTAGGTTAATGTCAAGTTGTCATTACAAAGACATTGACAGGTTAAGTTATCTAAATACATCCGTGGTCAGAATGAATATCTGCAACGTTATTTCTTTAGCTTTAGCTTAGCACAGCGCTAATGAAACCATATAGACACTATAATCGCGTCATTATCTCCGGGTCCCAATATGGTCACTTCTGGCTCAAAAATACCAAGATGGCGATGGCCAAAATGCAAACTCTCGGCTTCAAAGTATAGAAAGTAAAATAAATGGACACAGCAACGTCTTAGATTTTGACGGAGACCAGTGAAGTCTATTACAAACATTTTTACCGTGATAGCTGAGCGTTCAACTGAGCTTGACGACGTAGATGTGATGTGAGCAACGTGTCTGAAAGTTGTAAGTCTTCTGGTAGCTGTGCCAAGAGAAATCTCAATCATCCCAATCAGCAGAGATGGAGAACGTAGGTATATGTTAGGAGATAACATAGACACGGGCTAATTATTGCTAGCTAAAATGCTAGTTAACATTAGTAATTAAACTTAAACAGCTAATGTAAGTCCAAACTGCGTGCAAGCTTTTCCTGACTATACGGTAATTTCTGTGGGACAGAAAGCCACATAGTTATGACACAATCAATTAGCCTATTTTATAACTGCTGCTATGGAGCTATAACGTGAGATACAAGGTAATACATATTATACATTCTTGTGTTTCTGTGGAAAAAAACAATGGGCAAATAGAGTCTTTAAACGCTACAGATGTAAAGTTATTCGCTGTCAAAGTGAAGCCAAAATGAATGGCCGTCAATGGGATGCTAATGGAAAATGATGGCTTGTTGGTCTAAGAATCTCCCCATAGGATGTATGCTTTCCTTTGCTTGCTTAACCCCTTGCTTCAAAGCAGCAGTCCACAATCAAATGGCTGACGTCAATAATGCTACCTCCATTATTTTTTACTGTCTATGGTTGAGAATGACAGCGGAGCTCGGTTCTCGGGTGGATAGGGTTGCCTGCTGGATGCTGACGGTGTATTTGGAATGACTCAGGGGGATTGCAGGAGGATAATGCGGGAGGGAGTAGGAAGGCATCACTCAGCAGAATTTTGCTGCTGCGAGGGAAGCATAGAAGGGGAAACCCTGCTCTTCTCACCCCACCTCTCTTCCACTCTGGCTGACGATTGAAGGCATAAATTAATTTTCGTGCTGCTATCCTGTCCTCCATTGGCTGAGTGGCTCGTTCATGCCTTGACAGTCAAACCTGCTAGTATGGGCTGTGGTGATTGGTCAGCCTCAGCTGCAGTGATGATGCAGCTTTCTGGAGGCTCTCTTCAATACATTTCTCTGGATGCTGATACTAAGTGGCAAATCCTGCTGCTGCTCCTGCAATCCTTTTAATTATTCTTAACATAAGTTACTTACAGGATGAAATTCTAGGTTTGATAAATGGCCAACCAATCATGCCGCAGTAGTTAAATAAGTTAAGAGCATTTTTATCCTGCTGCTTTTGTTTGTTGTCTGTGGACCTGAAGTGATTTTGTGGACCTGGAGTGATTTAAATGAGAAAGAGATCCAGTAAGAATATGAGACACTGAGCTGGAGCAGCGTAGTGGAAGAAAGTGGAGGAGCCCTCCTTACAATCCCACATTGTTCAGCTTTTTCTACACTTGTTCTGCTAGTTCAACTCTTTATTTCAGCCAACAGACACAGTCAAGTGTCCTTGTAGACACAGTAAGCCCCAGTTTGAGGATGATGCAGAGCATGCTGACTTTCCTGTGCCAGAGCCTTTTTGGCAGGACGCATTGTAAGCCTGCTGAAACTCAATTTCCACGGGAGAAAGAGACTGAGGCTGCTGGGAACTGCATAGAGCTACAAGCTGGTCTCCAGGAAAAGACTTTACACTCCTCTAACAGTACAAAAACCAGCAGCAGTAGTGTTACTCCAAAAAAGACCACAGTATTACTCATGGTGGCACCACCTACGGATCTTCAACAGGTAGGACAAAGCAGGTCAGCGTTTTAAATGATTCTGTAGTCTATCTGTACTGGATGGGTTGGCACAGAATTTGGTGATCTTTATGGTCCTAATTGGTTCGAAGCACCACTGTGCAGCCTCACAGAGCCGCTAAGCTTACTCTTGCTAACCTGTATTTACCCACTCATGGCTCACTGAGCTAAAGGTTATTTTCCAGCAATACACTACTCCTTACTCAGACACCTACATTTGGAAGCTGTCAACTACATCCACACTATTTTCTCTTACGTCAACAGGGTTTCGTCAGTTCAAAGGGGAGTCAATATAAATCTGATAATGTGCAGTTGCTCGCAGTGTGTTTGATGTCCTATAATTTAGTGTGCTACAAATGGAAAATACATTTGCTTCCATCTTATCTAGTCCCTTAATTTACAGTGAGGAAAATAAGTATTTGAACACCCTGCTATTATGCAAGTTCTCCCACTTAGAAACCAATAGTTTAAAAAATCATACATTGTGATTTCTGGATTTTTTTTTAGATTATGTCTCTCACAGTGGACATGCACCTACGATGACAATTTCAGACCCCTCCATGATTTCTAAGTGGGAGAACTTGCAAAATAGCAGGGTGTTCAAATACTTATTTTCCTCACTGTAAAAAGTTGTTTTTATACTTTGGTCAAGGAACAACTGCAATTTAAGGAATTGAAAATATTGTTTTCCTTTCTTTATATGTCATTGAAAACCGTTTTGATTTGATTGAGGAGTAAGAATGAGATCATTTGACACTTTTAGAGATAAAGGTCACTGCCACTGGAACACTGAGTGTTGAGATGTAGCGAATGTGAGTAAATAATTTATTTTACGCTTGTAAGATTCTGAGAAAAGGAACGGCGCCATGTAACATTCACCCTTGGTCTGCTCACCAACAGCAGAGAACTAAGTCAATGCTACTACTTACTCAGTAGCAATGATTCTATCTAATTGTCAAGCAAATTTTAAGCTGACTTTTAAAAAGTGGCCTGGCCTATAGCTAAGGTACCCATAAAGTAGCCATCCACCGATACAGTTTAAGGATTCACTGTGCCACATTTTAACATTAAAACATGATGTATAAATCTATAAAATATGCCAACAATATTTATTTTAAGCTTAGTATTGTAAGCACAATAAAATGGTATGTGTATAGGCTTTAGGCTGCCCTATAAGTTATTGTAAGCCCAGTTTAATATCCAACTCTATTTTATACAACATATATAGTAAGGGGTCTTTTTTTTAGCTAAGGGGTTCTTGGCGTAATAAATGTTGAAGACATAATTTTTAAAGTTTCTATACTTTTTTCATATTTTTTTAATTTCATGTGTATTTCACATTTGTGCATCACAGCATGTAAAGCTATTGCTAATTTCCAATTTGCATTTGCATTACAATGCTAGGATAACTTAAGTATGAAAAACTTCTTCTATAATCCTTTAGGTAGTTTGTAGTATAATGTTCATCAAACAGTGGCCCGTGGACTGGTCTCCATCCAGTGGTGCACATGGTTGATTTTCTTTCTTTCTTTCTTTTTCATGCTCAGTCAGTTTTGCCTCCTAGCTACCAGAGCAAATCATTTGGCAAAGTATTGCTCAGGTACATTCTGTGAGAAACAAACGTGTAGATTTTCTCTCTAGCCGGTGCATTCAGCTGTTCCTTCCCTTAGGTAGCAATTTCCTGGCAGTAAGTGTATAATCATGCTCCAGCGAACTCTAATTCCTTGTAGAAATCTTTCCATTTGGCTTGGCAGGCTATATTGGCCAAAAGCACCGTGAGCTGTGTAAGATTACTAATACCCGATATGATGGCTGTAAAGTGGTCTAAACTGCAGGCTGAGTCAACAGTGCACAGATGGCAGGAGATGGTGGAAGCGTCCACACTGACCTACTGTTTGTCACATTATTCTGTTCACAAAGCTGTATGGCTTTCTTTGATCACAGCAGTGAATAAATTCAATTTAACGGGATATTTTGTTGATTTTAAGTCAGCTCTTTGTCATCTTAGTGTGTGCATTGTGTGCAGATGAATGCTGTTTTGCTTCTGAAACGGTTAAATACAAAAATGAGCTGTCCCTCAAAGGTTTCTCCTGTCTCTTCTCTCCTTGCAGAAAATAGTGAAAGCAGGAGACAAAGATCTGGATGGACAGTTAGACTTTGAGGAGTTTGTTCATTATCTCAGAGACCACGAGAAGAAACTCCGCCTGGTCTTTAAGAGTCTGGACAAGAAGAACGATGGTAAGAAATATTGGTACAATTCTTGGTACAATTGGTACTTATTTCCCATAATGCAACTTGTTGAAGCTTTACGTAAGACCATTCCTGCCAGCCCCAGTTTATAATGCTGGCTTTCTAATATCTTAGCTGAGAGAACCGTGATGACATCAGAGTTGAGTTTTTTAGACTTCACAAAGCTACTCCAGAGACTCAGATGACATCAGAATCAGAAAAGAGTTCATTGCCAAGAAAGTAACGCTAGTTGGTGCATACATAAACAAACAAACATGAATAAGAAATATATATATATATATATATATATCATAAGAAAAAGAGGTTGAATGGATTTAGTGCAGAATGTGCAAAAATATAGGTTAGGTTAATGCAAAATGTAGTGTCTATGGGTGGGGGGTGGGGGGGGTTAAGAGTCAATGTCAGTGGGCATCTGGGGCTGTGTTAATGAGGCTGACTGAGGGGGGGGACGAAACCGTTTGTGTGCCTGCCAGAGGGGAGAGGTCCAAACGATACACCTCTTTTTAGAGGTTAAGTGTTTCTCATTGCGACTAGTAAACTGACCTACAGTAAATGTGTAAAAGTAGTGGAGTTCATCTTTAATAAATCACACATTTATTTCTGTGGAGTAGGCCGGATCGACTCGCAAGAAATCATGCAGTCTCTGCGTGACCTGGGAGTGAACATCTCCGAGGAACAGGCTGAGAAGATTCTCAAAAGGTGAGGGTAATTCTGTGATCCAGTCTCTAATATGATGATCTTTAATAGATCCACATATATAGATTATGATGAACATAGATAAATTATGTTCAGTTGCTGTTTGTGAGTGTGTGTGTGTATTTGTGATGTCATCTTTTTTTTTTATTGCATGTTATATGTCACATTTGTATGCATGTGATCTGATTCAGAGGAGCTAAAGACAACAGTTGAGAGACAAGGAATCTCTGTTTGTGTGTGTCCTGAGCATGTCTCGAGAACCGATCTGCTTCCCACTTGGTGGGTGTATGGGACCCAATGGCGTAGTTTGGTGCATTTTAGACACACAACACGGTTCGATTCTGGTAAACTGTAAAGAAATGAGCAAACAGCTGTGCAGCAGTGGGGTAGGGCTTCACAGTTCTGCTGACTGAGTCAAGCAGGTCGTCCACAGCGGCCTATTGTCGGCTTATGGCCATATTTGAAAATAAACACCTCCGCTGAATGTATCACACTTTCAAGTGTGTTTCTGACCGGAGTAGCCATGTTTTTGGTGTTTTTCAGGGGTGGGTTAAGTGATTTGGGGACTACAGACAAATACTGTCTTGCTTTACCTTTCCTCTTTTCTCTAACTGGAAAGATACACAAAACTATTAACAGTAAAACTATTAATACTGCACAATACATTTACATGATCATGTGATTATTCAGACACATCAACTAACAATCATTCTGGCACAATACATAAATATCAACTAAACATTAAATATACACATTATCCAAACATAAACATAAATCTCCCACAAATAACGCCATATCTCACAACAAGAGAAAGAAACCAGACCTGCATTCAAATGTTCAAAGAGTGAAAGAGATTTTATTGTTATTATCAGCGCAGTGTACTTAAATTTACTTAAAGGAGTCCATGGCATAAAAATGTCTCTTTATGAGTTTTTTTAACATTAATATGTGTCCCCCAGCCTGCCTATGGCCCCCCAGTGGCTAGAAATGGAGATAGGTGTAAACCGAGCCCTGGGTATCCTGCTCTGCCTTTGAGAAAATGAAAGCTCAGATGGGCCGATCTGGAACCTTGCTCCTTATGAGGTCATAAGGGGCAAGATTACCGCCCCTTTCTCTGCTTTGCCCGCCCAGAGAATTTGGCCCACCCATGAGACAGAGACATCATGGCTTTCAAACAAGCAAAGTGGCAGTTGGTCAAGGCCACACCCCCAGCCTCCACCTTTTAAAAGTACTTTAATTGAAAATGTGCATGTCCTGAATGCAGGAGCTTAAAGTACTAGTATCTTTTTAAAGTTAAAGTGGCACTTTTTTCTTTCATATTAATGTAAAGGATTAAATAAATAGGTTAAATAAATGTAAAGGTTAAATAAATAGATTCCATGCATGTCACCCTATACCTTTTTAAAAGATTAACTATTCTTTGCATAAAGAAAATGAAATCCTTTGGGTAAAACAGAAAAACACTTTTACATTTAAGGAGATCCTTCTCATGTCAGATTAGTTTTAGTCCATCAGATGCAGTGATGGACTAAAACTAATCTGACATGAGAAGAATCTCCTTAAATGTACAAGTGTTTTTCTGTTTTACCCAAAGGATTCCTCTAACTGTCTGTCTGTTTGTCTGTCTGTTCTTCTCTCTGGCTGATCTCAGAATCAGGAGGGGTCATATCTGGGCCCCTATCTTGTAGTAAGTAGTAGATTCTATAGTCTGCTTGCTCAGCCAGTGCTACCCTGATCACCACTGCAGTCTGTCTAGTCTGTGTAATTCAGTTACCAGCTGCCATTTTATACAGTGGTTTCAGATGGAAAATGAAACAAATATCACATTGGCAAAACAAAGAAATGCTGTGATAATATGGTGAAGCAGTTGCGTGAGTGCTCAGGGGAAGCATCCTGCCACAACAGAATGCACTTGAACTCATAAAGGAAGCCATGAGAACATGTGTTGCCATTGTTAAGTAACAGTGCATGCGAGGAGATGCTTGTCTAAAACTGTCACATACTAACTAATTGAGTCTGAATCAACTGATTTTAAATCCCCAGTATGGATCAAAATGGCACAATGACGATTGACTGGAATGAGTGGCGGGATTACCACCTCCTGCATCCAGCAGGCAACATTCCTGAGATCATCCTCTACTGGAAACACTCCACGGTACACACTCTTCCTCTCTGCCTCAAAGCAAGGGCAAACAAACATTAAGAGCAGACCCTAAGTCAAAATCTCATATTTCCTGCTCAATGTATTTGTTGGAGCAATGTGGAAGTAGATGACGAGATAGCATTTTGAACACGGTTGCCAGATTGTTACGTTTGAAATGATGAAAATACCAAAGACTCATAATTAGGCACTTATAGATGCTAGTTGGATTAGTTAGAATGTATGTTTGATTATATTTTTTCATCTTAAATTAAAGGCAACATCCGCATCCATCCCAATTCAGTCGCAAAGTGACCGCAGGAACTGGCGATTTTTAGCTTAGAAAGGGCAGATGATGGACCTTTTTCTTGTTTTAACACCATATGGAAACCCACAACTTATCATGTTATAACGCGGAAAGTATAATTTACCGACATTTGTTAGGTTTGTGTAGTAATGATAGTTTTGTGATATACAGTAACAAGAAAGTGTATGTTAAGAAAAGATTCTTGTAAAAACTGAATACTTTGGTATCTGGTAATGAGTATAATATATAATGTGATTTACTTTCTGTAACAGCATATAGGCATTTAGAGAACGGCATTTGAGTAGTTAGTAACTATGTGTTATTATTACAATGACTGGTAAACACATAATAGTACTAATATTCATACAGCACTTATGATTTGTGTTATGACCTGATTTGGTATTCCCCTGGCACTAACTCCATTAAAACTGAGGATTACTGAGGATCATTGGCTGAAACTCTCTGCTTCCTCCTCAGATCTTAGATGTTGGGGAGAGTTTGTTGGTGCCTGATGAGTTCACGGCAGAAGAGAAGAAAACAGGAATGTGGTGGCGACACCTCGTGGCTGGAGGGGGGGCTGGTGCTGTGTCCCGAACCTGCACAGCACCACTGGACAGGCTCAAAGTACTCATGCAGGTAAGGCACAACACACAGGGCGGCTGTGGCTCAGCGGTAGAGCGGTTGCCTGCCAATTGGAAGGTTGGTGGTTCAATCCCTGGCCCTGCAGTCCCATGTCGAAGTGGTAGTGCTTCGACATGGGACTGCTGTTACAGAATGTCTCATCAGATAAACATCAGATGAGACACTGAATAAAGTTCAGTGTCTCATCAGATAAACACTCACACACATTCACACTCCGATGCACAGCATCGGGGTGTGGCACCTTGTGGTGGCACCTTGTACGGCAGCCTCGGCCACAGTGTATGAATGTGTGTGAATGGTGAATGGTTCCTGTATGATGTAAGCGCTTTGAGTAGTCGTTAAGACTAGAAAAGCGCTATATAAATACAGCACATTTACATTTACATTTACACAGCTGAAGATTTAGGGAGTACTCTCAGAGAGGGATATTGTTATTATATATAAACTGAACAAAGAGGAATGAATTACTGAACATCACCTTACCTGCCAACATTGGGCTGTAAAAAAGAGGGCGATTTTATGGGGTATCAGTTAGAATGGCATACTACCCGCCCCATACAGCCCTACACCACTAATTCATTCAATTCAGCTGTTTAATCCATACTCAGTTCAGTCGACTATCTCCTAAGTTTAAACGCAGCGAGTGATGCACGGCACGTCAGGCAGGGTTATTTGGGTTACCAGGTTGTACCACGACATATCCTACAGTCTGGCCATATCACAGAAACTGTAAAGCACCCATTTGAGTCATATCACTCTGAAATCTGGAGATTAGCGGGACAAATTACCAATCTGTAGCAGTGCAGGAAAAAGGGTTAAAAGTGGGTGGACTCCCACGTAAATCGGGAGTGTTGACGGGTATGCATCACAGTGTGAATAGATGCTGATGGTGTGTCCTGTTCTGGTCTCCCTAGGTTCACTCCTCCCAAGAGCAACAGCATGCGTATGACTGGAGGCTTTGTCCAGATGATCCGGGAGGGTGGTGTGAGGTCACTGTGGCGAGGTAACGGCATCAATGTCATCAAAATAGCCCCTGAGTCAGCTATTAAGTTCATGGCCTACGAACAGGTATGCAGCAATACACCTCTGACTCCAATAAGCCGTTTATTTTATTTCACATTATTGTTGTTGCATGACAAAACATGTCCTGTCTGTCAGATTAAACGATTAATTGGAAGTAACCAGGAGACGTTGGGCATCACAGAGAGGCTGGTGGCAGGCTCTCTGGCTGGAGCAAGCGCCCAGAGCAGCATCTACCCCATGGAGGTAAGAGATCAGTGAGCACAGACAGAATAAAACCTTTTTAAGTAAGACCTTAAAATAACGATTGTATTTATTCTGTAAATGTTATGTAGCAACTCATAACTCAATATGTTTGAATGCAGAAATACCTGGGTGGACTCCTGGGTTTTTGTCTTGTGACTGACTGCCCATTTAATTTAAACCTTGCCCAACTTTAAGCCTTGAATGCATCATGTGATACTGTACTGTGACCTCTTATCTGAAAGAAATCAGATCTTCACATCAGACTACCAGACCTTCAGTTATGCATAAAGTATATGTAAATGATGATGACAACACAAGGTATTTTAAGGTCCCATAGTATGAAAATTTCACTTTATGAGTTTTTTAACATTAATATGCGTTTCCCCCAGCCTGCCTATGGTCCCCCAGTGGCTAGAAATGGTGATTGGTGTAAACCGAGCCCTGGGTATCCTGCTCTGCCTTTGAGAAAATGAAAGCTCAGAAATCTGGGATCTTGCCCCTTATGACCTCATAAGGTTACCTCCCCTTTCTCTGCTTTGCCCGCCCAGAGAATTTGGCCCACCCATGAGAGAGAGAAACCATGGCTTTCAAACAAGCTAAGTGGCAGTTGGTCAAGGCCACACCCCCAACCTCCACCTTGCCCCCCCACCCTCCCTCTTTCCTCCTCAAAAGCTACAGACTCAGAAATGGCACATACTAAGGAAAGCTCATTGTGGGACTGGCTCTAGTGGCTGGAATTCTGCTCCGAGGCTGAATTTTGGAAAAGAGACTTCAGATACAGTATTATATGTCATGGGACCATGAATAAAAAGCAAGGTTCACATAAACTTGTCATGGCACATCTTGAGTTTCCAATCATTTCTACAACTCTTACTTTTCTGTGATGGAATTATTGTCTTAGTCACAAAAACACTCATGAATGCTTGCAGCCTCTTAGCCTGTGGGGATGTAAAACATGTTTAACTTTGGACCCTGACACCCGTGTTCCAGCAGCTTCTATTTCACTATAAAGCTGTTTATTGGTTGTATCTTGGTTGACTCTTGACCATTCATTTTGTTTCTTACTTTAGATTTTCAGTGGGGGATTGTGGTCTATGCATGTGTTGATGAGCAAGTGAAGGTGTGAGTCTAGATGGGTAAAATTAGGTGCACTGGGGTTTTTAAGGGAAAGCTTTCATTAAAAGTCAAAGTCTGTCTCTCAGGTCTTGAAGACACGATTGGCCCTGGGGAGGACAGGCCAGTACTCGGGCATCGTGGATTGTGCCAAACATATCTTTCAGAAGGAGGGCGTGGCTGCTTTCTATAAGGGCTATGTCCCCAACATGCTGGGCATCATCCCCTATGCTGGCATCGACCTGGCTGTCTATGAGGTGTGTGGTTGTTTTCATTGGATAACTTCTTAATTGTTTTTTTGTTATTATTTTGACACATTTGCTCTCTTCTTTTTTTGTCAGACTCTGAAGAATTACTGGCTGCAGTGCTTTGCCACAGACAGCGCTAATCCAGGAGTGTTTGTGCTCCTGGCTTGTGGCACCACTTCCAGCACGTGTGGCCAGCTAGCCAGCTACCCACTGGCCCTGGTCAGGACTCGAATGCAGGCACAAGGTCAGTCACTGCAGAACTCTGGAGGAATATAGGTAGCTCACCTGGTAGAGCACCCACCTCCCACGGGTGTCCGGATAGCTCAGACTTCAGCTGTCCTATCACATAGAGGCCTAAAATGCTCAACATCTTTAAAACAGAGGGAATGTTCTGTAATTTGACACAATTAATATTGCAAATCTAACTAATATCATAAACATTGCTTATTGGCCAAGACCACATAATCAAACTTGAAGCTGATGTTTCTGCAAGCTTTGTAAAAAATAAAGTTTGCCTTGTTTGAGGTGTATGTATAGTTCAGGGAACTTGGATTGTAAAATGAACACCTGCTTAATTTTCCTCAGTGTGGTTTCTCTGGTTGCTGGGGCCACATTACTTCCATCATAAACTCAGACGGCAGCGGTAAATATCCCTGCGAGATCTCTCTACGAGAGCTGTCCTGTCTATCCTTGGCTTTGCTGTCCTTTTAGAAACAATGCAGGTAGCGGCAGTCTAAAGTATGTATAGAGTTCTTATGTGGAATGACTGTATTATGACTTCAGAATCCAGATTGGAGCATCTGTATTAAGCATGGTGCATGATGTTCATCGACTTGTCCGTACGGTAAGATTCATGTGTACTGAAGGCACGGCAGAACTCAACACAGGAGTAGCATTATGTGTGGTGCAGTGTTGGATGAGCCTGTCTTCCTCTGTTTTCCTCAGCAACACTGGAAGGGGGTCCTCAAATGACCATGAAGGCCCTGTTCAGACACATTGTTAGGACCGAGGGGCCCATGGGACTTTACCGAGGCTTGGCACCCAACTTCATGAAGGTCATTCCATCTGTCAGCATCAGCTACGTGGTCTACGAGTACCTCAAGATTGCACTGGGGGTCCAGTCAAAGTGAGGTGGGAGGCATAGTGAGGAGATCAAGAGGCCAAATGTTTTTGAGCTGAAGATTTCCTGCGTTGGGCTCGAAGAAGCAAGCAGCTGACATTTAACATTTTATAAAATGTGAAATTCCAGGGTTTAAAGGATTAACGTGAAATGATGTGAATGAAGAGGAATGAGAACTTTAAAAAGCAGAAAGGCTGATGAAGACTTCCAAGATGGAGAAAACTACTTGAGAAAACAATTTCTGTTTGTTGCTCTTATTTAAATGTCTTTTAAGCAATCCCAGATTGCTTCAACAAGACAAAAGTTTACATTGAATTAAAAGGTAGTTTACTGGGGTACCAGTAAATGTCATGTTGCCATGTGGCAGGTGTAGTCCTGCTGGTCTGTGTAAAGGATGAATCTTGAAGGGCTTTGCTAAGGCAGATAACCTCTGACCTCAGTCCATACTCTTTTTAAAATAGTTTTGACTTTCGAGCACTGTCTCTTCCCTCTCTCCCCCCAAACAAAGCCGCAAAGTCTCGGCTTAATGAAAACAATGCAGTAGCTGTATACTGTTGGTTAACTAGGCTTGAGTAATCCAGCGCACAGATGATAAAAACAAGACCATGAATTTGTTTTTTTCCTCCATGACACCTACCGCGCTGTGTAAATGTGGCAATTACAGGGTAATGAAACACTGAATTTCCTTTTTCTTTCCAAAGATTCACAGCTTCTTCAGTTGCTTTAAAAGGTATATTGTGTAGTATTTTATTTAAAAAAAAAACATATACAAAAATAATCAGTCATCACATATGCCCCAGTGTGTGGTGACGTTTGTTACTGCAATCTGCCTGTATTTTCTTTTTTCTTCTTCTTCTGTGTACTGGACGTTTATAAAGATCCTTTGGGCCCCATGTGGGTTTGTAACCCCCCCCCCAGCCAATAACAGTGTGCAGGTTGAGCAGCCCGTTCTTATTCCCTTACGCCCCTCGGCCGGCTGTCATACTGACACACTCAATCTCAAAGTGTGTACAGACGTTTCACAGAAGCCTCTCTGAGCTACGCCTCCATTCTTCCTTAATTCCTGTACAAAATATCCATTATTATATTTTCACGTCCAGAACAGTTTTGCTTTAATTGTAATTGTATTATTAGCTGGATCTTATTTCACCAGCTTGTGAGCTAAAGACATTTTCCATTCTTGGGCAATGTAAACAGGGTTCAAAATTAGCACCATCTGCTAGCCAAATTCTGGTGAAATCTCCAAGTGGCTGGTAGATCTGCTTTATTAACCAGCCAAAACAAAATGGTAATATTCACTACCCATTTGGCTAGTACATTTTGAACCCTGTATGTAAGCAAATAGTCCTTTAAACCAAGCAGAGGCAGTCATTATTCATATATATATATATATATATATATATATATATATATATATATATATATATATATATATATAAACTATCCATAGATATAAAGATAGTTTTATATCTATGGAGGCAGCACTGTAAGCCTGACTGATGCCTGTGTCAAATGAGAGACAGATTCCATGAGTGCCTTGTGTGCCTCTCTTAAATGCACTTAAACACTAAGAGGTGGAGTCTGTGGAACATTGAATGCACTTTAAGGTACTCTGCTTAATTCCTGTTATCTATTGGTTCTGCTGAATGTATTCCAGTCTCTTTTGGATTTTAGAGTAATTATGGTCTTGGTGACAAACTGAGGCGAAGAAGTGCTTTGTTTTAGAGTTATAGAAGCAACTCTGATATGGTTTAAAATTCAACGCTTCAATGATGTAGAACCCCAAAGTGTTCAATGCTAAATTAAACAGAAAACTATTTAACAATTGTAAAATATTTAAGTGAACCAACATTTTGTGAAATAATTGAAGAAATTATTAAAACTCCACTCTATTATAAATTGATTTGTCATCATTCCTTTGTTGGTTATCATTTTGATTTCATTGGGGGTAGATATTTTTTTCTTCCAAAATTCTACATATTTAAACAAGAAATTACAGTTGATTTTAGTTTCTTTTATGTCAGAATAAAGCCACATGAGTACCTCAACTTAAATAAAAGTTACTTTGCACCACTGTCAAAAGAATAGAATCACGCAACCTATTGATCCACTGAAGAAGAGCATTAATGACTATTGTTGACATCAAATGGAGTGAAGTAGAAGTACCTCAAAGTGTGCGTGTGTGTGTGTGAGTGAGTGTCCATTCAAACCTTTGACTGGTACTATATGGTAACCTAACATAGCACCAACAACATACCATGACTCATTAGGTCACTCCCATAGACAGTTAAAGAAATGGGTCAACAGATCCCGTTGTTCTGGACGGACACCTGTGAAGTCTATTAGAAGCTCGTTTCTGGAGATGGCTGAGCGTTACTGGGCAGCCTCCAACTGAGCTTGAAGACGTAGATGTGACGTGAGCAACCTGTCTGAAAGTTGTAAGTCTTCCTCCTTTATACAGTTCCCCAAGCACTTAAAAGACCCCTTTCATAGTAGGGCCTCCACAAGAAAAGACTGACCTCCCACCTGTAAGTTACAGTTAAACCACAGTGAGGCAGAATTATCCAAAATAGAGTCAAAAGATAGCACATAATGTTAGGCCCTTTATAATCTTATATGATGGGGTGAGCAGGCATTTACCTTGGCTTATAACCCTATCTGAGTCCTATATGAGGAAAGGTGGTTCTCCAGAAACGGCAGCACACGCTCTGCCTGATGGGGAGAAACTGCACCGTCCCGATAACTGTACAGGCTTGTTCATGAAGGTTAAAAGAGTCAGTAGGCAGAGAGCCAAAACCAATAAACAGCCTACACATGTGACAGGCAGCAGACACATCAACGTACACGACAGCCGTGCAAGACAGTCAGGTGGAAGTTAAAATTGGGGAAGTTGTTGAATAAGTGCGAAACCACTGAAACTCCACTTTCAGTTAGTTGTAGATGTGTAGACAACACGTTAAATAGTACTGTAATTAAAGAATCAGTACTAGAACCAGACAGTGGTTTGATTCGATGACCTACTTTGTCGGATCAAGCCTTTCATTCACTTAACCCAGTGAGTTTAAAAGAGAGACTTGCAGTCACACTGATTGTACTCAGTCTTCATCTGTTTACACTCAAACTTCCAGTTTCCACTTTGTCGCTGCTAAAAAAAAAAAAATAGAGTGGTGCGCGCCCTCTGAACGCACACTCAAAAAATCCTGGTGCGCCACCAAGATCTACGTCATTTTGACGTCAGATTGGCACGTACCAGCTTGGTTGCATCAATAAATTGGCCTTAAAGGCTTGCGTCATGTGGATTCAACGACAGTGTCTTACTTAGAATTCCTAAGTAATTACAAATAAATTTAATGTTAATGTTAAAAGAATCTAACAATCACACACACAAAGGATGTGTTACACAAAGGATGGAAAAGGGCATCACACTTCTAACACATTTCATTCTCCCAACTAGTCCAGATATACAGTGAAGAAAATAAGTATTTGAACACCCTGCTATTTTGCAAGTTCTCCCACTTGGAGAGGTCTGAAATTGTCATCGTAGGTGCATGTCCACTGTGAGAGACATAATCTAAAAAAAAAATCCAGAAATCACAACATATGATTTTTTAACTATTTATTTGTATGATACAGCTGCAAATAAGTATTTGAACACCTGAGAAAATCAATGTTAATATTTGGTACAGTAGCCTTTGCTCCCTCCAAAGATTCTCTATTGGGTTTAGGTCTGGAGACTGGCTAGGCCACACCAGAACCTTGATATGCTTCTTCCAGAGCCACTCCTTGGTTCTCCTGGCTGTGTGCTTCGGGTCATTGTCATGTTGGAAGACCCAGCCTCGACCCATCTTCAATGCTCTAACTGAGGGAAGGAGGTTGTTCCCCAAAATCTCGCAATACATGGCCCCGGTCATCTTCTCCTTAATACAGTGCAGTCGCCCTGTCCCATGTGCAGAAAAACACCCCCAAAGCATGATGCTACCACCCCCATGCTTCACAGTAGGGATGGTGTTCTTGGGATGGTACTCATCATTCTTCTTCCTCCAAACACGGTTAGTGGAATTATGACCAAAAAGTTCTATTTTGGTCTCATCTGACCACATGACTTTCTCCCATGACTCCTCTGGATCATCCAAATGGTCATTGGCAAACTTCAGACGGGCCTTGACATGTGTTGGTTTAAGCAGGGAAACCTTCCGTACCATGCATGATTTCAAAACATGACGTCTTAGTGTATTACCAACAGTAACCTTGGAAACGGTGGTCCCAGCTATTTTCAGGTCATTGACCAGCTCCTCCTGTGTAGTTCTGGGCTGATTTCTCACCTTTCTTAGGATCATTGAGACCCCACAAGGTGAGATCTTGCATGGAGCCCCAGTCCGAGGGAGATTGACAGTCATGTTTAGATTCTTCCATTTTCTAATGATTGCTCCAACAGTGGACCTTTTTTCACCAAGCTGCTTGGCAATTTCCCTGTAGAATTATATCAATCAGCCAACATAATAACCTGAGTTAATTTTAACTCCTTTATATACTGTTAGGTAGTTTAATCTACAGCAATGCATCATATTTTCTAAGATTATCATGTTTGTAGGGTCATTGTCCTGTGAGAACCAGGTATCTCTATAAAGTCATGTTTTTATGAGCTCAGAAACACATTTTTTAGCTTTGTGAGGATGTATTTTCCAGCTGATCCATGAGAATTTTAAAATGAATAACGAGTCTTTAGTAAAAGAAGTAGGAGAATTTTCTCAACCCATAAAGGAACACTTCATCCTTCAGTGTAACACAAACATATGTAATTAACACTACTGAAGATATATGGTTTTCATTGGACAGGAAGCTTGTGAAAGATTGTAACCCCGAAAAGTAACTAAAGCTGTCAGATAAATGAAGTGTACAGTAGTAAAAATATATTAGTAGGCTATAGGCCTACCTCTAAAAGGTAGTGGAGTATAAGTTTTAAAGTTATATAATATGGAAATACTATTAAATAAAGTACAAGTAGGCCTACCTCGAATTTATTTGAGTCAATGTACTCTACAAGATGAAAGGATTTGGAGTAAAAGACTTATATGTTGATATGATATATATGATGTGATACTAGGTAGTTGCCTATAGTGCAGTACTTTCCTTATCTAATGTCGAATTTGGTAGTATGTGCTGATACTTTCAGTGCAGCAGTCGGTAGGCTAAGCTAGCTAGAGAGACGCTGAGTCAGCACAGCTTTCCCTCGGACTCACTGGTCCCGTGCCTCGCTGCTGACTAAGAGGAAGTCGTCCACACGTCGGTTTACCGAATGCGGTTTCAAACATGTTTTCGCCGCCTTTGTAAACCTAAAGCTGCATAAAAACGATTTTTTTCGGCGGCAGCGCCTGCGGCATATCCTGTTGTAAAGACCTTATTTACCACGGAACCGGTTGGGTCCGAGAGCTGCAGTCACGAGACAGTCATTTCCTACAAACTACCACGCGCCTATAGCTCCTGTTGAGAGAAGGAAGTAGGATGAAAGAGTAGGCTATTCATTTTTCAATTTTCTACTCCACGGTTTGCTTTGTTACCGAGACACAAAATGTTGTCCTTGGAGCAAGTGAAGCAGAGTTTAGAGAGTGCAGGACAGTCTCACATCCTACAGTTTTGGCCGGAGCTGTGTGAGGTGGAGAGAGACAGCTTCCTCCAAGAGTTGTCTCAGCTGGATCTAAAGGGACTTAAGGACCACTGCGAAGGGGCCGCGAGGGCTGCAGCCTCCCCGCCTGCCAGCTTGGATCAACACATAGAGCCAGTTCCCCCAGAGTCCATCGGCAGCGCGAGGAAAAGTGACAAAGATTCTCTTGCAGAGTGGGAAAATGAAGGTAAATGTTTTTAGATGTTTTACGATAACCTGTAATGCTCTCACTGCTATCCGTTTTTATACAGGACTTTACTTTTTGTAGGCCTATTTTGCGTTATTGTAGTATATCAATAAAAAAGGGTGTTGTGGGGGAACACACAAAATATGGGAGTCTGGACAAGAGTTATCCAAAGACAGATAGAGTAGACTACACTATAAAATTAACAAAGACAAACCCAATAATTCCATTAATTCCAGAAGATCAAGCATTTAGTGCGACGTACAGTGGCTTTAAATCCCTGCATTTCTACATCATTTTAGGGAGTAGGTAAAACATAATCAAGTAATTAATTAAGTTTATATTAATGATTCTCCCAGAAAGAATAATAGCTACAACCATGTATAACAAAAACTTATTTTTTATACATAGATCACCGAGATGTATAGATAAAGTCACATCAAACGAATTAATGTGTGTGTGTGTGTGTGTGTGTGTGTGTGTGTGTGTGTGTGTGTGTGTGTGTGTTTGTGTATTTTGAAAAGTAGTGAGGACATGTCTTCCTGTCCCCAGTGGATACACCTAGAGCAGTGGTTCTCAAACTTTTTCCAATAATGTACCCCTTTTGAATTGTTTCTTTAAGCCCAGTACACCTCAACCGGCACTTATCTTTTTTTTTGGTAGAAAAAAAAGTCTATATAAAGACTGTCAGCAATAGATTTACTAAACAACTCAGCCTTGTAACTGAAAAAAACTTTGAAATGCTTATGAGAAAAGGACAAAACTTTGGAAAAAGATGGTGGAAAGAAGGAAGGAAGTAAGGCAAGAATAGGTCAAAAATAGTATCAAAAACCGGGACATAACTTTGAAAAAAGAGAGAAACTTGTAAAAGTAGGAGGACAGTAGAAGGAAGGAAGGAAGGAATAGATAAGGTGACACAAATGTCACATTTCTGATAAGAAAAAAAGTGTACATAAAGAGGAACAATGTTCTGGACAACAGCCTTGTAACTATTAAACATGATGTTATAGCTTACGTATAGTCCTCCAAAGTACCCCTAGGGGTACACGTAGCCCACGGCCGTTTGACAAACAGTGCCTTAAGCAAAACTATTTCGCATATGTGTGTGGAGAGTTGTGCAATTGTATCTCTGGTGTGTGCATCAGATTTGTAGCCTAAATGTGTCAAATAAAATATCAAAATCTCTAGGCTATGCAGATTTTTAAGTGTATTGAGATTTGAAAATGTGTAGACAAAACTGTAAATGTGTGTATACATATATTATAGGCTGAAAAATTTACAGTATTCAGTATTTTTGCTCCATGAGCAGAAAACCTCCAGCCTACCATAGATGTAATATGTTAAACACAGACAAGCCATCATTTAACTCAGCATGGACAAAACTGTGTGTGCCGCTTTGCTACGGTTTCTGTGTTGAATGACATGTTTCCTTCGAAAAATAAATTGGAACCTAATTTACTAAATGAACATAACTGTATTGGGGAAGATTTGAAAGTAGCTATTGAGGCCATAAAAAATGGCATATAAAATATTTATTTACAGTAATGTGATCTATTTAAATTAGCTGGATACATGGTTAAACATAGTTTTTTCTTACCATGTGTATTTCGTCCATAGCAATTCTCGTAAAATCTGTCCCAAAACGTCCCAGTAATATATTAAATGCTATAAACATATTCTTGGTAAAATTTGACAATCATTCACTGAAAGAACCAAGCATGTCTGCCTTCAGGGTGCGGAACGGCTGCGGATCCGCTCCAGAACGGCGGAGTCATTAGGTTTCCATTAGTCAATGTGTGTATTTTCACTGACTAAGTAACGGCTGCGTCCCATCTGCATCCCAGCTCCGTCCCAGCTCCGGCAGCCCTCCGGTGCAGATACGCAGAACTCTGCAACAATTCAGCACACTGCAGACGTGCGGCGCACAGAGCCAACATGCAGTGGAGCCGATCCACAGCCGTTATGCAATCGGTGGAAATCAGGCATTATAGCAAAAAGGTACAGACAGGCAAAGAAGTCAGGGTTTGTAATATTTTTTAATATTATGTCTCTCACAGTGGACATGCACCTACAATGACAATTTCAGACCCCTCCATGATTTCTAAGTGGGAGAACTTGCAAAATAGCAGGGTGTTCAAATACTTATTTTCCTCACTGTATATATACTATGTATACAGTATATGACTTTTATCATTGCTTTTTCTTCTGAAATACTAGAGAGATTATTCATACGCCTTGCTGCTGTTGATGATGTTACCACTCTATTTTACCACTCTATTTTGACAGGGCTGTTGCAAATATCAGAGAATCGAGTTGGAGTCCTGCTTTTGGCTGGTGGTCAGGGGACCCGCCTTGGTGTACAGTATCCCAAAGGGATGTATAACGTTGGGCTACCAAGCGGCAAAACCTTGTATCAAATCCAGACAGAGCGCATTCACAAAATCCAGGAGCTGGCCGACAGAAAGTATGGCTCCAAATGCACCGTTCCATGGTAATATTACACAACGGATCTTTCTTCACTATGACCATGTGTAGGCTTTTGCTAACACAGGGTATGTTAAACACAACTCCCAGACATTACAGTACAATGCACTATAAAAAACTTCTGGCAGCAGTAGAAACAAGCTGTAAACCAATATAGTAAATAGTTACACGTTATATTGTCATGGCGAACATGTTGTTCATTTACACATCCAGCAGACACGAAGAACATTAGCATTCACTCGATGTCATGTTTCTGTTCACCTGGCACATGTAATGCCAATATTCACTCTTCTTTTATCTCCGGTTTAGGTTTATTTTTAAAGAAAATATCTAGCTATTAATATTAGCTGCTAAATATGCCCTACAAAGCCTACAGTAACTGCATACACAATTTAGTTAACCAGACTTGTTGGCATTCGTTTTTAATGGCATAGACTTGTATTATTTCAAAGAAAACTAAAAAGAAACAATGGTTACAACAACAGAGCCGAGTTAAAGCTTACTGATGAGATAACCATTGCTAGCTGTGGCTAAAAAAACTTCAAACTTAAGCTTTTTTTTGTAGTTGCTGTTTGTCTACCAGCTAGTTGCTAACTGTCTGTCTGCTGTTTGGTGCTGGACAGTGAATTTATCAGAGCTTTTTTTTTTTACTGAAAACAGCGGCCTACTGCCAACAGTGAGATAATGGTTGAAAGCTAAGTGGAGCGTTGAAGGATGCTGAAGAATTATTATTATTCCTTCGTCCGGCAAATAAATTGCCTTTTTGAGGGGCTTAACATTCTCATAAACTCACCAAAATTGGCGGGCGCATAAAGTCTAGTGAAAATGTACGTATTTTAAGGGTTTTGGGAATAGACACACAAAATGGCTGACTACACCCCCTACAAAGTTCAAAAAAATGGAGCCCCAGCAGTACGTTTAACGTGAACTAACGAAACTTGGTTATACTGTATGTATCATGTAAAGATGTACAAAAAACTTCATTGAAGCCATCTCCTAAACCCAACACAAAGTCCGCCATTTTGAATTGAAAGTTCGAAATTAGTGTGATTTTGGCCATTTCCACGTGTCGTACTTTAACAAACTCCTCCTAGAGATTTCCTCCAATCAACTTCAGATTTGGTCTGTGCCATCTTAAGACGTTATTTAAAACGTTATTAAAAGGCCCCGTAGCAGGGCGGCCATTTTGTGTGTTTTGCCATCAAAACAGGAAGTGGCTGTAACTTGAGTGTACATTGTCCAATTGGCAATTGGCTCGAAACTTTTCAGGATTCATTGTGTCCAACCCTGATGACATCTACACGCCGTCACAATGTCACAACCCCCTATTGGCAACAGGAAGTAGGCCTAAAAGTCAAGATGCTATACTTTAACAAACTCCTCTCATCTGATGGACTTCAAATTTGGTCTGTACCATCTCGACACCTTAAAGATGAAAAGTTATTAAAATAATTTTTTTTTCGTTAAATGATGTGGCGGACATTTTGAGTTTTTAGCGAACAAGAAAAGTGGCTGTGAATACAGTGTACATTGTCATATCTGCCTGAAATTTCCCACATAAACAAGAGTACCTCATGTATAAAAGACTGTGCAGCTTTCATACCAGAAGATGGTTAAAACTTTACGCACAGAAATATTCTGTTTAAAACCGGGCGTATGCTAGGTCCTGCGCACCTTTTCTTTATACATCACAATCAACGTGAGCGCACGTGAATGAGCCACCGACCCCGCCTTGCCTCCCATAAATTAATATGGTAATTATTATAAATTTGGCCCCAATGTCATTCTTTCTCCAAAACAGTTTATCCAGACAGTGTGCACGGATCCGCTGTGCCACGCATGGATGAAATAATAAAAAATAAATAGGACTACAGTAACAGAAATATGTGCAGAATCAAGACAGCCCAGTGTTTGGACTAGGTACACCTTGTTCACTTAATAGTCCAAAGCTGCTTACAGCTTTAATTATTTGTGGATTTTTTACTAAGAGTGACCACTTTCACATACGAGTAGTCATGTGCTGTATTTATATATCTTTTCTAGTCTTAACGACTACTCAAAGCGCTTTTACATCATACAGGAACCATTCACACACATTCATACACTGTGGCCAAGGCTGCCGTACAAGGTGCCACCTGCTCATCAGATAAACATGCACACACATTCACACTCCGATGCGCAGCATCGGGGGCAACCGGGGTTCAGCGTCTTGCCCAAGGACACTTCGACATGGGACTGCAGGGCCAGGGATTGAACCACCAACCTTCCAATTGGCAGGCAACCGCTCTACCACTGTGATCCGTTGTTGATACAAAAATATTTAAAGTAATGTTATGTGATTAAAAACATGATCATTTTAAGATAAATAATGTCAACAAGCTTATAAAGAGTAATAACTTATTTATAATATATTTTAACACCTTGTCTGTACTATGGCAACTTTTCAGGTACATAATGACCAGTGAGTTCACTCTGGCACCCACTGAGAAGTTCTTCAAGGAGAACAACTACTTTGGTCTGGAGCCGTCTAACATTGTTATGTTTGAGCAAAGGATGATCCCTGCGGTAACGTTTGATGGAAAGGTCATCCTGCAGGGCAAAGGGAAGTTAGCCATGGCCCCAGGTAGGTGCACATCAGCTCCTACAGAAGATCCAGACACAAATATCAGTAAAACCACTGTGGTTTCACCTATTGCCTCTGATGTGTGTTCAGGATAGTTTGAGGTAGTGCAACATGTTTCAAAACCTCTCCACTCTCTGTCAGATGGGAATGGTGGTCTGTACCAGGCGTTGGTGGACAACAAGGTTCTGGAGGACATGAAGAAGAGAGGAGTGGAGTACCTGCATGTGTACTGTGTAGACAACATCCTGGTCAAAATGGCTGACCCCGTGTTTATTGGGTTCTGTGTGAGCAAAGGAGCTGACTGTGGAGCCAAGGTAGAGTAATATCATTCAGTAGATATAAAAGAGTCCCTTAAAGGAATAGCTCAACATTTGATTTCTTTCTGAGAGCTAGATGAGAATATTGCCGTCATGCCTGTGCATTAAATGCAAAGCTGGAGCAGGAAGGCATCCTTTATACATTTCTGCTTGTGTAAAGATTAAACACAATGGTTAGTGAGCTTTAGCGGTGCTGTTAGATGTATTGTTGGACAGAACCAGGCTAGCTTTTTGTCCCTGCTCGGATATGTCCACCTGCTCTGACTCCAGCTCTGTACTTATAACACAGACATGAGAATGATATCCATCTTCCCACCTCACTCTTGCAAAGGAAGGAAAGTATATAAAATAGGTAACCTATTGTTATGTTATGGCAAACATGAATATTGTGGGACTATTTCTGATTTGAATACAGAGCTGTTAAATAACTGTTATCATGGCCACTTGAGGTAGCCTGATCTCCCAGAGCCTTGGTCTGTCTGAGGTTTCTTCCTAAAAGGAAGTTTTTTTACTCGCCACTGTTGCATCAAATGCTTGCTCATGGGAAATTGTTGGGTCTTTGTAAAATGAACAGTGTTCCAGGGGAACATGAGAGTTTGCCCATCCAGTCTTCATGTGTTTTGTGGACCTGCGGAAGGCCTCTGACTGTGTCCTGTGGGAGTATGGGGTACCCGGGCCGTTGCTACGAGCCATCTGGTCCTTACATGACCAGAGTGAGAGCTTTGTCTGTATTCTCAGAAGACTCTGCTAGGGTGTTCCCTTGTCACAGTTTCTGTTGAAAGGGTCTCAATTGCAGCCTGTGGGAGTGTCTTATATAGGGTCCTTGGAATTGTTTTTTGTTTGTTTTTGTAGATGATATGGTTGTGTTGGCTTCATCAGACTGTGACCTTCAGCATGCACTGGGGCTGTTGGAGTCGAGTGTGAAGCAATCAGCATGAGAGGCAGCCACTCTAAGTCTCGGTTCTCTACCAGATTGGTGCTGCTTGCGCTGGTTGTAGGCTGGACTGTTGTGGTAATAAGCGGGGGTATGCCACAAGGCAGAGCGTTCGATCTACCTTTTGGGGGGCTGGGCTTACCCTTAATGAGTTAAGAGAAGGTCAGTCTACATCCCAAGGATTGTGCTGCACAGGCAAAAGTAAAACTTTAAAATATTTAGGGGTTGGTAAATAAAACAATGATCCCAGCCTGTCATACCCTGCATATACTGTATATTTCTGATCAGGTTCAACCATGCTTAGATTTTTCCACAAGTTGTTTCATTGCTTGGGGTAGGATGGGAAATAGGTGTTGAAATCAGGCATAGGGGTTAGGGTGAGGTTGGTGTTAGGTGAGGTAGGGTTAGTTGAATAAAATAAAAATTTGCATTGAGAAAAATTCAAAATTGTGATTCCATCTTGCCTTTTGTCTCTATCATGTCAGGTGGTGGAGAAGGCGTCCCCTGCTGAGCCAGTGGGCGTTGTTTGCAGGGTGCGAGGCGTCTCCCAGGTGGTGGAGTACAGCGAGATCCAACCGGAGACAGCTGAGCTCCGAGGACCTGGAGGGGAGTTGGTGTACAGTGCTGGAAACATCTGCAATCACTTCTTCACCAGGGCTTTCTTGCAGGATGTAGCAGAGTAAGAGCCTTTACTGTCGCATATGTGTTGGTACGATCCCTCACAGTACATATGAGTCACATCAAGTGAAATCAGACTGATTTGAGTAAAAAACACTACATTCTAGAGGGTGAGAGGCATTTTGTGGAAGTATATAGACAACATATTGACTTTCAAAGTTTAACCGGATACGCCCGTAAGGGTCCTGTTTTGTCAAGTTAACTCTGCATGCAAACTCAAGGCTGAACTACTTTTAATGTATAGATTCATTTGACTTTGAAAATGTCTCTATGTTGACTTAAAAAAGTTGATGAAATTCTGTATTTTTAATATTGTCAACAAATCCCATGTGCAGACCCAAACCAGTAGTATACTATTAACAAGAATTGTGTTTTCAAATCTAATTTATTCAGATCTATTATTCTTTGTGCCATATAGCTCCATTGCTATCCAATAACTATTAGTACATTAATGATCCACACATTTTGCACTGTATGTTCTTTCATTACCATGAACACACACACACACACTAGTTGTTTATTACATACCACATACACTGCATACACCTGCTGCTCCAAATACTCACTATAGAGTACCAAATGAATCCATTGCTAAAAGTATGGGTGGTGAATTAGGTGATTTAGGAAATTTATGTAGCTGTTTTAATACATATATCAGCAATCTCCAACACCATAACGCAAGTGTCTTTTTAAGCATTCTGAAAAGCAGCAGATGTGTTAAAAAAGAATTGTCAAATTCCCTGTCTTCTTAGTTACTGAAGTATGCCGAGCTGTATGGTTTGTATTTAGTGTAATATTGTAGGTTTATGAGTGATAGCAAGTTTCCTTTTTGTTTGCTAACCAGCTGGTGTATGGCTTGTTTCTATTATAAAGTGAACTATTACTATTATCTTACTAACCACCCTCCTAATATTCTGTCAATTTTAGTTATTGCTGGTGTTATTGGCTATATTACTACAGTGCCTGTTCAAAACGCAGACCTAATAATATTCTACTCAATTATTTTATCGTTCATTTACTTCCATGCAGAATGTCATTATTAAGAAAAATATACAAAATATAATCTAAGAGACTCATGACACCTTCAGAGCAAGATGGTGGGACATTGTCAATCCATGCCTTGGTTTGTAATAACCTATGGTGTAAAACCAATGTTATGTTAGTCTGTCCATCCAACATTTTGGTCCAGAGCAAAATATTTTTCAATTAACCTTTCCAGCTGGATAGACTGACATACTAAACATTTGTTGGATATTCATGGCCCCCAGCAGATCCCTGATCTACTCTGTAGCACCACCATCTGGCCAAAGTTTGCTCTTCATTAACCCTTATGTCTGTAATATATTATTAAAAAAGATACTGGCCAGATTAATGGGACACAACTGCGGAAATGTATGGCCCAAGACGAATATAAATATATTTTTTATCTTACAGGAAATTTATAGGCCAACTGGAACAACATGTTGCATTCAAGAAAGTTCCCTTTGTGGACTTGTGTGGCAATCAAGTCAAACCCACCAAACCCAACGGCATCAAGATGGAAAAATTTGTTTTTGATGTTTTTCCATTCTCAAGGTATTATTGATTATTATATTGTGTTTTCAGCTATTAGCATCTGTTGTTTTACCCTACATAGAACAACATTAAATCATAACAGCATTTCTACAGCTAATTCAAATATGTACTATCTGTCTTTGGAAGGAACTTTGTTGTGTTTGAGGTAGTGAGGGAGGACGAGTTTTCCCCACTAAAAAATGCAGACGGAGCAGCCACAGACAATCCAACCACAGCCAGAAACTCTTTACTGGCTCAACACTGCCGCTGGGTCACGGCAGCAAGAGCCACGCTGTTGGATGAACATGGGAATACCATGCCTCTTACAGCCAGGTCAGTTTTATTATACACACCCTGTAGTAACAGATAATATCAGAACTTAAACCCTGACCCTGGATACATTTTTTTCATGGCATAATGTTTACTGTGAGAAAGTCAAGTACATTTTATTAACATAGCCCAAAACCAATTTGCTCTATCCTTAGACCCAAATAGAAAGATCTATTACAAAGGTTAATTTGATACATTCCCAACTGCTACAAAATCCTATTTCATCACATTAGAGGAGGAGTTTTAACATTTTTGGGAATACCCTTTTAAGCTAACAGTTAGATGATGAAATGGCACTCTTATGTCTGTACACTAAATATGGAGCTGGAGCCAGCAGTCAATTAGCAAAACTTAGCAATAAGACATGAAACAACCAGCCTGGCTCTGTTTTATAGTTTTAAAACAGCCAGAAATGTAAAAATTAGATATCTTTTTTTTTTTTATTATTTTATACAATATTTTATTGATTTTTTTAAAGCGCCCATATTATTCTCATCTTCAGGTACATAATTGTATTTTGAGGTTGTACCAGAATAGGTTTACATGGTTAATTTTCAAAAAACACCATATTTTTGTTGTACTGCACATTGCTGCAGATCCAGTTTTCTATACTATCTTTGTTGGGAGTCACACATGCTCAGTAGCTCGGTAAGATCACATCAGCATGCTAGCGCTAGCATGTGCTACGGTTAGCCACCTTGTCTTGGCTAGTGACGTAGAAAGCCGTGCAGATTTTTTAACAATTCACCCGGAGACTAAAGGCAGAGGACATTCAGAAAACATATCTCACTCAAAACTGCATGGATGTATTTTTTTCCAAGTTTGTATGCGTGTTGGAAGCGCCAGAGACATAAAATAACACCCCAAATCCCAGAAAAAGGGATTTATTTATTTTTCTTCATAATATGGGCACTTAAAGAACAGAATGTAATACAAAACACACAACAAAGTTAGATGCAAGCAGATCACGGGCCCTAAGGGATGAAAAGGCATCAGAAGTCAAAAAAAGGTTTATTAATTAATAAAGAGCCATTATACAACAACAACAAGCATCTATTGGCAGTAGCTCAGTCGGTGGGGACTTGGCTTGGGAACCAGAGGGTTGCCAGTTCAAGTCCCTGTACAGATCATGGACTGGTAGCTGGAGAGGTGCCAGTTCACCTCCTGGGCACTGCCAGGGTGGCCCTGAGCAAGGCAATGATCCCCCAACTGCTTTAACGAGCAGCCCTCTCACTCTGACATCTCTCCATTTGTGTGTGTGTATAAATATATATTTATTTATATATTGTGCGTGTGTGTATTTTGGGCTTGTGAGTAATAACTTACAACAGAGTGGAAAAAATGTAATTTTCCCTTACAACAGTAAGCATAATTCTTACTGTTACCATCTGGTCGTAGTGTAACACTGATTATACAAAGTAGCAGTAAGAACATTTTTAAATAGGCTGTAATCATATACAAATTCTATACATTGTGGCTTACACTATAAGGGGGGAATGCAGATCTTACTAAAATAGTTTGTTTATGGTTTATTTTGTGTCTGGCCGCTTACATGGCCCATCCATTATAGGATTATTCTTTTACATTTTAGATAAACACTCTCCTAGTGCTGACACAAAACAAAATAAGAACATAAAGGTCACAAATATCAAATTTACATTTTATCACAAAAAACAAATACAAGGAGGGTACAATTGTTAACATGTCAACATAAAACCCTTTTAAAGCAGAAAACATTATGGTACAAATAGAATACAATATACAGTATATGTGTAGGATTTACTTTGATTTTGTAGTAGTAGTAGTTGTTGTTGTTGTTGTTGTTGTTGTTGTTTAAAAAGGAAAATCTACTACTGAATATATACAGTACAATTGCTTGTTTACCTTGACATTTAAGGAAGAGTTATTGGTGGCTGTAATGATTCCTCCTGGCCAAACTGGCCATGAAGAGAGCCCTTCCTAACGGACAACACTGGATGATAAAAGAATAAACAATAAATAATGAAATTGAGCCAAAGCTAATAAGTGGCTTCCGCAGTCTTAGTCAAATCAAGAAAGTGTCTACAAAATACTCTCTATGGAGAGGAGAAATGATTACCAATAACTGTTTTAATGGGCATATGCACTTGTGATTGTTGTATTTAGATAGACTGGAAAACATCTGACTCTATCCTTGAAATCTAAAAATGGTTTCCCCCCATAGTGCATCAGCAGGGGACAGTCATCCAGCGCTGTGTGAAATTTCACCACTGGTATCCTACTTCGGAGAGGTGAGGACATTAAAGTGGCTACAGATTCATATAAAAACATTAAGGATATTGGAGAAAAAAAAAGTTTCACTTTGTAGAGATAGGCCAAACCTAGTTGTTGGGTTACAGTATTAATATGGTGAAACCTATAGAGCAGGAACATGTTAATAAAAAACAAAACAAATCAATTGTGAAAATTGAATATACTGCTTTCATCTTTAGTGTATCATCCAAATATGGTGATGTAATTTAAGCTCCATCTCACTTGTTCTGCCAGGGCCTGGAGCAGCTGCTGAAAGGGAGGACACTGCCAACTCCTCTCATTCTGGATCAACAACGGGCCAAAGAGCTGCAGGCGCAGTAACATTTCTCTGATGGGTTGTGTGACAGGAGCAGATATTCCAGGACTGAGAATAACAGGATGGAGATGGCAACCCTGGAGGGATCTGTTTGTTGTTTCAGCCCAATAATGCACAATTGTTTGTAAACTGTACGTGAACTTGTGAATAATCTCAAACTGTCATGTAATTCTCTCTTTAAAACAAGACAATAAGGGACTATCAATGGGTTTTTGAAGTTAATATAGGTTTTGTTTACATGTTACCAAAAATATAACGTTAGGGAAAATACCTCACCCCGTCTCACATTATTTTTAGTAAAGTCATACTCGACTAGTTTTTTAACTTTAAAGGTCCAATAGCTAGTTTTCTACTTGATTTGAGAAGAAGAAAAGTAGGTTGCTCATCTCGGGTCCGTGAGATGCTTTCTGTCCCTCCCGGCTACTGTATCCTGGACTGTCTCGTGACTGGCGCCGGCCAATCACAGCTTAGACTGCACAGGGACAACAACAAAATAATAAATGCAGAATGCTAGAACGAACCAAGCTTAAACTCAAATGCTGTGTATTTTTACTTGTATTTAATTCAACGTTTGGCTCAGGCACAAATGAAAAACCAAATAGACTGAACTGTCGCAGGCTAGCGCTAGTCTTAGTTAATGCCCTGGCGACGTTAACTTTAGCTAACGCTAGCTAACTCTAGCTTTCTGACAGGACGCTTCTTTTTTTGATGTTTTAGGAATTACAGTTGTTTAGCTAGCTTGGTTAACGTACTGGATATCATTTAGCCATTAGCTTACGCTACTATCGTTACACACCGACTATCCTGTCACTGACGGTCCTGCCACTCTGAACCGAGCATCCAGGTCCATAAAGCTAGCGATGGACGCTCTAACATGCTAGTAGGACCATGTTCAAAAATGTTTTTGGCTCAGGGTTTCTGGTAAGAACAGCTCATGTGATTTTGACATGGGTCATAGCATTAATACTCTTCCTACATGATACAGGTAAGCCTGTCACACACATACATGATACCACATAGCATTGCATTATGTGTAGTAATGTAGGTTTTGTAATGTATAATATGTGAAATAACATGCAAATTCTTGATGTATAATGGCAATATCATATCTATCTCAGAAAGAAAACTAACAATACTGCCAGATTGGCATTAACACTTTTAAATAATAGCCATGATTTATGAAATAAACTTGCCTCTTTGGAGCCTGAGACCTCTCAGCAGGACTATAGTATGTATTATTGAATCAATAGCTTCCTGTTTTTTTGGTGTTTAGAGCTGAGGAAGCAGGAGGAGACAGGCCAGCTTGTCCAGCCTGTGGTCTTTGTCCTGTTGGTGCTGGTGTCGGTGTTGCTCTATTTTGCCGTTTCTCTAATGGACCCAGGTTTCATTTTGTCTGATGACAGCAATTTACAGGTGAAGATATATCTCTATCCTAATCCATATCACAAGTCTTTGTCAAAATGGTTGATGTCAGGAGCCAAAGAAGCAGCTGTAATGGTTTGACTGGGACTAGGAGCCTACTTACTAGATGTTGATGGTTAAAAACATGCTGAGAATGTCTGGGACACCTGTTTAGGGATACTGGCGTGTGTAAGAAAAAGAAAAGAAACAACACTATACTGATCATTGTAGGGCTGCAACTAACGGTTATTTTATCTATCAATTCATCTACAGATAAATTTCTCGATTAATCGGTCTTTAAATTGTCAGAAAGTAATCTAACATTGCTAGTGGTTTGTGTTGTTTTATGTAATTCATAGTGTCTTATTAAAAGGCTACTTAAGTTAAGAGTAACACATTTTGTTCCTTCAGGTTTTTAACATGCTTGAATAAATCTGTAGTGGGCTTAGAAAATAAAGACACTGGTTCACAAAGCTTCATTTGGCCATCACTAATTACCATACCATACGTTCTTTACATGACATGTCATTTAGCTGACGCTTTTTTCCAAATCGACAATTGCTTTACATGTCAGAGGTCGCACGCTTCTGGAGTAACTAGGGGTGAAGTGTCTTGCTCAGGGACACCTTGGTTGATGTATCACAGTGAGAATCGTACCCAGATCTCCCACACCAAAGGCATGTGTCATATCCACTGCTCCATCACAACTTTTGATAAAGATCAGACGTCTGGGTATATCAGATCTGTTGTAAATGACAAATAAGCATACACAATAGGTCATGATAAATGCTTGAACTGAAAATATGCAGTGGCTTCCCTGACCAGCTTGTCCTGTGTGTTTTGCCAGTTCACGCTGGGAGTGACTGAGGAGCAGCAGGACATGATCCCACCCACCACCAAATCCCTTCGACAGCGCCGTTGTGGCCACTGTCTGCTGCAGGTACCCTTCCCACCAAATCGCCACGCTGCCATGGGCTCATGTGGCATGTGTTGTTCTTTCAAGATTCAATTCAATTTCATTTATAATGTAAAATCATAACAGAAGTTTTCTCAGGACACCTAACGGATAGATAGGTCTAGACCACACTCAATAATTTACTGAGACCCAACAAATCATCCCCCAGGAGCAAGCATTTATTGCGATGAGAACACTTTCATACGGATAACACACACAGAGGCAGAAAGAGTGTCAAAGTCAGTTTTTACCTTTCTTTTTGGTCAATTTCTATGATTAATTTCATACTTTCATCTTGTTGTATTTGAGTGTGAAGGTTCATTCTTGACTTAGAAACCATTAGATCAACTAAACAAAACATTAAACCAAAGGGCCACCTACTAAATTTTCAGGGCTTTCAGGGCCCATGGCATGAAAATGTCACTTTATGAGTTTTTTTAACATTAATATGAGTTCCCTCAGCCTGCCTATGGTCCCCCAGTGGCTATAAAGGGCGATAGGTGTAAACCGAGCCCTGGGTATCCTGCTCTGCCTTTGAGAAAATGAAAGCTCAGATGGGCCGATCTGGAATCTTTCCCCTTATGAGGTCATATGAGTAAGATTGACATCATGGCTTTCAAATGAGCAAAGTGGCAGATGTTCAAGGCCACACCTCCAGCCTTTATTCATGTGTTTGAAATGAAATGATAACATAAGTGATAAAAGGAAGATCTGGAGGTGACTGTCAGATGAAGTAAAGGACCTTGAGTTAAAGGGTAATTTAGTTTTTTTTCCAAGCGTGTCTAAGTAACTAATGTGAACAAAGATCATTAATGAGCGAGACAACTGTAGCTAAAACCAGACTCCATTTAAATAAACACCAATTTTTGTGGACGTAAATTGAAGGTGTACAATTGCCCAATAATTTACATTATGGCTTGTTTCGCCTTTCCCAACTTTCAGCAGTCTCGCTTAATCCTTGTGTTAATTTAACGACATTTGACATTTTCAATGCATTATTTTTTTTTATTTCACTAACACCACTAGTTTTACACTACTTTTTGGAATCCAGGGTCAATAACCCTCATTTGTATAGAATTATACTTATATTTGAGTTAATAAAGCAGAAATTCAAAATTATTTTGACTAATAGTTAAGATCAGAGGAACGTATGTTGAGTGGATGAGTTACTGATTTGAAACCATTTCAATTTTCACCCAAAATTCAATGAAAGTGATCAATTGTATTTGCAAAGAGCGTTGCATGGAATCCATCCTTTTTTGTGGTAATTTGGTCAAAAAGAATGCCATATTTCTTATATAGACATTTTTAAAAGGGGTCAAGTTTGACCCGAGGACAGCAGAAGAGTTAATACTGGACCAATTTCAAAGATTATTGTTCCCAACAGTCACTTAAACACAAAAACACAACCGAAGTTAAGATTAAAAAATTTTTTTTTAAAACTGGGCTTCTGAGCCTGTGGTATTGATTGATTGTCTGTAGACATAGTGTTTGTAATTTGTCATCTATCTGTGGTGCCAGGCTGAAATGTGACACTTGAAGTTCTACAGAACTAAGAGTCTCAGTAGTATTGAATAACAGATGGGTTGCCAAGCAGCACAGTTCTGTTACACACCTGTACCACTTCTAGTGAACACAAAACATCAGGTAATATTAGGGTGACCATATTTTGATTTCCAAAAAAGAGGACACTCGACCCGGCCTTGAGACACAAATTCAGACTTCTCAGAGGTTAATGAACATGCTTTATGGTACAAAATTGTAATTAACAAAATTATAAATTATAATAAAAATGAATTTATGTAATAAAATAAAATCTGCAACAACCTGTAACAAAATAATAGCTCTTTTCAAATAAATATGAAATAATGTTCTAAATAAGACCGATTCTGTGTCAGCTTCAAAATCCTGCTTCAAATAAATATAAAACCTTTTCAATGTAATAAGATAAGGTTTTTCGGTGTCCATGTGAGCTTTGCACCTTTATTACACACTGAAACATATGCACTCCGCCTCCCACTAGACCCGACCGGGACGGTACATAGAAAGTTCTTTTTTGCAGTTCAACTGTGAAGCTGCACTTACGCTTCTGCATTTTGTGTCCGATGCTGCCCCGCTGTTTGATCTGCTCCCTGTATGTGCTCCCTGTTTGATCTGCTCCCTGTCTGATTTGCTCCCTGTATGTGCTCCCTGTTTGATCTGCTCCCTGTATGTGCTCCCTGTTTGATCTGCTCCCTGTCTGATTTGCTCCCTGTATGTGCTCCCTGTTTGATCTGCTCCCTGTATGTGCTCCCTGTTTGATCTGCTCCCTGTATGTGCTCCCTGTCTGATCTACCCCCTGTATGTGCTCCCTGTCTGATCTGCTCCCTCTATGTGCTCCCTGTCTGATCTGCTCCCTGTCTGATCTGCTCCCTGTATGTGCTCCCTGTCTGATCTGCTCCCTGTATGGGCTCCCTGTCTGATCTGCTCCCTGTATGGGCTCCCTGTCTGATTTGCTCCCTGTATGGGCTCCCTGTCTGATTTGCTCCCTGTATGGGCTCCCTGTCTGATCTGCTCCCTGTATGGGCTCCCTGTCTGATTTGCTCCCTGTATGGGCTCCCTGTCTGATTTGCTCCCTGTATGGGCTCCCTGTCTGATTTGCTCCCTGTATGTGCGCGTTGCAAAGCCGCCCACAAGGCAGCCTCTTGGGAATTACGTCACGCAAGAAAGTACCGTAGTATTGTGTGCAAAGCGCCAGTCATTTTAAGTACATGCTTAATGACGCCATGAAAAACAGCGAAAATTGGACATTTTCATGAATTTATAACCGGTAACCCCAAACAATACATAAAAAGTGGACATGTCCGGGAAAAAGAGGACGTTTGGTCACCTTAGATAATACAGAGGCAGCAGTTATTTAAGCAGGCAGGTCACTGTGTACAGCAGTGTACAAGAAGTTATTGTATGTCTGTATTTAGTCTTGTCCTTCTTTCTGCAAGATCCAAGCCGATTAAAAGTACATTCCATGTTCCAAATGTAATATGAAGTTTAACCCCTCTATGAAAAATGTAAACACTAGATTGGAACTGCACTTTTGCTTGCTCTGGAGGGAACTACTCGAACTGTTGGGTCCTTGTAAATTATATAATATATCTTTAAAGTCGAGATAACTCTTGTTATGAATTGATACTATAAATAAAATTTAATTGAACGTGATATTACTCTCAAATCGATTAACAGGTCTTTTAATAGACTCACACGAGACAATAACCAAATCAGGTGTATTTTGTACCAGTTAGTCCTCAGCTTCCATTATAAATACATTCATGATTCATAGAGGAACATTTGTTCCTATTGTGATACTCAGAAATCAAAACAATTTACCAGATACGACCGCAGCAAAAAAGTCAGAAAGAAGTCTAGGTAAAGCTAAATCTGATTTCTTTCTAAACACATTTACATTTAAAAACATACTTGTTGTGTGTGTGTGCGTGCGTGTGTGCGCGTGCATGCTACTGGGTTAGCTGCAAACAAGTCTGTCAATGCGCACTGGCTCGTCCTTTGGCTCAGCGTCTCAGAGCAGGGAATAATGTCTTTTTAATAGAAAAATGTATTTCCATTTCTCTCAATGCAAATACCTTTATTCCAAGCAGCAGCCAATGAGATCAAAGCACTGCCAGACGTGTCAGCACTGTGTCCGGCGTTACGACCATCACTGTCCCTGGATTGAGAACTGTGTTGGTGAGAGGAACCACCGCTGGTTTGTGCTTTACCTTGCTGTCCAGCTGCTAGTGCTGCTGTGGGGGTTGCACATTGCCTGGTGAGTTTAATACGACCACCAATCATCCGCGCTGGCAGATGTGTACTGCAGCTACGAAGCCTCCACAAATTGCTTCTTTCTTTCTTGTTTCCTCAGGACGGGCTTCAGTTACGCACCCACATGGCAGCTGTGGTTGCGTACCAATGGCATGCTGCTGGCCGTGGCCGTGCTGGTGGCTCTGCTCTCTCTGATTGTGCTGCTCCTGCTCGGCTCACACCTTTACCTGGTTTCTCTCAACACCACCACCTGGGAGTTCATGTCACGCCACCGCATCTCCTACCTCAAACACTGCGGCGCTGATGAAAATCCCTTTGACCGTGGCACCTTCCACAACCTTTGGGGTTTCTTCTGCATGTGGGGCACAGTGGTGTGGGAACAGGTGTACTTCAGGGAGGGCAGCGACCAAGTCTAGTGACACATGACGAGCATTAACACACGGAAAGGAATTTCACTCATGAACAACCTTTTTGGTTTTTGGGATCAGACACAAACTATCCTGGTGTGCGGTTTACCTTTTATGTAAACACTAATGTTGTTGTCCCACATTTCCGTTCATATCAACATATCTCCTTTCATTGGTGCATCCTTGCACTGTTGTTACAGTCCAACTGTTTTTTCCTCCTCTCCCTGTGTAACAGTTTGAATCGCAGGTTACCAGCACTACAGCCCTTATTCCAACTTCCAATTGTTTACAGCCATTCAAGTATACAGTACCATTTCCCCGAGGCACTTTACTAATCGATTTAAAGGCTTTAAGTAAAGCTAGTCATAAAGCCCTGTCGAGCTACGCTTGGTCTGTGTTAATGCACCCACATCCCACTGGACCCTTGTTTTTGCATGCTCTACTGAATAATTTTTTGTCAGCATTAGTAACATGTTTAAAAACTCCTCGAGTACTTCTGGTCTTACAATGACAAATGGTAAACCTGACTGATGGAGTTACTTTTAATACATATCAAACAACTCATTAACATTTGATTAAATAATATACTTGTTTTAGATGCATGTGTAGACAATCCAGATCTATGGTTGGTATGGTTTCTCACCGGCGTCAGATCCTGATTAACAAGTTTGGTATATTTGTTTTAGTGTAGAAAGCTTAGTTCTGTTCTCATTTCATGTGATACATTGCTGTAACTCCTGAGTCGCAGTCCTCTTGCTTCAGCGGCTTTTTTCTTTTAAAAAAAAAGTTAGTCGAAGTGAGGAAAGGCAACGGGCTTTTGTTATTTTTTTTGCAAAACTGTTCAGCAACTCAGTAGATTTGAAATATGAAATAGTAAAAACTGCTGTATTGTTCCTAGCATTTAATCCAACCAGGACGTACAAGATGCTTTGACTTTCAAAGGACAGCATTTTAAGCTATTTTATATTGTATATACATTTTTTTTTACAATTATGTACCAAAAAATGTTTTTTTATGACTATTTTAATGAAGTAACTTCAAGAATACTGTGGAACAGTAGCTAATAGTAAGTAGAGAGCTTTGGGTGCAATTCATGTTTGGTATTTCCATTTGAACATTTCCTTGTGCAATAGTAACCTTGTAAGACAGCAATAAATGTGATGTTGAATTCTGGTTATAATGGATTAACATTTAATTCATGTTGTGTACTTCTGAAGTATATGCAATACTGTCATGCAATGTTTTTTACTACTTTGAAATGACTGTATAAAACAAATAAATGTTTCATTAAGAGTTTCCTTGTCACTCCCAGAATTCAGAGCTACTTGTGGTTCCTAGAGTCTCTAAAAGTAGAATAGGAGCCAGAGCCTTCAGCTATCAGGCCCCTCTACAATGGAATCAGTCATTGTCATCAATCATTGTTAGGTCCTTGTAAAGTATAGAGTGTGGTCAAGACCTAACTCTGGTTATGAATTGATACTATAAATAAAATTTGAAATGAATTAAAAGTCCAGCAGATATACATTTATTAATTAATTCCTTAATCTTTAAAGTTTACACTTTACATACAGGCTGGTTTGTTCTAAATAAGCATAATCTTTATGATAGTATTTTAAAATAACAAATACAGTTGTATTGACTGAGAAACGTCTATGAAAGAACAAATTAACAATTTGTGTATTTTCTGTAAATTACATCCCAACAACATAAGAGGTTACCGACAGATGGACGTATAATGGTTATACAAAATTGCAGAAGGTACTTTGCAGTAGTGTAATATAATGTAATGCTTTGGCCTTTAGAGTCACTTTTCTTCATTAAGATCACAAATATTTCAAGTTTAGATCTTTGGATAGACAGGGATCAAAAAATGTAAACACTTATAAAAAGATAGCACTCGCAACATTTCATAATGTAAAACCAAAAGCCTTTTGAATGGCTGAACAACGGCTTGATCTATCTTGATACAGACCCAGCGAGTGTCAAAATTTGTCAATTGTCCAACAAAATCAACTGCAGCCTGTCGCACTTCACTGGTATCTGAAGGACTTTTTAGTGTGTTAGTGTGCATTCGGATGATGTGAACATGGAACGGTGTGGACATGAAAAAGGCAGGACTGGTTCTCAGCTTCTGTTGATTTAGAAGAGCTTATAGCAAATAAAAGTAAAACAGGAGCTGCTTTCACAATGATGTGGCAGGACAGAGGGAGAGTCCCTCTGGTCAACTCATGAAAGAAAAGTCAAAGTCAGCAAAGATTTCTTGTTGCTCAGCAGTGAGGATGCAGGGTGTGCGTGGGAGGGTAAGGACTGGCTTGAGGCGAGTGAACTCTTCATCAAAGTTACTGACGTCCTTTAGCGCTCTGATGACTGGCAGGAAGGGAGGCTTCATCTTTTTGGCCAGGAGAGCGCTCCAGTCCATTCCCTGTTAACAGATCAATTTATTTGAAATTAATTATATGAAATTACAGTGAAATGGCACACAGACTCAGAAAAAAGTGGATAATGCTCAACATCCTTAGAATAGTTTTTAAGTCCATAATATCAATGCATTGGGAACAGTGCACATTCCAAATCAAAACATGACCAAAACTGATCAAGTTTGTGTTCTACCTTTACAGAAAGTGAAGAAAATTGAATATTAGGGGATTGGGCTGGCTACTCCATATTATCAATCTTGTTCATCTGGAACCAAGACTTTGCTCGCTTACTGGTGTGTTTTGGGTCATTGTCTTGTTGAAAGACCCATTTCAAAGGCATTTCTTCTTCAGCATAAGGCAACATGACCTCTTTAAGTATTTTGATGTTTTGAAACTGATCCATGATCCCTGGTATGTGATAAATGGGCCCAACACCACAGTATGAGAAACATCCCCATAACATAATTTTTGCACCACCACGCTTTCCTGTCTTCACCGTGTATGTGGCGTGAATTCAGTGCAGGGGGGTCAGAGGATAAGCTGTCGGCGGGCCCTAGACCCAAAAAGAATCATTTTGCTCTCATCAGTCCACAGAATATTGGACCATTTTTCCTTTGGCCAGACAATGTGTCCTTTGGCAAACTTCAACCTATTAAGTACATGTCTTTTTTCAGCAATGGGACTTTGCTGCTGGTGGCTTCTAGCTGATAGCTTTGCTTCTTCTGATCGTAACAGTACTCACAGGTAACTTTAAGTCTTATTTGATTTTCCTGGAGCTGATCATTGGTTGAGCCTTTGCCATTTTGGCCTATAAGCAGCCTATAAGTTTCTATAACTTTATATGTTTTCCCCTCTCCAATCAACTTTATAATCAAAGTCCGCTGTTCCTCAGAGCAGTGTCTGGAACGAGCCATTTTGCTGAGTATTTCAGTGTGAAATGCACTATAACCAGCATGAACAACATTTGCTTCCTTCCTTCCTTAATATGAGCCATAATTGACATCTGTTTTGTCACAGAATCAATCACCTCACTAATTGAACACAACATTGCTATTATTTTGGACAAGCCCCTTTCAATTACAGATTCAATTACACAGTGTATTTGTATATACACATATATGTGTATGGTGGGGGAATGTTACAATTTAACTGTTTTGACAAAACTATGTGGACCTTCTCCCCAAAAGGACCCATCAAATGGCTCCTGGTGGTGCAATATTTTTCTCATTCAGTTTTCCTCACTTCCACACCATAGTAACTTCAAATGTCTCCAGCAATATTGTATACAATAACGGCACATGAATATCTCAAAGTGAAAGTGAAAGTGGGAAATGTTATATGAAGATAAATGTGGCATTCTTACTCTCAAACGTGTCAATTAATCTTAGTACACAACTGATTATCACAGTATCCCATTTGTTCTGCTGTTGCAGCACACAACTGTTCGATGTCTATAGGTTTCCAAAAGTTGATATTCTACTGATTCTAGTTTGTTGTTACTTAAAATTAGCTGTATTATGAAAGTGTGAATGTTTAAGAAATGTCTAATGGCAGTACAACTTTACTACCTCAAGGCAAATAGAGCTCTTAAAGTAAAAATGCATGAGATAAAGAACTATAGAAAATATTTCTCTTTTGAAGCTGAAGTACAGTTATTTGTCCTAAGTTAAAGCTCTAAAGAATAGTCAGTCAGAGACTTGTTTTGTAATAAAGAAGTGAAGAGTAAGAGGATAAGCAGTGCCTGGCTGGATAATGACCTGAAAGAATTTGTGTCTCTTGATCTCCGAGGCGTCTTCCTCTCCTGCTCCAAGTCTCATCTCAGGGGTTTTCTGCAGCAGCTAAGACACAGTGAGAGAAAGTGAGGGGAGTCAATACACACAGAAGAGGGACACACAACCTTCAAATCATTCAGAATGAGGCATTTGTCTAAAAAGAGCAGTAGAAAACGTATGTAGTAAAATCTATTTGATGGGAGGCCAACCTTTTGAATGAGGGACACAGACTCAGGAGAAAGAAAGCGCGGGTAGCGCACATCATCGTTGACGATGCTGTCAAACACCTCTTCCTCATCATCACCTGGGAAAGGAGACTGAAAGACAACAAAGAGCAGCAGAAACTTAATACAGTGTCTATTCCACCTGTGGTTATAGTATAATAGTTAGATCAGCTTAGTTCATGTGAGAAATATCATTTTTTCTTTCACTCATGTCGTTATAATAAAAAATGTGTGTGAAGAATTGAGTGTTTTTTTCTAGGGGGTCATGCCAAGGGTGCAATTCAATGTAGAACCGCCACTGATCCTTAGCCCTCACTGCCTATGAGCAGTGATGCACGAAGAGCTAATGAAATGCCAAAGACGTCTGAAAGACGCACTGAAACATCCGGCCCGTAAAGCCAAACCTAAGGAAGGCCAGTGACCCTGCCAGAGTGGTCTCTGGGAGTACAGGTCCCTGAGGGAGATAGCAGCAACCAAACACCTGCCGTGATGCTTTGCCTTGTGTGTAGGTACTTGCTGTTTTTGTGATCATTTTTTTCTTTTACACATATTTAAAAAATAAACAGTGACTAACAATTCATTGAGATGAAGACCACGTCCCAAGGCCAACAAAATGATAACAAAAAATAGAAATAATAATTACACAGAGGAAAGACGGGAAGGAGGGAGACAAGACAACACACACAAAACACATAAGGGGACCAAACATCTGCACAAGTTAGAGGTGCATCGCTGACAAAGTCACAGAGTCTAATGTAGACATCTTAAGTTTGCCTTTGCCAATGTTTGCCTTTCCAGATAAATTTAGATACCGCTGATTGTAATTTATTCCAATAGCCAGAAGGAGGGGTTAGAGGTAGCATAGAGCTCACAAAATGAATCCTGGGTAAAACATTCATTTTAACCACTAAGATAGGTGCTTGAATTGACATATGGAGACACATCCATTTTTCCATGACTTTCAAAACGTTGTTCAGGGCAACAGAATAGTTATGCTTAACAATCTGGTTAAAGCAGGGGAAGACCTCAATGCCTTAATATTTAAGCTGCTTAACAATGGGGATGTTATCAGAGATGGCGGAGTTGCGGGCAGAGTCATTTAAATTAGATTTTGACCAGCTAATTTTAAAGCCTGATAAGCTTCCTTACTCCTCGCAGAAAGATAAAAGGTGGGGAAGAGAGGAGTTTTCTAAAAAGACCAAAACATTGTCTGCAAATAATGAGACGTGAAGCTGTGTATTACGAATGCATATTGGTGACACCAATCGATTGGCGAATGGCTTGAGCCAGCAGCTCTAGGGTGAGGACAAATAATGCCGGCCTTGGCATGACGATCTAGAAACTGGAAATAAAGAGGAGGTGCGTCCGGTTTAAGGAGAATTCCGGTCAATTTCAACACGTAGCTCTGTTGTCTGTAAATTTGGAGTGCTGTCGGTGCTTTTGGCAGAGGTTCAGAGATTCTCACCCCTTTAAAGTCCCTGGAACACCCAGAAAGGTCAACAAAAATCTCCTGTGCACAGCGACGGTCCTCCTCCGCCCCTAGGCAGGCACGGAAAAGCCGTCGCTGGCATAAGGCTGCAGTCAGGACAAAAGCCCTGCCTGGGGTCTCTGCCTGCTCCCTCATAATAGGTCACATTTTATATTCTATAAAATCAATCTGCCAGAGGTGTCCCCTGTTGCCTGTTAGCCAACTTGATGTCTGCACTTGACGCCATCAGGTGTGTCAGCTTACGACTGCAAGCAATACGCTGGAGAGGAAGACACAGCCGCTCCAACCGGGGTCTGCTTTTTGAAGGCCTAAAGATAGAGGGAGGTAGGGAACTTACTAACTTCGCTCTGGGGAGCTTGTTCCCACAGTTTTCCCTGTATTAAAGTGGTACCTAATGAGTGGGTGCAGCGGTTGCCGTGGTCCAGCTAGGCGCCCTGCTATGCCCTGCTACACCCTGGTACGCCATGAACTACTACTACAACAACAACAACAACTACTATTTCTAGTCATAGTTCAATTGCCTTTATTGTGACTACAATTGCTACTGTTCATCACACCCCCAACCGGCACGGCAGACAACCGCCCACCAAGAGTCTGGGTCTGTTCAAGGTTTCTCCCTAAAAGGGAGTTTTTTCTCACCACTATCCAACTAAATGCTTGCTCTTGTGTGAATTGCTGGAATTTTTGGGCTCTTGTAAATTATAGAATGTGGTCTAGACCTACTCATCTGTAAAGTGTCTGGATATAGTAACTCTTGTTATGATTTGATCCTTTAAATTAAATAAAATTGAACTGAACTTTAAAGGTAATTCTCCCAGAAGCTGTTAATGGAAGACAGAAGCACTGTGCACCGCCAATCAACTAACCCAGTGCCAACACTGACTTGAAACTCATGCCTGTTTTGCTGAACAACTTGATGGGAGCTCCGCATCAATGTTTTTCCAACTTTACTTTTTATGTTGGGGATTTTTAACTTACGGTTCAGAGCCGGCCTTTGCTGGACATATTTTCCTGAGCGCGTAAACTGACGATGCCAGCAATACGTTCTAGGAACTCCAGAGCTGGACCCCCCAGGTTTGACGCTGAGGCATAGAGACACCGGCTAGGCAGGAAAGCAGGAAAATGTCTGTTTGTCTGTAAGCAGACTTTACGGCTGCTCAGCATGAGACCCCACATGGCGCATCAGCTCCCGAGGACATGAGCAATACTCTGGTAAGAGGTAGAAACAGTCGGGATAAACAGCTGCTGTAACCGGAGCCCCAGAGACAGTAAAACTGATCCCGCTTTCGAATCAACAAGCATCTCCCATCTTTCCTTTGGAAACTTAACATCAATAGTTACTCCCTGATTTCTATCAATCTCAGGAAGTAACATATGTTGGGGCTTGTCCAGGATCTGAAGGAGTTGGGAGCACGTGTTTAAGCATTTCCAGTGGTGAGTATTGGTGTGGGTGTCAATTTAATTGCCAATCAGTGAAACAGCTTCCTAAGAAGGGAGAGGGTAGATGATCAGCTGTGCGGTTTCCACCTTTACTTGAAAACTTATTATTTTGCCTATCTTGTTTTCAAGGTTATCCTGGGTAGGGGAATTCTCGAGCCCAGTACGTCTCAGAAGATACACAGTTAAAGTTGGCATTAGTTAGGAACGTTTGTTTATAAAGCCGGATGTGTGTGACACTCTGCATTAGTGCATTACTTGTGTCTGCTAGTTTATGTTACCGGAATTGTACGGGTGTGATAAATGGGACTCACAGCCAAATGCAGGTAAAGAAGCTAAGGAAGGATCCCTCGGGTTCAGCACAGCTTAACTTGTGTTTGGGCATAGTATTTGTGGTCCTATGAAAGTACTGAAAGAACGGTTCATGCCTGATTCGGCTACTGTAATGAATGTGTAGGATTTTGTTTCTAAGTGCCAGGAGCTGCTGCACTCCATGCCTGGCTTTTTTCTCTCTCTGCCTGCTTTTCAGCTATGTATGTGGTAAGAAGTAAAGTGTAGAGTACAGACTATGTCATTCACATTTCTGAGCGGAGAAGAAAGGGGTTGAGGGTGGTCTACTTTGGTGTTGCAATTTGTTGGCGGCTGATACTTTATTTTGTGAGTTTTTATTGATTTATTGTGATAAACCCTTGCTTATTATTATGGAGGGATACAGCACAGTGCAGTGGCAGTGTATTGCAACTAGGAAACAGCTGCATTATTTAAACACTAGGGTTGCATCTCACAACCCTTATTTGATAGCTCCTCAACTCCTCAGACCTTGGCTGAACCTGAAGTTGTTCTGTACCTCCTTAGTGAAGGCCGTCTTATTTCTGCCCAAAGAACCGAGGAATGAGCATCGAGGAGCTGTTGGTGAGGATACACTAGAGTAACCTTTCCGGAAGGCGTGCAGCTGAAGCCCGACCAAAAAGCTAACAAACTCATGTGACGTTTCAGAGGAGAATTGTGCCTTCTCCCTCTCTTCTCCAAGTTGGCTGGTGATTGCTTGAGTGACCACACCTGTTCACTAAGCTCCCTGGATAAAGGAGGCAGGAGACTCTCCAGGTCCCCTCTTCCTCCACATCTTGTAAACCTTTTGCTTATGACAACAATAAGCAATTTACCAATAAACATTTTCTACAACAACTTTGCCATTCATTATCAATTGTAGTGTTATTGTCCCCCGGTACCATCAACAAGCATCTCCCATCCTACCTTCAGCCACTAAACATCAATGGTTACTCCCGGATTTCTATTGGGACATATTTGGAATACATACAGTACAGTAACTAGATTTTGGCACAGGGACCTTCTACAAAATGGGCCTCAAGATCAGTTTTTGGCCGAAACAGGCAGCTATTTTCAGAGAAAAGCTCTAAAAAAAAAAATTAAAAACAACAACAGTACACTACCTGCTCATCAACAGGCAGATACCTGTTACAACATAGTAAAGCATTTGGCAGCTAAAGAGACTCATTTTCCCTCACAAGTTGGTAGAAAACAGAGCTAAAAGAGAGTGACCTTTAAACTTCACATCAACACTAATCTGCATCAATGGAAGTACATTTCCAAGAGAACTGCCTGTCCCTCATCTTCCACTCTGTTGGCTTCAGGAAACAACAAGAAACTTCGAGCTAGCAAGCTACACCCTGAAAATGGCAAGTTTTGAAGAAATTTTGGTAACAAGGCAGGTCTGCTTAGTTTCTTTCTGGGAATGTTTGTAAAAAATGAACAGATAAAATGATTACTGCATTTACTATCTAACTGGTATGTTTTGGTAATGATTGGAGAGGATTGCTGTGGACGAACTACACACAGCGATACACTGGTAAAAGCAAATTAAGTTCAACCAAGTATCCAGCTAATTTAAATAGCTCACCTCATGCTCCCCTAAACAGCTGCCTGCCTAGCATTTGCCTGGTTCAGGTTGGTAATTACTGGGTATGTTTATACTGACCTCCCCCACCAGCATCTCATAGATGAGCACCCCCAGCCCCCACCAGTCCACACTGCGGGTGTAGTTGTTGTCTGTCAGCACTTCTGGAGCCAGAAATTCTGGTGTGCCGCAGAATGTTGTGGTGCGATCCCCGTGGCCCATGCCTACACACAGTACAACCTTACTTAAACATCACTACAGACAAAATTAAACAGTGATTACATACACACTCATATTTTGTGCATACTATAGTCGACTAAACTATTTTAAAAAGTTATTTTAGGTGTTCACTTTTTCAGCCTGCACACACAAAATCCTATCCCAAGATGAATACTTCTGTACCAACCATGATATGGATTTCACTGTAGACTTATTGTCATGTACTGAAGGTAAAACTTACATCACATAAGAGTTTGAAAAACGACCATACCTTCTTTGCACAAGCCAAAGTCTGCTATTCTGACAAAACCATCTACATCCATTAGCAGATTATCCAGCTTCAGATCCCTGACAGACAGACACAAATCAAATTATGCAACATGCTCCCAACATGCATCAAGGAATGCAGTAATAATGCTTTGAAAGCAGTTTGAGAAGGACTCACCTGTAAACTATTTTGTTTTGGTGTAGAAACTCCAGGCCGAGCAGCACACATGAAGAATAAAACCTTAAAACAGATAGAAAGGGATGGAAATAATGGAAAACATGCTGTATTTTTGTCGGTGGACTTTACAGAGAGTGATGCGTGCTAACCAGGCCTGTTTCTCAGTGAAGATGCTGGTGTGAATGTGTGTCATGAGGTCTCCTCCGGGAGAGTAGGCCATCACAAAGCACACGTGGTCTGCAGTCTGGAAGCAGCCGTACAAGTTCACCAAGAAAGGATGTTGTGATGTGTTGATCACTTCAAAGATCCGCTTTTCACACATGAGGCTAAACACAAACACACAAAGATATTTGTCATATTAAACTCAAAAGCATTTTTCAAACATGCTCTACCTAGCAAAAATGCTGTATTATACGCTTCATGTTCAGGGTATTTGTAATCATTTTATGACAAAACTCCTTTAATTGTTAAAAACTGGTTAATAATGCATATTCTGTGGCTTTGTAACAATTAGGTACTTTGAATACTTTAAGAACAAGAAAGCCATTTGTTGCTTTGCCACCAACCTCCCAATATTTGTATGTTTCTTTTGCATTCCCAGTGTGTTTATTTCATCAATATCATTTATTTTTACTATTTTTGATTTCCTGTTATCCTATCTTATCTTATATTTAGGTTCATACCGTCTTAATGTTGTCTTTGTAGCTTAAGTTTTAATTGTAGTTTATTTAACCCTCATATTGTCCTTGGGTCAAATTGACCCATTTTCCTATATCAATGTTCCTTTTAATTACCCAAAATAACGTGATTGATTCCACACAACGCTCTTTATCAACTACAAATCTCTACTTTCATTAATTTTAGGGTGAATTGTTCAATTTTATAGCATTGTAAAACAAATTGAAGTGGTTTTTAAATAGTATTGAGTAAAAGTTGACATATTCCAGTCTGTGATTATCATCAACATCCATTCCTTTAATTTTAGTTTAAATAATTCCTAATTTCTGCTTCTCTAACTCAAACATTACATATAATTTCCTAAAAATTAAGTTTTGACCATAAATTCCAAAAATAACTGTAAAACTCAAGTTAATAAGTTAGTGTTACGTAGTAAATGTCAAAAAATTGTCATTGAAAAAAAGTGTTTAAAAAAAGGACAAAATGTAAGAAAACGTTAAAAATATTAAGAAAAAAAGTATTGATTTCCAATTTTGACGGGAAGACAAGACAATGGTTAATCTTCCCTGTCTTCATTTTTTTTTTAAACTGCCTTCTGTGCAATATTTCCCCTTATGAATTGGCTTAAATGCAATTCCATAGCATGGGCGGCTCCACCTCCCTTGTATCATTTAATTCCAAATAGGTGTAAATTCATTTTCATACTTAAAACCAAAGGCTGTGTTGAACATAAGAAACAAACCTAAAATTCAGAATACGAACAGAAAATGGACAAAACTTGTACTACTCACTGGAGCTCAAAAAACATCAGGGGACTTATGATAAATAAAAATAAAATGTTTACAACAGCTGTCTTCTAGCAGAATAATTATCTACCCACTGTTAATTGTAAATGCAACATTTTAGTCAGACAGACCTCCACATCCCTTCTTCTCTGTGTTTGCAGCAAAAACGTCTTACATTACTTTTATCTATTTATTTTCATTACAATTTGTTCATTAAATAAAAAAAAGGGAAAATACTTACTCTATACCACAGATAATGTTAAAAAATACCCACTACATTTATAAAGATGTACTGTATATAAAAAAAAAACCTATTATTATTGATTTCATTTAATAGCTTTCATTTAAGGTTCTTCATTCATGGTTTTGACAACTCTGCCTTTTTCACATGAACAAACTGATAGCTAGAGTTAACAGAGCTACTTGAATATCAGCGTCATAATACCAGTTATCCAGGATCACTGATTACTTAAGCTCAGTAAAACAAGGTTACCCAAAGAGAGGCAGACTAACTGTGATATGGGCCCCTGGTGCAGTCACATATTTACATGCTTTCCATTAGGAATATGGCAGAGTAGAAGAAAGAAGCCTTGACACTATAAGGGCATGGTCACTCAAGCGCAAAATTAACAATGGTAAATATTAGCCTCGTGTTCACTAGCATTCTATGCGAGTTAAAGATGAACTGAATTGAAAAAAAATAAAAGTTGATAACTTGTTGGTTATGATAATTACAAATAAATTACACAAACAATTTTAATAAAAAAATCAATATAGCTTTTTTTTAAGCAACACAAAAATTGCATTTGTTAGTATTAGAACGCTGACAATTTCGATGACGTCACTGGCATGGTAGGACCCGCGAAGGTATCTAGGCAACGGCTGCAGCATATTATATACACACGAAAATGAGTAATTTTAATGGCAAGGGTTACACATTTGAGCTTGTGAGGGACATGCCTGTAGTGTCTGACTACCACCACATGGAGGGCGATAAGTTTCAGGCTCCATCTTCAGTACAGGATCGTTTGGGGGGGAGTGACAGTGGCGGGTGTGTGTGTGTGTGTGTGTGTGATTGTGTGTGTGTGTGTGTGTGTGTGTGTGTGTGTGTGTGTGTGTGTGTGTGTGTGTGTGTGTGTGTGGGCGCAGCTTACTGTCATGCACTCTCATTTATTGTATCCAAGCACATTATGCATTTTAGGAAATAGACTGCTAATATAGCATGTGCATTTAGAGAAAACTGAAAAACATGGTTAAGGTCCTGTTCGTTTAAGAAAATAGAGGCAGATAAATGGAAAATGTAATGTTAGCTTGTTAGCTGAACGTAGGAGAGTTACCCCAGTTTGACCATAGATGCACTGAGAATTCACGAGTTTTGCAGGCAGGTGCAGAGTTGGCAGATTTTTACTATGGAACTAGCAGCTGTTTCTACATCAACAATGTGCCCTGAGACGGTGAACATCAGCTAGCTTCAGGGTGAGTAGAGAGGGACGCTGGATTCTGTGGTTCAGTTAGCGGCTAGTAAACATATTATTATCAATCTGTGATATCGTCGGAGTCTTGGTTTATTTCTACAGTCTATGGTCGTAGTGCTAGCTTGTGGAGTTTGTCATAAGAGTGCTTCCAACGTATTTAGTTGCTAGCTTTCCCTCGGTTGGATTGTTTGGTATCTAGCTTGGTGTTGTGTCTCAATTCCAAGTAATGCCCAGTGTGTCAGTCTGTTTTGTTGAACGCTATAGAGCCTATACGTTGGGCTTTATTTTTGTAAGTGAATATGTTTGTGTTTTGTGTATGACAACAACGTTACATCCAGCCCTTTGCCTAGTAGACTTGATAGTATGCTGACAACAGGTAACCATTGTCAGCATACTATCAAGTATGCTGACAATGTTTTTTGTTCTCTGCCTGCCGTGAGCGTTTCAGCGCCCTGTCTGCGGCAGGTAGCATCGGTGGTGTTACTTGCCGGTGGTCTATCGGTCTGCCCTGCACTGGAGCCTGAAGGCCTCAGGTTTCAGTCTGTTGGACTTAACCTCACCAGTGACGCTGTTGTATCAGAAACACAGCTCTCCAAATAGTCTGTCGCTAAAAAATGCTACAGGCTCGAAATCCAGGGGCTGTCGGAGGGATAGCCCGTTTTAAGGCAGCTAGCTGATAGCCATGAGTTGAGGACTGTTTTTTCCTTGTCAAAGGTAGCCTGTGGAAATGTGTTGTAACCCCAGCTGCCTTAGCCCAATACAGTTCATTACTGCAGCCAGGGGCAATACAGTATGACCCCCCCCCCCCAGACTTCTTTGTTTCCGTTTCCTCAGTCATATGTCCACTAGCCTCCGACTCTTTGTATGTTGTTCCTATGGCTGCGCTGCTAGTGCTAGTTAGCAACGGAGTAGCCAGTGACGTAGTAGATTGTGGAATTCCAACATGGCGGCACCCGTGTAACAACAACAACACTTTCAACTTGCCATTTTATCCCTTTTAACAAATTCACCCATTTTAATAATTGTACCAGTGAGAAGAAATAAAATACATCTGTTATATCAGCATTATTCAAATTCCAGTTCAGTTCATCTTTAAGGTGCGCATACAACATTCGCATTCCAGGGGCAAATAAAATTTGCATCGTTGCATTGCGACCCTAACCCGTGTCCTAAATATGTATCAAGTACATTGTAGTTGTAGGATTGCTTACCTGTCAACTTCATTGCGTGTCACAATGTCTCCTTTCTTCAGGGCTTTGATGGCGTACATTTTGCCTGACTTCTTATACTCTGCTAGCAGCACCTTTGGTACAGGAGATACATATCATGCATATTAATATTCATATCTAAAAACATCTGCCTTTATTAAAGCGTTAAGACAGATGCTACAGGAAATGAGGCAAGAGAGAGAGATTGGGTAATAACATGCAACAAAGGTTCCTAGAGAACCTTGGACTGGGGAAGATGTGACTGCATTGTCAACCTCCAAGTCAGTAGGACACCGTTTTAACCTTCATTTTTCACTAACTGAGTACTTGGGTGATTTATCTGGTCAAAATCATACTAATGACATTTTTACAGGTAGAACAAGTCAGAGTAGATCCGTACCTTACCAAAGTGACCTCTTCCCAGAACTGAAATGCAGTTGAAGTCTTCCATCTGAAGTCCTGCGTCCCTGCAGCATGAGTACAAAAGTGCACAACTATTTTGCAATTGAACAATTCCTTACCCATTATCATTTTCTAATTGTTTTTGTGTTGTCTTCTGCACTCAAAACATGAATCAAAGAGTACTACTAAATGTCCATTCTTTAAAAGGGCATCCAGCTTAGTGAAGAAGAAAACTTTTCTAACTTCAACATTGAACGGTCTAGGGTGGTGAATTCACCACCACCCTAGACCGTCGGTCTCAACGTGCTACTATATAACGTTTAAATACTTCTTTACTAAAAAATTAATCCTACATCACTCAGTTCATAGCAGCATTCCAGATATTTGCTGACATTAATTTTGGCTCAGTAGAGGATCCCAGGATATTATGGGATAGGATAAAAGGGTTATTAGGAGCAACTTAGCATATTATTCTGCTCTAATATGTGCAAAGCTATGTCACTGAAACTGCAAAACCTTGAAGCTGAATTCACCAGATTGGACTCACTGTTACAAACTAAATTTTACTGACCGGGTAGCTTTAGACCGATTATTAGTCAAGAAAGAAATAAACAACATTCTGAAACTGAAGTCTGAATTTCTAATTCACAGAGCAAGGCAGTGCTATTACTTTCAGGGTGCTAGACCTAGTCCCTTCTTGCTAAGAGGTTAAGATCCAGTAATTATTTTGCAGATATTACAACTATTAAATCTCCAAATGGTAATATATAGCTTTATTTACCTCTCTCCCCTCCTGCTGGTTATTGGCGTAAATAACAATCAGCGATATCTAAATTTATCTGAAAAGGCAAACGGTCACAACTTAAGATGTCTACTCTACAGAGAAGGAAAGAAGATGGCGACCTCTCAGTTCCCAACTTCAAACTGAATTTTTGGTCCTTCGTGTTGAGGCCCCTCCTCACTTGGTTTGGCCCAGATGTGTCTGTTTGCTGGCGTACCTGAGAAAGTGCTATGACAGAGCCTTGGTCTTTTGATGACGTTCTTTTTGCCAATGTTTCTAACCGTGCGTTCACACCGCTGCCGACTTGAGCTGAAGACGCTCTGGCCGCCCTGCCAAGGACGCTTGTCAAAAAATACAGGGAAGCTTTTTGACGCTTTGGCCGCTCTGACATGGCAGCGTTCTATGTTCGATCATGGGAGAAACACACACAGCTAGTGATGGGCAAATGAAGCTTTGGTGAAGCACTGAACCACTTAGAGGAATTTTTATGAAAATGGTTTAATTTTACTAGAAGCTTCAGTAACAATGACCTCGCCTTGTGAAGTCCCAAGGCTGCATTTAAATTATCAAGACAAGATAGCGGACAGGAGGCTTTTAGACTAGTGACACACACGTATACTAACAATGGGATATCATTCTTTTTAAAATAAAGATTTATGAATTTGTGTATTGTATTTTTGGGTATTGGGGAAAAAGTGTTTTGGGAAACAGAGGATGTGCTGTGAAAAATATCCGTTGAGTGTGCTTGTGTAACTATGGCCAAGGGGGTATGTGGGACAGGAAACACTCAAAGATTTTTATTAAGGAACATTATTTTTTACACACTTTTTGGACTGAGCCCATTTCTTTGAGAAAATGTGTCCATAGGGAACGGATGACGCCAGCGTGCACAAAAACAGTTTTGCCAGTTGCAGTGGCAGCAACTGGTTCCCGTGTGGAGGTGGCGCTGTGAAATACTCAGCTGATTCATTCAGAGAATGAAGCAGTTGCTGCTTCGGATGTCACGTGTCACATGATTTTTACGTACCTAAGCAGACTTTGGAGCAGTGGTTCAAATTGAATTGTAGTTAATGGTGTGAAGCACATATCAAAGCTTCAGTGTATATAATGACAGAATTTGGATTGTTAATTGGTAGCAGTGGTGTCTGTTAGCAGTTAGCTCATTTGTTAGCCTCTGAGCCGTAGTGGCGTACACGCAGAGAGGGCAGCTGCCAGACTAACCTAGTGATCCATGCAGGATTCACTGTGAGCGGACCATTTAGAGACGATGTGGCCGGCAGATAACGCCAACTGTTCCTTATGTACAAACAATGTTATATTATAAACGATAGGTAACCTAGCAACGGCGAGCTTGTCCTTAGAATGAATGTTTTGGTAGGATGTTTATATCGTATGTTTCTCCAGAATCAGCCAGCGCGAAGGACGTCTATATTCCGATTGGTTGCTGGCGTTAGCCGCTGCTTGCCGCTGAACCGCGTCATAGCTCATTGCCATAAAGTTAAAAAATTTCATCTTTTTGATTGACACGCTAAAAACGCCCAAAAAGCGACCCCCGACTGATTTGCCGCTCCTTGCAGCTGAGAGAAGCTTCTATTGAAAATGAATGATTTCCAGTAACTTGAAAAGCTCAAGTCGGTTGAGGTGTGAACGCACGGTAAAAACAGTGCCAGCTACGCTTTAGCCCTATTATCTTACATCTTATCAAAACTTGGAGATTGGCTGAAACATTCTGCCATTTAGCTTGTAACTGGCACACTTTTTTTCTCTTTATTCAATAATACAGCACTCCTGATTGGTGGAAGGCCAATAACAGCCCCACAATGGGAACAAAGGGGGCTTCATTATCTAAAAAGACATTTTTAGCAAGGTTACCTTTTTCTGACTTACAGAACGCATTCCATCTACCAAGTTCCTCTTTTTTCTTTTACCTTCAATTAAGATCACCACTCATGGCATACTGTGTCCCCTGGCAGAGGCCTTTGCCCATCCATCCTATTCGGAAGTTATTTACTGTGCAGCCTAAAAACTGGGGTATGGCTTTATCAGTTCTTAGTGATATCTGGCCACTCTGCACTTCCTATTGAGAGAATATGGGTATGCGATTGCCCAGGCCTGAGTAACGATCTCTGCCCAATAAAAGCACAAGGCACATATTTTCACATCTGGGAGTGCTCTCCCGTAGTCAGTTCTGGAATGTACTGTATTTTATATTAACGCCTACTCAAAGCCCTGTGGCCGAGGCTGCCGTATAAGGTGCCACCTGCTCATCAGATAAACACTCACACACATTTACACTCCGATGGCGCAGCACCGCTCTACTACTGAGCCACAGCCGCCCCAACAATATTGCATCCAAAATCTTTCGCCTTTTTAATGTTACTGTGCCTGTTACTGTTAATGATTTGATTACAAATGATCTGTCAGCTTTTGGCTCTCTGGAACTCAAAGACATGCTGTATTTGCTGGACTTACAGCTGCGAAGAGAATGATTGCACCCCGTTGGAAACCACCTTGACCTATCTATCCGGGCATGACCCCTTTCCTTGTGTGATGTGGTGGATATGGAGCTCTCTATGGCCTGCATTCATAGTGCGCCAGGAAAGACTGGACAGATGGCTGGGCATTGCTGAATTGTTGAGGTCCGGGTTGTAGCCTTGTGCTTGTACAGCCCCTGCTTTAACTTGCACAGGTGTTTGGTCCCTTGTCTTGTATCTGTTTGTGTATGTGTCTGTTTCTGCATGTGTTGTTTTGTCTCCTTCCCTCCCGTCTATGCTCTCTATGTTTTTGACCCTGGGATGCGTTCCCAGTCACAGTGTACTATTTGTAATTGTTTGTCACATCTGTCTGTTCTATCTGTAGTCCCATGTTGTAACTCACATGTACTACTGAGAGAAACCTTTCCTTTTGGCCGCATAGCTGAGATAGTTCACAGTGTATAAATTTAATATATACAGCATGTAAAAGGTTTACAGTGTACAGTGGTACTTCTGGTTAACTTAATGTGAATTGTGAAGTTTTAGCTTATTATAAAGAAAATATATTAAACATTAAAAAGTATGTCAAACAAAAAATACAGTTTTTCCACATTCCTACTCAGTATGACTTACTCCGGGGGTAGATAAATTGAGGGATGTCGCTTGGGATTTGGACTGTTCTCACCAGGACACTGATTTTTCAGATGATAGAGATAAACAGACATCAGTTGAATCACTCAAACAAGGGAAAATTAAAATGGAATTTTATAAAAGTTAAAAAAAGACAAACTGAAACATATGAATGGAAAAAACCAACTGCTCTAGATTATGACCTCCGTTTTAATATTATACTAAGTCAATATTTTCTGTCATTACTCGCTTGTACAAGTATTTATTTTTGTGTAACTGCTCTCACTGTTCAAACATTTGAGACAAACCATCAAACTTACTTACCTGAGGAGAGTCTTTAGTGTTCTTTCTTGTATAATCTGGATATCTGCCAGGTTGTTCTTCAGTAAAAGTTAGACCATCTCTAAAAAACCAATAGGAAAAGTTATTTTACTGCCACTACTCTTGTTTTAGTGCCATCTGATGGCTGTGCTGGTGTATTGTTGATTTTTAAATTTCTTTGAGCAGTATCTCCAAATACATTCAAACTGAAGTTACTGTCTCAAAAACACTTACAAATGGGCACAATATAAAATACAGGTCTGCTTTCTCATTTCTTTATGAATAAACTATCCCCAAAACAAGTATTGGTAGAAACAAACAAAATAACAAATTCACACTAAAAGCCCCACTTAGCCACAGAGTCGTACCGTGCCGGAGAAGTGATGGATGATGGTGGGGCAGTGTTAGGGCCTGCTAATGGAGGGCTCATGGGCTCCATGGAGCTGCAGGGAGGCAGGATGCTCATCATCAAACGGCCCCATGTGGCAAAATTCATGTTCATCTGGGCAGCACGCAGAAAATCCTTCCCTGTGAGGAGATTTGGAGACAAAAAAAGAGAAAGAGATGAAACTCTAAGGCTAAGCTATATACTGAAATACTATAATATGCAAGTAGTAAGAAAAGGAAAAACTACTCCTGATTCACCTTTTTTGTTTTAATTACAATCTAAGCCTTGCAATTATTAAAATGTTTTTAACTTACCTTTGTAATAAATAAGCAACCACCACAATTTAAAAATTGTCAAATTATGCTTCTTGGAAACTTGGAAGTGTAAATTGATTATCCAAGTTATAACGTTTATAATGTATTGAGCCATCTATTCCTATATCTCCGAGTAGTGACGAATTTATGAGCTTCTTTAATGATAAAATTATAACAATTAGAGAAAAAATGTATCACCTTTTGTGCTAAACTTCTATTGGTTCACCTTTAAATGTAGGACCGCTAAAAAGAACGACAAGACCTGACATATACTTAGACTGCTTTTATCCTATAGACCTCTGTAGACCCAACAATTAATGTTAAAGGTCTACAATAAATCCTCTGGGTACGCTAAAGTTAGCCATGGCGTTCCACAAGGCTCAGTGCTTGGACAAATTCTATTTACCTTATATGTGCTTCCTCTAGGCAATATTATTAGGAAACACTCAATTAACTTTCATTATTATGCGGATGACCCAGTTACGCCTATCAATCAAGCAAGAAGAAACCAGTCAATTAGCTCAACTTCAAGTATGCATTAAAGATATAAAATCATGGATGATTTACAATTTTCTGATGTTAAACTCAGACAAAACTGAAGTTATTGTCCTTGGCCCTAAACACCTCTGAACCTCATTATCCAAAGATATGGATGTGAGGTGGAGGTAGCTCAGTCCGTGGGGAGTTGGGTTGGGAAGTGAAGGGTTGCTAGTTCAAGTCCCCATACGGACCAAAGTACGGAGTGTGGATTGGTGGTGGAGAAATGCTACTTCACCTCCTGGGCACTCCCAGGTGCTCTTGAGCAAGGCACCGTATCCCGTACCAGGATTTATTCTTTAACGCCCACTTATACCAAACCTCAAGAACAGGCTTTTTCAACTTCGAAACATTGCCAAAATTAGGAACATGGTTCCACGATTTCACGATGGTGAAAAACTAGTCCAAACATTTGTTACTTCTAGGCTCAACCTTGACATCAAGTATTTTACCATAAGATGTCAACATGATTCAACAAAACATTTTCACCTGGCTATACCCAATGTTTGGAGCTGTTGTGGTATTTATGCAAATTAGCACATACTGTATGTTATTAGATTATGCACCGTTTGCCCATGTTAACAAACAATTTCCAAAAACTTGTATTACATTTTTGTTTGGCTTGATGTAAATAATTAGCTCAGTAATTTTCATGGTGATATCTAAAGGTTAAAATGTTTACCCTATTCATGTGAGGAAAAGAATGAATAGGCGTATGAAAAGGCTATATTTGGATATTTGTCGAATCTTTCCCCCTTATGGGATTCTTTGGGCTTTTTTTTCCTTACCAAGGACATATTGAGGATACAAAATCAGTTGAGTTTGCTTCTGTTGCAATTTGTTCAACCTTCATAAAATGACTGGACCATAGGCTTGATGGCCAATGCGGCCAGTGCTTAAAAATATTAGCAGATATCCCTGTTATTGTATGCAATTTAGGCAGTAAAAATGTTGCTTTTTCTTAAAAGGAAACCTCTCTTTTGTATATTTACTGTTGCTGTTAAATATTTTAATTAAGGTTATCTTTTCCTAATTTTTGCTTGGATGGGTGGTGATGAGGCAGGGGGGTATGTCTTCAAATTGTATGTTTTGTATGTTGTTTATAAAATAAATAAAAAATTGGTAATCACAAAAAAATAAACTAGAGCATATTTCTAAGAAATTGTTTAATAATGGTTCAGTAAACGTAAAACTGTTTAGTAGCGTTGCATATTTTGTATGTGTTATTTTGACAGAAAATTCATTTTTTAGGGCACATGGGGTTTTCTAATCTAGAATTTCAACTGGTATGCATTTACATTTGTGTGGCCTGTTTCTATTTCTTCTGGTTTATGGCCCACAGTTAAAAATGTTTGGCCACCCTGGCTTAGAACCATTTTATTGATGATGAAATTGATTGGTTGGTAATTAGGGCTGGGTATCACCACTGATTTCCCAAATTGATTCAATTTACAATTTGATTTATTATCAATAACAAATAAATAACATCTGAAGAAATAACTGATGCAATGCAATATAAATACATTTTACTACCTTTTTCTTTAGGGAAAATTCTCCTCTGCCTCTGGAGTTTGGAACGCCGCTCAATGACAGGATTGATAAATGTAACCTAGAAATGAACAGAGGAGCTAATTATTATTCATGTATAGGACTGATGCAAGCATTGGTAATTGATCCCCTGCTGCTGTGTCAATAATATAAAACAAAAAAAAAGTATAAAAAAGGATTAGAAGATGTTATCATCTATCAATAATATTAGTAGCTAACCCAGTAGCACACCCAATTTACATTAAAACAGCAAGCACCCTGAGCGTCAGAAGAGTACCGCTCCATGGCAATAGGCTGTCGTTATCACCGAGCACAGACCCACAGCAGTGAGCAGCAACTGCCGGTGTGCCTTTGATGCATGCCATTCCCTCGCTCTCTCCCTTCTTTCATGTCTAACCGGTCCTATCAAATAAAGGCCTAAAATGCCACAAAAAACTAAAAAATAAAAAAAAATAAAAAAAAGGATGACTTTGTCATTGAACCATGAAACCTGGGCACAAACATGATAAAAAAACATCTTTATCGATCTACCTCCACAATTCAGTACTACACAGTTTATGGGGTGGCTTGTGGCTTGGAGATAGGGTGTTCGCCCCTCAACTGCAAGATTGGCGGTTCAATACCAGACTACTCCAGCCAAATGTCAAAGTATCCCTGAACAGGACACTGAACCCAAAGTTCCCCCCCAGATGCTGTTTATATAGTTGTCCACTGCTCCTAATACTTAGGATGGGTTAAATGCAGAAATTAAATTGTATGTAACAAGTTAAGTTTTGTCTTACATATATAAGGTGTTTTAAAAAAAAATAATCCAGAAATCACAATGTATGATTTTTTAACTATTTATTTGTATGATACAGCTACAAATAAGTATTTGAACACCTGAGAAAATCAATGTTAATATTTGGTACAGTAGCCTTTGTTTGCAATTACAGAGATCAAACGTTTCCTGTAGTTTTTCACCAGGTTTGACACACTGCAGAAGGGATTTTGGCCCACTCCTCCACACAGATCTTCTCTAGATCAGTCAGGTTTCTGGGCTGTCGCTGAGAAACACGGAGTTTGAGCTCCCTCCAAAGATTCTCTATTGGGTTCTGGAGACTGGCTAGGCCACGCCAGAACCTTGATATACTTCTTACAGAGCCACTCCTTGGTTATCCTGGTTGTGTGCTTCGGGTCATTGTCATGTTGGAGGACCCAGCGTCGACCCATCTTCAATGCTCCAACTGAGGGAAGGAGGTTGTTCCCCAAAATCTCGCAATACATGGCCCCGGTCATCCTCTCCTTAATACAGTGCAGTCGCCCTGTCCCATGTGCAGAAAAACACCCCCAAAGCATGATGCTACCACCCCCATGCTTCACAGTAGGGATGGTGTTCTTGGGATGGTACTCATCATTCTTCTTCCTCCAAACACGGTTAGTGGAATTATGACCAAAAAGTTCTATTTTGGTCTCATTTGACCACATGACTTTCTCCCATGACTCCTCTGGATCATCCAAAAGGTCATTGGCAAACTTTAGACGGGCTTTGACATGTGCTGGTTTAAGCAGGGGAACCTTCCATGCCATGTATGATTTCGAACCATGTCATCTTAGTGTATTACCAACAGTAACCTTGGAAACGGTGGTCCCAGCTCTTTTCAGGTCAATGACCAGTTCCTCCCGTGTAGTTCTGGGCTGATTTCTCACCTTTCTTAGGATCATTGAGACCCCACAAGGTGAGATCTTGCATGGAGCCCCAGTCCGAGGGAGATTGACAGTCATGTTTAGCTTCTTTTATTTTCTAATGATTGCTCCACCAGTGGACCTTTTTTCACCAAGCTGCTTGGCAATGTCCCCGTAGCCCATTCCAGCCTTGTGGAGGTGTACAATTTTGTCTCTAGTGTCTTTGGACAGCTCTTTGGTCTTGGCCATGTTAGTAGTTGGATTCTTACTGATTGTATGGGGTGGACAGATGTCTTTATGCAGCTAACGACCTCAAACAGGTGCATCTAATTTAGGATAATAAATGAAGTGGAGGTGGACATTTTGAAGGCAGACTAACAGGTCTTTGAGGGTCAGAATTCTAGCTGATAGACAGGTGTTCAAATACTTATTTGCAGCTGTATCATACAAATAAATAGTTAAAAAATCATACATTGTGATTTCTGGATTTTTTTTTAGATTATGTCTCCCACAGTGGACATGCACCTACGATGACAATTTCAGACCCTTCCATAATTTCTAAGTGGGAGAACTTGCAAAATAGCAGGGTGTTCAAATACTTATTTTCCTCACTGTATATATATATATATATATATATATATATATATATACATACATACATACATACATACATGCATACATACATATATACACATACATACATACACACAGTATATATATAGATAGAGCTTTACCAGGACTTTAAGTGTAGTTGGTTATAAAGACATGCAAATGTCACAGGAGGAAATTAACTGTCTGCATGCAAAATATGAAAGTTAAAACCTCAATGAAGAGGATGCCCTGAGGCTCCAGCTGGAGGCACATGCCATGTCGGTGGTTATCCAAGAAATCTTCCAGGCGCAGGAACTTAACCCCACTTAACGCTCGCCAGTCTCTCCAATACACAGCAATTTCCAGCTCCCTGGACTAGATTAACACACAAACACATAATAATCTCATTTAATCAATTCATTGATTTTTCAAAAGATTGAATTTTTACATTTGGTGGAGCAGAATAAGCTTAACTTTTGAATTCAACAATGAGGTGACAGACAGTTGATGGCGTTTAACTCACTGCCAATTAATTCATGTTGTAAGACCTCTTCATTGACACAAAAATGAGATGCTCTCACTGTTTTGGAAACCTTTTTTTAAGAGGTAGAGAGTAAATCAAATTAATCTTTAACTCAGGCTGTGTAGTACTCCCAATGACTAGTACATTAACCCTTATGTGTGAAATTAGTGACTTCTGCTTTAAAATTTAAAAGCTCACTGTCAAATTAAGAGAATGAGAGCTAGGATGTTCAATGTAATACTAAAACACAAGTATTAAGCAGGGATGCTGGGCGTGCAGTGGTCAAACCAGATTAGAGAAAATGTCAGAGGATTAGCAGTAGGATTATTACGAGGGCGTAGGATGACAGAGTATCAAAGACATACTTGGCCATTATGACTTACTGAGGGACAAGATGTCAAGGCTCTGTGTCATTGTTCTCGGGCTGTTAACAGATGTTCACCATTAGGATACATTGAGATGCCATTTGCAATGGCACGTTTAGAGAAATGTAACATCTTAAAGATTAATTTCAGTATTCTTGAACCTGGATCCTATTTCCTCATGCATTAATGTCTAAGTGACTGATGCTGACCTTTTAAAAAATTGAATTGTCAAGCGATTTGACAGTTGCAGACAAATTTCTAATATCAGAATGAAATCATGAGATTCTTGCTTTGGGGTGCGCTTCCATCGTCTCAAGCCGACTTAGGTTAGCCTTTTGTCTTGACATAAAAAAAAAAAATTTCAACCGTGTTTGATATGAAGTTTTAATTCAATTCCTAAAATTGTGACCCTGCAAGGTCCCCAGTCTCTGCAAAATCTTATAGTATGTTACTAAAAACTGTAACATCATGAACACTATGATGAGATCGACTTTAGATGTAAGACGGATGTATTTAGATGTGAGATGGTATCAGCCTTTAGTCTTTTTATAGTCTTCTAGTGTATGGTAGGCATACAATCTTTGAAATTGGTCTAGTATTGAGCGAGAACGCTGTAAATGACAATAGTAGGACAATAGGTGCATCATCAATTTTTGTCTACTAAAAGTGCTTTTATTTTTGCCAGATTGATTACTAAAATTTGTCTTTTATTCTTAAATTCTCCCCAGACAACAAGATATTACCCTCTGTCTGTGATAATATCAAATACAGTACATAAAGTGTCATTAGAAACGTGAGTGGAGAGAGGGATAATTGATCAACACTTTGATTAATCCTTTAGTTTAAATGCTCTTCTGAAATTAATTTATTGTAACACTGCTTTATCACGGTCAATAGGCAGTAACTCAGTAAATAATTATGTTTTATGTCATGCTAAAAACAGGTTAGTGGAGTTCTGGCTGCTTGTTGAAGTGAAAGCCACTGACCCGTTCCAGTTCAATGCTGAAGCTCTGGCCCCAGGCCTCTTTGCCCAGCTGTCTCCAGTGTGTGCGCCCCACTATCCTGTTGTCCACCTTCAGCACAGCACTTATCTCCGCTGAGAGTAGACACAAACACAGAGTCAAATGTCTTAAAGGCCTCGTGAAACGGTGGTCAGAGCACCATTTGTTTCCACATATTTACATAAATCTGGTAAAAGCACAAAGTCTTGATATTGATTTCTATTAACCGTAGGTTTGTGTCCAACTAATTGATGGGTCCATTATTAAGCATTTTTTCATGGAATCTGGTACCAAATGATCCTGTTATAGTAAGAAGAGTTTGTTACGCTGGTTTTGTGATTAAGCAAGCTAGAAGATAAAAGTCATATGTTGTTATAAAAAGAACCATCTAGTAATAACAAGGACATATGTCATAATAGCACAAAAATATGAAGTGAAAAGGATCTTTCAAAAAAACAAGAAAAACATAAGAAACTGAGCAAAATTGTTTTTTGTCATGGTGGGGCATTGATGAAATGCCATAAATAAGGTGCAGTCACACATACAGTACAAGATGCTAAATTAAAATCAGCGATTATTCACCTCCAGTCATCTCCAATTTACTTCCATTCTGTGCGAGAGAAGGGACAAAAGAAAACCTTTGCTTCCGGAGTTCAACTTTGGTGAACTTTGCATGGGGAAATCGCAGCCTCAACCCATAGCAAAGCAGTGTGTGTGGTTGACCACGCTGACTCCACTTGGCTGTAGTTTTTTTTAAAGTTGAGTTAAGTTTTAAGCCAAGATGGAGGAGACTTTTATTGTTGGCGAGTCTAACCAACCGGTATCACATCGGCAGGCAATAATTACTCGGCTGCATACACTTATGTACAATCCCAGCTTTAAAGCGTAGCTCGCCTTAAGTGATGGTAAGTGACTGATGGGAACAACAATCTTTTCACTGTTCCAGTATTAAGCGAGATCGCTGCAGTCAGTAGCGACCAAACATGCTACAATGTAAGTTAATAGGGCAATTGTGAAGCTTGTATTTACCTTCACAAAAGTGCTTGTTTTGCCTTTGACAGGCTCAGATAAATATTCTAAGTGTCTGACAACATTATGGAAAGGATTCCTTTTTCTTTATTTTTTAAATCATCAGCAAAATTGCGTTCGCTAAACCCACCAGACTTCATGTAAATAAACAGTAATTTCAGCATCGTAAAATACACTTTATTGCACCGTCACAACTCTGATTTTGGTTGAAATACACACATAGTTTACATGTGAAAATTTGTTGGCTCTATACAAGCTAGAAGTATTGTTTTTTTGTTTTGTTTTTTAAATGGAGTCCAGTGGGTTCAGTGCTAGTGACCTCAGAGCTGTTTCTGGTTAAACAGAAAGATCTTAAAAAAGGTTTTAAAAAGGCCTATATAAGTAGGTATCCTATTCATAAGGTTGTCAGACACAGAATAATAATCTAAGCCTTTCAGTGGCAAAATAAAGCACTTATAGTGGTCCAAATTCACAATGACCAGCCCACTTACACTTAATACTGGACCAATTTCAAAGATTGTTGTTCCTATTAGTCACTTACACAATAATGCAGGAAAATAGGGTCCAGGTTGAAAAAACGGTAGTTACCCTTTAAGTATGAGGAGCGGCTTTGTTCTGTCTAGACCTTTTTTCACCAGGGTTTTGGCTCTTAGGTCACTAAACTTCTGATGGGTAGAGTTTTCAGGGGCTGTATGTAGTCTGAGAGTAAGTTCTGCAGACACTAATCTTAAAACTAGTGAACCTCTTCTTCATGTTTTTGGGGTTTATTTTGGGGTGTAAATGCAATATTGTAATGATGAGATGCTACAAAACATGAGTCAAAGCTAAGAATACAAAGGAAAGTGTTTCTGATCTTTTTTATTTTCTATATCTCATTTGTGGTTTGAGATATAAATAGTGCATTATCTCAGTTTCTGTTTTCCGTCAATTACATTTATTATAAAGTTCAGGGTTAATGCATTCATAACAGTTTAGGCTACATTTCTAATTCTCGAGAATTATTTTCTAATTCTATTGTTAGAATTGTGGAAGTCACAAAGACCAATTCTTATTATAAAGTACTTGCTAAGTTAATATAAATAAAGTTTTTATTAGTGCTGTCAGTTAATCGCGATATTAACGGCGTTAACGCAAACCTATACCGAACAGCGTCAATTTTTTTAACACAAGTTTAACATTCTAGCAAATGTTTTTTTCACAACGTTAGAAAAACTACAACACCACACCGGATCTAGCTAGACCGGAAACTAAACAACAGGCACGCCGCACACACACGCCGTCTGGGCTCACGAGCCGGCCAAAGAGTAGTAACGCTACGTTTTGAATGGATGGCGAGCGTGAGATGCCGAAATGGACACCAATAAGATTCTGAATGGAAAGTTTACTTTTTAAAAGTGTCCAAATGTTCCATTGACAAGACCAAAGTGATGTGTGTGTGTGTTGTTGTAAACTAAGCTATCATTGCAGCAAGTCCAGTCTGAAATACCACTGGATGGCCAAACACACAGCTGATGCCAATTCTCTCCCCCCCTTGTCAAAGTATTTTTTTTCACCCTTTTATTGATGGACAGTGTTACATTGTGTGAGAGATTATATAAGTGAGAATGCTACGTGTGATACTGAACACTACAGTAGGTTATATGCCAATGTTGTTTTCAATAAAAAAAAAACATTTGCACAAAGCAAGCCGATCCATTTTTACATGTTGATAAGAGAATTAAAATGAGAAAAAATAATGTCACAAAAAGAAATCAAGGGACATTTAGAATAGATAAAAATGTGTGATTAATTGCGAGTTAAATATGACATTAATGCGATTAATTGCGATTAAATATTTTTAATTGTTTAACAGCACTAGTTTTTATATTGTGTGTGTTTTGTCAGGTTAAAGAATCACAACAAACACAAACCATGAACAGACAACTTACACTGGCTACATGATTTAGATAAAGGGAAATTAAAAGTAAAAATTTAAAAAGTTAATTAGCCAATAAGAAAAGTGTTAGTACGAGTGTTGACTTACATGAGAGGTCCTCAGCCTTGGTTGTCTTGCCATTAGCACTGCGTCCTGATAGGCCGGTTCTCACTTTCACAGACTTTCCGTCTGAGATGCTTGCAGGGGTGGCTAAAACACTGGTCACATGACCACGGCCTGGAACGGATTCCATCAGGTCTTGGCAGCCCATTAAGCATACCTCCAATCGACCTAAGGAAAGGGAATTCAGTTTTCAGAAAACACTATTTTAACTTTAATGGAAAACTTATTGGGAATTAGTTTACTTGATGAAGACAATGTAAATGTTCTAGAGATCACAAAACAGGTCAGATGGGAAGTTATTCAGTGGTGGAAGAGGTACTAAGATCTCTTACATAAATAAAAGTACCAGTAAGAATGTAAGAATAATCTGTTACAAGTTAATGGGACAAGAAGAAAAAACACAGCTAATATACACCAATCTGTTTTCAGTTTTTTGACTTTTCTCTAAAATTTCATTTGTTTTGTGAAATACTGGCTAATTTGACTTTGGAAGGTTATTTAAATCAAACCGAGCAGTTTAAAGGGGGGGAGAGAGAGAGAGAAAAAGAGAGAGAGAGAGAGAGAGGGGGGCCTAATCTTCTTTGTTAGGGACTACAAGTCAAAAATGTCTTGGAACCACTGGTTGAACCTTTAACAATGGATTGTAAAAGTATAAAGTAAAAAAAAAGTAAATTGAAACTCAAGTACAGTATTTAAGTATTAAAGTAAATGCACTTTGTTACCTTCCACCACTAAGTTATAAGAAATTGAATAAATATACTGTATATTGGAATATATTAGTAGCAACCTGTTAGACTGGCAGGTTTGAAGAAGAAGGAAGAAGAGGACGGAGCGTTGGATTGCTTCTTCGGTAGCCCATAGGAAGGCGAAGATCCCAACATTAGTTCCTCCTTAATGGCAGCATGCTTGGGATGGTCCTGAGGCAGCTCACTTAAACGTCTCTCCAGGGAAAGGCGTAACAAATCCGCCTTCTGAGATGACTCTTGCATTCGCGCCTGGGCCTGAGGGACACAGAACATTCTTCAGAGTAAAGTCTGAAAAAAGATTTTTATCGGCGATTTACCAGCTTTGACAGTGTCACTTTTGGTTCCGTCTCTCTTTAACTGCGCTTAATTGTGATATTTTGTGATTACATTCTGAATTTGTAACGTTCTCTGTCAGGTAAATGTAGTAGTACAATGATGTAGAAGTACACTGTAAGTCAGCAGTAGGCTATACAGTGGAGTTGCATATTAGGGGGTTTGGTGTCCTGTAATTTTGGGGTACAATTTGGTTCTGGAGAATGCTACAAGCAGCAATGAGATTACCTGTATTAACAAAATGTTAAACAAAAAATACCACAGGCAAAGCAATCTGACCGTTCCAAACAGGCACATTTTGAACGGGCACCGTACTAGTCCTGTATAATACACAACTGTAAATACATTTGTTTAAACTACTGCTGCATATTTCATAAGGCTTAAAGTGGTAGTGTTTTTACCACACCTGCTGGCATAAGGAGTTAGCTTTAGTTATCATAGTTACAATAAATGTTTTGTTCAAACAGAAAATCATTCATTTACAAGAGAATACATTACAGATTTGTATTTGTTTTGCTGTATAGAAATTGTTTTGCTGTTGAATAGTATTTGTTTTGTTTTGCTGTTGTATAGTATTTGTTTTGCTGTTGTATAGTATTTGTTTTGCTGTATAGTATTTGTTTTGCTGTATAGTATTTGATTTGCTGTTTTATTATGTATAGTATTTGTTTTGCTGTTTTTAATATATGAATTCCCTGTGCGGCGTCCTTGAGTGCCAAGAAAGACGCCTTTAAATATATTATTATTATTAGATGCAATGTTGCATTTCAAGAGATGCATACGGTAAATTAGCCTACTTTGGATGTATCGTGAGCTAAACCTGGTATCACGGTCACTATGTCACAAGTCAAAGCAAATTCTGACTCTACCATCTGAATGTCTCAACAGAAATCGAGACTCATCAGACCAGGCAACATTTTTCCCGTCTTCAACTGTCCAATTTTGGTGAGCTCTTGCAAATTGTAGCCTCTTTTTCCTATTTGTAGTGGAGATGAGTGGTACCCGGTGGAGTCTTCTGCTGTTGTAGCCCATCTGCCTCAAGGTTGTGCGTGTTGTGGCTTCACAAATGCTTCGCTGCATACCTCGGTTGTAACGAGTGGTTATTTCAGTCAAAGTTGCTCTTCTATCAGCTTGAATCAGTCGGCCCATTCTCTTCTGACCTCTAGCATCAACAAGGCATTTTTGCCCACAGGACTGCCGCATACTGGATGTTTTACCCTTTTCACACCATTCTTTGTAAACCCTAGAAATGGTTGTGCGAGAAAATACCAGCAACTGAGCAGTTGTGAAATACTCAGACCGGCCTGTCTGGCACCAACAACCATGCCACGCTCAAAATTGCTTAAATCACCTTTCTTTCCCATTCTGACATTCAGTTTGGAGTTCAGGAGATGGTCTTGACCAGGACCACACCCCTAAATGCATTGAAGCAACTGCCATGTGATTGGTTGATTAGATAATTGCATTAATGAGAAATTGAACAGGTGTTCCTAATAATCCTTTAGGTAAGTGTTTGTCTACGCTGTATACAACGTGCAAAAACAAGCCACTTGTCGTGTTGTTGCCACTTGCCGTGTTGTTGCGAGAAGAAAGCAACGGTTGAGTTTAGGAAACGTGACAGAAGAGAACAAGGTTGGGTTTAGGAAAAGAAGAACAGGGTTGGCTTTAGTAAAAAAGGAAACCAACTGTTGAGTTTATGAAACGTGACACGCGGGACACGATCCCCAGTCTCTTGGGTGAAAGTCCTGTGTTTACCCATCCACCACCCCGACCAGATTTTCACCCTTTCATACTACTCGCTACGGCGTAAAATTAACACGCTATCCCAAGTTAAGTTAAGTCAATGGAGGCCAAACGGTGTTGATAAACACACTAAAAAGCGAGTATGTATCTTCATAACACGCCAATAATGGCACACAAATCGGCGTATCATACATACGCCATTTAATGAGATCAGACTGGAAAATAATACAAAGTGTGGCGTGTGAGCATGTGAACTGCTTGAAATGTGTCGGTCTCACAGTCAATGCGTGAGGCTTGAGAACCCTGTATACAGAAAATGAGCCAAACTGAGCGGTCACCCATCTGGCTATAGCAATGTGCTTTCCTACAATGTGACAAGAGTGTGAGAATGAAACGGCCGGCTGGCTGGTGAGCTAGCTTGCTTGGTGCAGAGAGAAAGAGATCTACATTACATCTATTAAATCTCAAGGTATAGGATATTCGTTTATTTTATTTCTTTTTTTCTTTTCTTTTTTAAAAGGCAAACGAAGGCGAAAAAGTCTGAACACACCAAAAACTAGCTGAGAGTTGCCTTGGTGTATCAGGGCCTTAAAATGCACTACAGGTAAAATAGTGTAAGAAAACTTGCTGTAGTAAATAGGATTTTAACCATTTTTTCTTAAAGACGGTTCATAGTTCAGGGCGGCGGAGGTTCATCAGTGGTTTTGTTTTGAAGGTGAAAGTTTCTTTAGAACAAAAGCTTATAGTGCTGGAATTGGTCGAAATCAAAGTAGAATATTGTGCGAGTCCAAAGCCTGAGTCAACTCCGAATCCAAACAAGTCAGAGATAACAGAAAAGCTCCTTGAGTCTGGACCCAAGTACTACAGCCCTTCTATATACACTTGTATAACTGTAATAAATCACCAAATAGTAACATTCTAATTATTATTGTCTCTAATGTAAATAAAAAGGTTAGAAAAAAAAAATCCCAGCTGGTACCCACCTCTGCAAGTATGCGGCGGTCCTGAATCTTACGCCCACTCAGCTGCTTGACCACATTTTTGGCACCTTCTGCTACAGCCGATTCAATCTTCATATGGTGCATGAGGTCAGCTATTCGCAGCTCCAGAGGACAGATCTCCATAGGGTGACCTGTGGGCAAGTGGTGCATGTCAGACTTGGGCTATATCTGCCTATTTAAGAACCGATACACCAAGGTACAGATTATGGGCACATGTCTATTGGCATAATATACTAGCAAGAGCCTATTTTTATTGTTTAATTTGTTTGTTTTCCTGAAACCATGTATTTCTAGTTTTTAGTTAATATGACCCCAAAAAAATGTCACGTGACCAAATGGCAAGGTACATACTTGGAAACCAGGCGCTATATTGTATTGCTATATTTATACCTTTAAAGTTTGGTGCATTTCAGTGGCCAAAGCAAGGTATCTTATTCCCTACCCGGTAAAAATACCAAGTTAAAGGTAATTTGGATCCATTATTTAATAAAATCTCTTGTGATGCTAAGAGATGGACGACTCTCAATCTCTCAATAGCAGGGAAGGTCAATGTTATAAAAATGGTTTGTGTTCCCAAGCTGAACTTATTTATCCAATCTTTTATCCAATAACAAAGACATGTACAGTATGAATAAAGGTACAAAAAACATTTTAATAAATTACCAACCAAAAGACCAACTGATGGTGGAAGTTTGGATCTATATACCAAATATGTTATATTATTACTGTAACTTAAGGCATCTAGCCCACTGGTCACTTTCTCCTGAGAGGGGCCCACCCTATTAAGCAATCTGTTCTTGCCCCATTATTGCCCTTACAAAGCCTGTCTGTTGAACTGTATGGTGAATTACTAATGACCTGCTAATTGCATCAGACAAAGAGATCACATCTCTCCTGTTTTAGCTTCTCTGCATTGGCTTCCTGTAAAATCCAGAATAGAATTTAAAATCCTTCTTCTCACCTACAAAGTTCTTCATGGTCAGGCACCATCTTATCTCAAAGAGCTCATAGTACCTTACTACTCCACCAGAGCACTGAGCTCCCAGAATGCAGGGTTACTTGTGGTTCATAGAGTCTCTAAAAGTAGAATGGGGGCCAGAGCGTTCAGCTATCAGGCTCCTCTCCTGTGGAACCAGGTTCCAGTTTGGGTTCAGGAGGAAGACACCGTCTCCACATTTAAGAGTATACTTAAGACTTTCCTCTTTGATAAGGCTTATAGTTAGGGCTGGCTCAGGTGAGCCCTAAACCATCCCTTAGTTACGCTGCTATAGGCCTAGACTGCCGGGGGACTTCCCATGATGCATCGAACACCTCTCTCTTCATCCTCCTCTCCATCTGTATGCAACCTCATCTTCTTAATGCATGTTACTAACTTGACTTCTTTCCTTTCCCGGAGTCTTGTGCTCTCTCGCCCCGCTGTCCTCCAATTGCTTCCTGCAGGTGTTTCTGGTTCTGTGGTTACTGCCTCGAGTCACCTGCTGCCTCCATATTCCTGCTCAATTCTCTCTCTCTCTCTCTCTCTCTCTCTCTCTCTCTCTCTCTCTCTCTCTCTCTCTCTCTCTCTCTCTCTCTCTCTCTCTCTCTCTCTCTCTCGCTCTCTCTCTCTCTCTCTCTCTCTCTCTCTCTCTCTCTCTCTCGCTCTCTCTCTCTCTCTCTCGCTCTCTCTCTTGGTGGGAATTGTTGTGTTTCTGTAAATAACATCACAAAGTACGGTCTAGACCTGCTCTTTTATGAAAAGCGCTGTGAGATAACTGTTGTTGTGATTTGGCGCTATATAAATAAATTTGAATTTAATTGAGGAAAAAACCCATCCAGTAATCTCTCACTTAAATGTTGTTTGGATCAATGAATTTATGTATAAAAAGTTTGATTGATTAGTTGATTGATTGATATTGGACTCCATCCAAATCGTTCAGGATTGGTCGGAAAGACACACCAATTTTTGGAATTGTAGCAGAGGACAATTACTTCATGTCCTATGTTCCTGTTATAAAGGTCTAGGAATTTTGGATTTGGACACATTATAACTTGTCGGATTGCCGAGACCCAGGTTCCATTCAAGACTATTTCCTCAGGGAGATGGGTCAATCCTAAACAGGATGAGAAGACACATAAGACGTTGAGTCCAGACTAGTTTAATGATAGCCAAACAGATTCTTCTAAGATGATGGAAGAATGAAGATGTGCTATCAATCCAGCAGTGGGTTTGTGATATGGCTAGAGTGGCAGCATTTGAAATATAAGCCGTTTGCCAGATTGAATTCTACACAAGAAAATAGGGAGAGTACTTATGCTTTCCGGAGGGCTACTAACAAGCTACGTGCTGGGGTGAAGAATGTACTATGTCGCTATTGTTGTCACATATACATAGGTTTATTTGGTTTACAGTTTATTGTCTATTTTGTTGTTTTGTTTTGAATGTTATGGTTACTATCTCATCTTTTCTTGATTTTTGTCTGACTGGTGACGACTAAGAGGATTCGGGCGTGCCCCCCTCACCCCCAAATCCTCGTGTTCATGTTGTAAATTGTGTATTTTGTATACCACTTAAAAAATGACAAAACAAATTGTTAATCATAAAAATGTACACAGTGAAATGGACAAAGCTGCCAGTTGGTTGGATGATAATTCAATATCATCTTTTTTTACATAGCAAATTGTAACTGAAAACTAACTGAATTAAATTATTGCCGTTTCTGAGAATCTAATTTCTAAGATTTACCTTGCAAGCCATCTCGCTCGTCTCTGGCTTGACTGACTTTGATAATCTGCATGCGCAGGAGCTCAATCTTAGTGCGACTGTCCTGTAACATCTGCTGGGCTGTAGTCATCATCTTCCTGTCCTGGAAAAACAATGGGAACTTAAAGCATGTTGTTCAATGCAGACATATTATGATACAATGGGAGTGACAAGACTAGGTGGAAACCTAGTATATGGCTTGTGTACAGGGGCGTAGCACAAAATTCTGGGCCCTGTAGAAAGGCCTTTTCTAAGGACCACAGCTATTCATTCTAGCATCTTTTGGGGCCCTCCTCACATAAGAGCCCTGGGTACTCAGACCCCTTTTTTGCCCCAGACCAACGCCCTGCTTGTGTATGGCCAATGTGCTATACTGTGGCCAAATTGTTACACGGATACTCAGTGGTACCGTCCTTAATGTAAATTCCTGAATATAAATGTTCATTTGCAGTTTACTGTAGTGTTAACTCTGCTTCTCTTCACTGAGTCAGATTAGTCTACCAACACTTTGTAGGTTGGCTTAGGTTTGCCTTGGACCACCTCTTAGTTATGCTGCTATAGTTTAGAGTGAGTTGCTGTAGTTTTGACTCTCTTTCCATCTTTGTTCTGTGTTATTATATGATAATATAAATAAAATGTAATTGAATTGATCACAGTAATATTTGAAGTGATTATTAGAGTAATTCTAAATGCCTTAAGTGGCCCAAAAAATGTGCCATCACCCTAATTCAACAGTTGCATGACATGATCATTGCATGTGTCTTGTATATATTCATATTAATATGTATATCTTGTAGGTGTGCCCCCATCTAATCGATCAAGCTAAGGACCCTAATTTGCAGAGCTGTAGTTATCAAGTCCAGACTCGGACTTGACTGTCTTGGACTCGTTGGTGGGATGCTTATTAAAAGAAAAACACTTATTGCTGGCCATTCATATCTATGTTCTCATCCTTGCATGAGAATATAGAGCAGTTTTGATGGTGTCTCATGTTATAATGCCCCATTACATGTTTTATCTGTTACATAGTAAAAATTGAACTTAAGCTAAACTTTTAAGAAGAAAAAAATAAAATAAAATCATACTCGCAATTTCTGGCAGAAAAATCGCAGGTAAATATTTTCCCCAAATCGTTAGCGTTAGTGTAAGTGTGTGTGTTGTGATGTTTTTAATTTGGGTCATATTGTACTGTACCTTCACTGAGCTGTTGGTGTAAGTCTGGATCATGTTCTCAGCACCCTGTTTGACTTTGGTCTCCATGGTAAGCTGTTTCTTCAGGGTTCTGACTCGACTAGCCACTGGTGAGGTAACCTCTTCCCACTGACATGACTCGGCTGATAGGTTGTATTCCTCTTCCAAGCAACCTGCATAAAAATAACCAAATGGTGGGTTAGGCGTTAGCTTTTCTCTTTCATTAGTAGTGATTCATTTGAGAGGGTTTAATTACTTTTTTGTAATTGATATTTCAGTTATTCAGAGGGCATCCATTTTTGTACCCTGACATAATTCTGGGGTAGCGGTGTGCACTGTTGTCAGCCACAGTGGGATTTTGATGCTACAATTTACAATTCCAATTACCTGTGCAATTTCTTTATTCCCAACATTATCTGTAAACGCATGAAAGAAATTCTGTTTTTGCAAGATATTTTACCTTTATTTTATTTATAAAAGGACAACACACATTAATTGTGCAAATGTGCCAGTGTTAGCCAGCTGGCAAATTTTCAACTGTAGAGTAGTCCTTTGGCAAGATGTTTTTAGAACAAGAGATCAATTAATCTCAATACAGATCACTTTCTTTCTAAACCAGAAACTTGAAGCATTAGGACAGGAAATACAGTTTTTTTAATCCCCAAAATACTTATTTGTTGTTTAAAAGGTAGTTAACTATACTCATGCAGCTGATTACCAAGCCTCATTAGAATTAGTCCCCAGGTACTCCCGATGATTTGTAAAAAGACGTAATAATAATAATACATTTATTAATAAAATTTGTATAGCACCTTTCATACAAGAAATGCTTTACAATAAGGAAATTACACGATATAAAAAGACATACAATGAACATAAAAACCGGGATAGAATGCCATGATTAATGAAAAATAAAACACACGCAGCGCTAAACCTACAACTGGGAGTCGATTAGTTTAGTTTGGGCTAGAAATGAACAAGGACAGGTGCGTCCTATTTTAATCCCCCACTCCTGCCCCGCTCACTATCACTCTGCTCTCTAACGGCCCTCAGTGCAACGTATCCTGTTACATAAAATAAAGAGATGAGGGGAAGTGAACACGGGGAAGGGGAACAACTAATGAACAAGCCATTGTCTTACTGTTCCTCCGTGCATGTGATCAGTAGTGTTAAATCAGGTGCAGCGGATATTCATATACATTTCTATTTACTCCCTCCTTATTTTGCACTTCTAAATAGCAACGGAAATTAGGGGTATAAATGATTAAAGGTGCAATATGTAATATATTTAGTGTGTGTTACCATTATCAGTTATTAAAGAAACATGCTAAGTTGAAATACTATCTTTTCTGACAACAATGCTAAAGCCAGTATTTTCTCCTTTGAAATTTCCATTCTGTGACCGAATGTCTTTGTGTTTTTAGCCTGTGTGTTGTTATCACTGCCCATTTTGACAGCCAGCGTGGGTTCCCAGATATACCTGTAAAAACGCAAACCCAGCACGATATAGCTGTAAGGTTAGTACAGCCATGAAAGTAGCAAACAAACAAACAACGCAGAGCTGGCTAATTACCTCCTGAACAGGTACGCATTAAGCTTCAAGCTAAATAGGGACGGGCATTTTAAGTAATTTCAACATTTGTGTACTCGCAATGAATTATATAGTGTACTCTAGTTGGTAAAATGATAGTGACTGGTCCTGGCTAACGCCGCCATACTAACACAGAATAACTGCTTATGTTGAGGACCAGGCAATCAGCCCACGTCTGTTCAGCGGCCAACTAATGGTTAGTAATGTTAAGCCAAGAAAGTGTGTCAGTCGTGTGGAGAAGAGGGCGAGGTCATGATGTTTTAGCGGTTGTTGCAGCTATTTTAAGCCAAGAGAGGATGGTTGTCAGTTGGGTACAGAGCCCCGCATGAGAACGGGCTTTTATGACTGTCAACATAGCCAGCATCTGACGTTAGCTACTCCGCTGTGCTGTAGAGTAATGTTTGGCTATGTGAGACTAGCATCTAGCTGCGTTCTCAACCTGACAGCCTCTGTAAACTTTGAGTCTGGGGTGGAGGGGCCGGGGGAGACGACAGTCTTCAGTATTTTGAATTTGGACTGCATTTTAAAACGCTAGTTGTCAGGATTACATATTGCACCTTTAAAACTTTGGATAATTGCCGTAAATAATTTAACAGATTAAAAATATATTAACCAATAACGCAAAAGACAAGGGACGTGGGGCGTAACTGTCTTCTTTGGGAAGAAAATGTTAAAAGTACACAAGTGAAAATAGGTAGGAAGGCGATTGGTGAACCTGGGAGGACGTGGTTAACGTGAGGAGGTCACCACTGGGTGCAATCTCCACTCTCTCACAAGAGAGTCCCCCGCTGGATAAAAGGTTCACCCCCAGGTTCAGGCAGCCTGGGACATGAGTGGCTCTGAGAGACAGAAAATTAACACTGCACAATAGAAAGCGAGACAGTCTTAATAACAGTGGTTTCCTAAACAGACAGGGAGGGATCCGTTTGCTTCCCTCCCTGTCTGTTTATGTAGGACACCACCGTTGTATTGTCTGTCCTGATCAGAACATCCTGACCAGTTAGAACTGGACAAAATTGCTTTAAAGCCAAAAAAGCTAATAGCTCCAGGTAACGGCTGCCAGAACCCTCTCACTGCTGCACTGTTGCACAAAGCCCCCCACACCTAAGAGAAGCAACTGTGGATACCACTTTGCTAAAAGACAGCAGTGGTTCCCATACATAGGTTCTACTACAATCAACAGTGTATTTTTTTTACAGCAAACACAGATCAGTGGCCTCCAGCCCTTCCCTCTTGTGAAGTCTCATGCCACGTGCATGACAGCGTCAACACTATACTTCAGGCTCAGAGGAGACCGATAGTAGTAGCATGGTGCTGGTGGTCTTGCAGTGGGATTAACTGTACTAATTAACTGTAAAAATAAAAAAATAAAAACTTTGCAGCCACACCGTTGTGAAAGCTCTCAAGTCTGGTTGTTCACCCTCTCCTCTGCAGTCTCCTCCACTCCTTATCTTTATAATAATGCTAACCGGAGCTAACCGCTAACAGAGCTAATCATTCTCAGTTCCCGTTCTCCATGCCTGTATCAATTAACTGTATTATGGACTTAAGCCTGTATAAAACCCAATATTTTATTATGTTGGCTTTAAGTTTTAAACCACAACTCAGTTGTTTGATTGACAGAAATCTGCTCAGAGGAGTCACGTGATCGGCTGGACGGAGATGGAAGCTTGAGGCGAAGCTCCTAGCCCAACTTTGCCAAATAGTTGTTTTATATGGTTCCTACTCCGGTATTCTACCACCGTATGCTCGATATAGTTACTTAAGGCGGAATGGCAAAGCACAGCGCAGCGATACTGACACTATTGCAGAGGCTGTACTGGCGAAAAAGAAAAGTTACCTCGAGCCACGCTTTTCTCAGATCCAGTCTCAGAGTCAACAGGTGGGGATCAATGATTATGATAAGAAGCTAACTGCTATCCATGCTCAACTAGCATCTCTGAATGCAAGCCTTGGCTCTCTCAGATCAGCCATGAAAAACTTTAAAACTACAGTGGAAACAAACTCAAGTATTCTGGACAGCCATGGCCACGCTTTTTGGGAGATGGAGGAGAAGCTGGCAGCTGAAGCTTGCCTCCCCACCCTTACGCTTTGGTTACCACTTTTGCGTGCTCCCTGGGTTGTTGGGGGCAACTCGTGCCGAGGCAGCTTGGACCCCGTCATAACTGCTTGCAGTTCTAGTTTCTTTTTGTATCCAGGTATGCTTAAAGAGGAATATTTTATTTTATGTTTTATCTCATCCAGCCTTTGAAGTTTTGATGTTATTTCTGTAAAATATGGGTTGATAAATACTGTATGAAAAAGGGAGAAGTGTAATGGAAAATCACATATTTATAGCTGGGAGGAGGCCTCGGGGAAGACCCAGGACTAGGTGGAGAGATTATATCTCCAACCTGGCCTGGAAACGCCTTGGGATCCCCCAGTTGCAGCTGGTTGATGTAGCTCTGGAAAGGGACGTTTGGGGTTCCCTACTAGAACTGCTGCCCCCGCAACCCGATACCGGATAAGCGGATGAAGATGGATGGATGGATATTTATCTTTTAACATATCTTGCTATTGACTTGTTTTTTAGTTTTTAGCTGTGTGAACTTCTATTTAACAAATGGACCGAACTTTATAGCCTAACTTTATTCTTCTGATTATCCGAAGTGCAGAGTCTGGTTTTTCTCTACTTCCCATTTCGGTCCCAGAATGGGAGGTCAGATGGACTGATAGTCAGAAGGGATGTTGATTTTAATCCCTCCCTCTTTCTGTCAGCTTGTTAGAGGGTTAATAAGCAAGTGATTCCTTATTTCAGATCTCACATAGGTATTAGAGATTCTGCCAAACTGTGTCCTCTCAACTTGATTTTTGTCTGGGTGGGTGGTGATGACTTAAGGGGGGGGATGTGTTCATGTTGCAAGTTGAGAAAAATATTGTTAATTACAAAAGAAATGCACTCCAGCATAGAATAGGTATTAGTTACCTGTGGTGTTGTCTTTCTCTGTGGCCATAGACCTGGCATTGAGCTCCTGCAGTTCCCAGTGCAACTTATCCAGCTTGCGGTTCGAGGCTTTGAGTTGGCCCTCAACGTCGGCTGCGTTCTTGCGATTAGTGACAGCCCGTCGTAGTCTCTCAGCAGCCTCCTTAATCTTTAACTCCCGCTGGATCTCCTGCCTGAGCAGAGTACGAGCATCTTCCAAACGCTGCTGAAACTCTGGGTCGAGAATATCCCCCTCTTCCAGACCTTGCTAAAAGACACACCACAACTTTAATTTCTATATTATTATGTGTCACATAATAATATAACAAAATATTGTAATTGGGGCTTCTTGATTATGGAAAAAATAATTACTTTAGTCAATATTGAAATCCCAAATATTTAACCCGATTGCTCATTAACTTTTGGAAATATGTTACATTTATTGGACTTTAACAGTGAAACAACTGGGCTCAACCTGAGCCTTTGACAGCCGCCCGGATTCGATTCCAATAAAATATGAGTTTACTTGCAAAACGTAATGTACAAAAACGTTTTGTGATTGTTAGTAGGCCAGCTTTTTTATTTTTGTGTCAACAAATACATGCTACTATCACTTAAATTGAAGTCTTACACACTCTTCAAACAAAACATACAAACAATACATATCAGGGCTCCAGACTGCAACCAAATCTGAGACTGTGCGACCAGTATGTTTTGACCCCCCCCCACGTTAAACGTGGCAGGCCAACCTGCTACTGAACAATCTGAACACTGAGCAAGCAAACAATTGACTCGTTATTCCGACCTGCGGCTAGTGTGCTAGTGCCAGGGTCTACAGTATCACAGTCGGATGATGATTCAGAGTCAGAGGTTTGTGTGTCCACAGTCTTGTCACTTCCCATTTGTCTTACTGTAAATCTCTCCTCCTCCGTCTCCCTCACAAATCCCTCCATAAACTTCAACTGGTCCAGAATTCAGCTGCAACCTCCAACAGTGCCACTGGCTCCTGGTCCAGTTCCATATCAAATTCAAAGTCCTCCTGTTTGCATTCAAAGCCATCCACAACCTCACCCGCCATATTTGTCTGATCTCACAAACTCCATGAACTGCGAATGTTGCAGTCGCTACCCCAGAACTGCAGGGAACACAAAGTTTGTCGACAGTGCAGGGACTTCACAGTTTAAACACAATAAACTAGTTAAACACAATCTAAGCCTCAAGCATAGAGCATGCAGTGACATGTTGATAAATGAAAAAGCAACGTTACTGCCGGTTGCTTTTAGAAGAATAGAGGCTGTAAATCAGAGCGCAGTACAGGACGGTCATCAAGCTGTCAGCTGGTGTGAGCTCAACCAGCTTCAGCTCAACACCAGCTAGACGAAGGAGATGATCGTTGAGGAAAACATCCCATTTCTCACCGGTGAGCATCCAGGGATTGGACATTGAGGTAGTGGAGCGCTACAAATTCCTGGGTGTTCACCTAAACAATAAACTGAACTGGACTGACAGCACCCATGTACTCTACAAGAAGGGCCAGAGTCGCCTCCATCTGCTGAGGAGACTCAAGTCCTTTGGAGTGTGCAGGGCTCACCTCAGGAGTTTTTATGACTCCGTGGTGGCCTCTGCCATCCTTTATGCTGTGGTCTGCTGGAGGGGGGGCAGCTCGGACCGGGACAGGAGCAGACTCAATAGACTGATCAGGAGAGCGAGCTCTGTCCTGGACTGTCCTCTGGACCCCATAGAGAAAGTAGGGGAGAGGAGGATGTTCGCTAAGCTGACATCCCTCATGGACAACAACCTCTGTTCCCGTTTTTCATTTACACCACACACTCTGTATATCTTTATTATCTCTCCATTACAAGTACTTACTTTTTCAATATTATTTATGGTCACAGGTGAATATAACTTATATTATGGTAACCTACTTTTGCATTATTACTTTAATTACATGTTCAATTTAATTTTAACGTCACTTACTTACAATGCAATTTTTTGTACTATGGCAACCGCACTTTACTTTACAATAACTATTTGACGCCACTTTACTTCAGTCTACCTTCTGCTCATTGTCTACCGTTTGCCTGTTTTTCTTGTGTGTTTACTTGGTTGTTTGTTTGTTTTTATTGTAGAGAATGCTACTGTAACAAGGGAATTTCCCCGCTGTGGGATGAATAAAGTATTATCTAATCTAATTAAAACAGGTAGCATCTGAATATAATTATTCAGTTAGAAGATTCCCATGTCCAAGTCATACTTTGATAACAAAATAGACGTTGAAAAACAGTTTAAAACTTAAAGACACGACAAAGCAGTTATTTTAATGCATTTATTTTTTTTAATGCCAATCTCTAATATAGCAGATCTATTCAACATCTCTCTTTGGTTTCTGTCTCCCTGCTCTCTTGTCTTTTACTTTCCCTCTCCTCCTCCTCATCTCTCCCTTCTGGTGATGCTAGTGCAGCACATGGCCCTGGTCTGTCCTCTGGGATCGGGGCAACAGACTGATGCAGACTGCCCTAATGCCTCATCCATGTTGGCAAACCAGGGCCAACCTGCTGCTGTGGCTTCCATCCTCAGTGACCGCCTCCGTCTGTCCTTAGTCCCTATTAAAGGACAGCAAACACAAGAAAACAATGTTTACCGTTATGAATGCTATAACGTAACGTTACACTTTTTACGTGGGAATCTATTCATACATTTTAGCTTTCATTTAACGTTGCTAGTAAAGTAAACAAAGTGCAGATTTACCTACAACTGATAAACACACCAATTTCTAAATCTCTGCTAACGTTACGTATATACGGTAACGGCATATAAAAAGAGATGAAAATGCCACCTGACAATAAACTTTACAAAACACAAATGGCCCAAAAGACCAAACCAGCTGACAGCCTAATGTTAAGTGATAGGTTCAGCGTAACATTAGCTTGTGATGTATCTACCTTATTATTAATAGCAATTTGTACCAGCATTAAAGAGTTTAGCTTTACATTAAAGTAACACATTAATGGTGATAACAAATGTACAGCAAACACTAAAGATACTTACATTTAAATGATTTTTGTGCCGTCAACGATGTCGCTCCAATTCTTCTTCGCCATTGTTTTGTTTTTTTAACTTAGCATTGTGGGTGATTTAGGAGTGCGAAAGATACACATTAATCTGCGCTCGATTGCTCTTCCTTCATCCTTTAAGTACCCGGATGTCTGTCACAGTAACTTGAAATTGAACTGAATTTGAATTGTGAGAACTGAATGTGGAGATAGAGAGTTTAATTTTCATTGGTGATCATATTTTATTGGATTTCAGTTCCAAACGAATGAATTCAATTTCAAACTATACTATTCAGATTTTCAACGCAATAATTCAAATTAAACAATACAATTTTAAATTATGTCATTCAAATTCAGTTTTTCAATTATTCAAGTTTAGCAATTCAAATATAAATTATTCAAATTCAGTTTCTGTTGGCACATATTTCAGCCTATAGTTTACCTTCTATGTTGCATCTTCAAAAGTGCAAAATAAAATGTGAATGTTGAAACAGCAAATTGTAATTTCTGCATCTATTATCAAATTATTTATTAGTAATACAGTGAGAATTAGTAGAAATGTAAATATTTGGGTACAATGTTGATTTACGGTGTGTGGCCCTAACTTTTCTTATTGCGCCCCTAACATTTTCAGTTGGGGGCCACTGTGCTCCTAGTGAATAAAGTAGTCTGGAGCTCTGCATATGGATATCAGGAACTGAAATTCAAGTTAGCAATAAAAGAACCCTCAGCCTAGACTCCAAAAAATGTTAAATAAAAAGGGAGATTTAAATGTAGGCAGCTGCGACATTAAAAAGGCCAGCACTAGGATCAACTGAGTTGCTAACACTTTATTTGAAGGGGTGTGAATAAGACTGACATGACACTGTCATTATTATGACAGGTCACTTGTCATGAGCATGACAAAAGTCATTTTGAGTGTTCATGACTGTGTTCATTAAGTGTCATTTGGTAAATTATGACACATTTAATGCAAAGTTAGCATTGTCTATGATGTTATAACAACTTGACATTAACCATAACCAACATAAGTCATAAATATGTCATGACAGGTCCAATTATCAAACTTTAATAAACTATTTAGCTTAATGCCAATAAGAGGTTTTTTACATTGGCTGTCATGAGAGCATTATAATTGTGTTCTAAATACTTTTCATTGACCTCAACTAAAATAAAACAATTTAGACCTGTCATGAAGGATATTATTATTGATTTCATCAAACACTTATATCACAGTTTCATTAATAATATTCTTGACCTTGACTAACGATGGGGTCATGTCAGTCTTGCACCCCCCTTCCAATAAAGTGTTACCACAGAGTTCAACACTACTGAGATGAACTGAAACTATCACCTACAATAGAAAGTCCAGCCATCACATATATTTCCACCCATGTGACAAAAAAATTGCAATTATAATTTTAAATGGAAATTAAGCACAGGTTTTGTCCACTGGTTGATGCAACCAAAAAAAAGAAAGGAGCGGAACCGTTTGATTCAGTGGAAACGACTAAAATCTCACGCCAATGACCAGGGTTGGGCCCTGGTAACCTGACAAGTGCTCTACCCTTCTTTTGTAAATTCAAACAAAGCCAGTCAACCTGGGTTTATCCCTGGTCATGACAATTCAGACCTGAGTCACAACCCAGGAGCAATGCACAACAATCACATTAAGTGCTAGAAATGGGCAGGGCAGTTTACATGACATATTCAGTGAACAGCTAACATCACATACTCCAGTCCATCTGTATTGGCTGTTCAGCCGACAGCCGACCCTGGCAGATGTCAATTCAACAAAAAAAAAGGCACAATGGCTTCATGTAAGCATGTTCTAAACAATGTTACATCATGTTAATGATTAGAGTAGATAAAGGTAATGTTTCTTGGTACGTCATGTTTATCATGGATGTGTTTGCTACTGTTGCCAGTCAGCCTGCTTTCCTATATTTATGCTCTCTTCTTCTTGAATACTTCTTACTTTTTCATCGTTTTTGTTTGTTTGTACGCCCTCTGGTGTTTCGGAGAACACTACGGATGGCCTGGTGATTGTAATTAACCTCTTAATCTGTTTTTGATCAAGCATTTAGTCTTAAATGTAAAATAACAATTCTTTTTAAATTTAAGTCTTTTTAAATATTCCTTCATCAGAATCATTTATAATGACAAAAAAATGATTCTGATAAATTAATATTTAAAAATAAAATAAAAACGGATGGTCTGTCTACCAGAGGGCGCTCTACATAGTCCCTGTTAGTGTTGGCGTTGCATAGTTTGTCCACCAGAGTGCGCTTACGTCCCTGTCATTCCCCAATGTGAGTCGAGTACAGATTTGAGTTGCGCATGCTCAAATTTAAACGGTTTACAGCATAAAATGTCATTAGTTTTTTTACGTGTGTCTGGATTGTTTTTTTTTTTAATATACAGTATATGGGCCGATATATTGGAATATTGTATTTTTAAATAACCAAATATTTGTACCGGTATCTGCCTTAAAAATCCTTCATCGGTCGGGCTCAAATTTAGAGAGACTATACATACAGTATAGTAGTACAAGACATATTCTAGGACAGACTTTTTTATTTCCAAATCAATGGCTACCTCTGCTATAGGATGTAAATAATGTAATATCTGTTCATGCGTGGGTGTGCCTACACCTCTGTAAAGGTGGCACCTGAAGTTAAAATAGAGGGGCTTAGGTCTGAGCTAAAAAAAAAAAAATACTTGGCGATCAATTGGTCCTTAGTGTGATCTTCAAGGGTGAGGAGGCCTTAAAACATACATTATACACATTATACAACATGCTTTATTTTGTAAGAGGAATAGTGCTAAAGCACTGTAAGAATTATAAAGTTAAATCCAACATGCTGAAACAGAGATTAAACAAAGAACTGCTGCCAACATTTAGGCAGGCTTTGATTGTTTCTTTAAAAAGGTAAAACCCCAGTAAAAAGTAAGAATTACCGCCCAATATCCCTAAAATAATTAAGATTATTTCCAAAATTTTGACAAATAGATTAAATAAGGTTATTACTTCTCCAACTCATGCTGATCTGGTGGAGTTCATGGGTCATGTACATGTTTATTTGGTTTATTTTCTATTTTGTTGCAATTCTGCTGAAAGGTTTTGAATACAGTAGTTACTGTGTCATCTTTTCTTGATAACGGCAAGGGATGGATGAGGATGTGTTCATGTTGTGAATTGTGTGCTTTGTATTGTTAAAAATTTAAAATTGTTCATCACAAAAAAAACACTGCTAATGTCAACTCTACTCTGCTTGGCTCGATCGTGGTGCCCTGTCCTTTTTTTCCGTTGCAGATTTAGTCCTGCCTCATGCGTAAGGCGGGCGTGGCTAGTCGTCGTAGCGACGCCGCAGGAAACTTCCGTGACCTAACGCAACCCCACACACAGAACATTGAAGGTGTGTTGTCTTGATTCTCGGCGTGTGGCTGCTGTTACAGCCAGAAGACAAATTTTGTTTCAAAAGGCAGCAAAAAAGAAACACTGCTGGCTAAAGTATTTAAAAATGGCGGGTTTGTTCAGGCACTAGCAATGATGACGCAGTGATTAGTGACGATTCTCTCCGACCAATCAATTTGGTATCGCCTCAGCTCGCTTGGAACCTCGATGGAGGTGATACTGAAAAAAGTACCTGTTGGCAGGTACCAGGTACTTTTTTTCAAAATGGAAAACCAAAAAAGGCAAGTAATGGAAAAACGCTATAACATTCAGATGGTTGGTGGTTTGACCCCAGGATGTGCAGTTTGATCTCAAAGTGTATGAAGGTAACTGTAACAAGCGAAAGTGCTTTGAGAAGCCGAAAAAAAGGGTTTGAACCCGCAAATTTCCATTTGCAGCTATTGTTTTTGTTTGTTTTTTATATTATCAAGCATTTAAGAAAATAATCTGAGAAATAATCTATCAAAATAATAGCAGTACTTGTATACATAAGACATGCTATATCATAGTAAGCAATAACAAAACCGATTTAAGTTAAATGAAAAGAAGCTAAATAGGAACAAACATATAGTTAAAGGTTTTATGACAATAAGTTTAGGATTGGATCAAATAAATCTTATTTTATCACTCTACGCCACTACGGCACCACAAAGCCCAGATACATATAACTAGTCCTTTGCTACTAGTCATTGGCTTTACTGACAAGCAAAATAACTTTGTGTTGGGTATTAGTATCTACTAATGGGGAAATCACCATAGGCCTCACGACACAATATCATCATGATGCTTACGTCACGATACAATATTATTCCGATTTAAACATTATTCTATAACAATATTCTGCGAAATATTGCAATTTATTACCTTTTTTCCCCAACTTCCCCCATATTTTCCTAATTTTAAATTATGTCCCCAAAAGGAAACTTTGTCAACGTTTGTTTTATCTAAAAAGATACATTTCTCTGTTTGTTTATCTTACTTCAATTTTATTGTTGCAAAATGGGATTGTCAGGCAGACAAACTGACAAACACATATCTATTAACAGAGCGATACTTGGTGTCTGTGTATCCTTAATGTATTGCCAGGGAAAATATCGCGATATTATGCTGTATCGATTTTTTTCCCCCACCTAGTATCTTCTCATGTATAAGGGTAGGTATTATCTATCTGCCGATCAAAACAAATACACTTTTTTTTCTTTCCTTGGAAGTGGTGTCTAGTCTGGGTCCCATTATGAAGACATTCCATAGTGACCAATGTATGGAACGTAGTTCTAAATTTATTAATTTTACTTACGCTACTTTATTAAATTTTCTGTGAAAGGCTACTACAAAATGACCAAATGACTTATTTTAAGGTTTTGCTAAAACTTTCTTGGCAATTCATCTTCTCTCACCAAGACGCACAACAACAAAATGTCACAGTGTTAGTTAACCTAAAAAAAAATATTTTAAATAACTTAGGTAATAGAGACTGGGTTTCGAATAACGTAACAACTAACTGCCGATTCTGGGAGGTTCAAGCCATGCTGTCGAAGAGGTAGCTAACTCTTGCCGTATTTCTATTCTTAAAACTGACTCATTAAAATAGTAAGCTACATTCATACATTAAAAACTATGAGGTGGCCTATTTGGTTGACAACCACAGAGACAGGAACTATGAGGAGAGGCAAACAAGACAAACAGGAACATCCAGTAGCCTAAGCCTTTATGGCAAAGTAGCAACTAGCGTTTTTTACCTAACTTTAAACTTTAAACCGGACTCTGAACGTCGGGTAATATAATTGGCGTAATGTTGCCACTTAATGTTCCCATGACAACTAAACTTCATTAGACGAATAAGACAACCTGTGGCATTACATTTACCTGTAGCGTTAAACCTGACATGGTGGCTGTCAGTTTGTAGTGCTGGACATTCACACAGCGTCAAAGTCTGCTCCACCTGCCAACGCTTCTCCGGGCCAGAAAGTCAGCGAAACCGCTCCGGGAGGAGTTACACTAGCTTAGGTAAACTGAAAGTGGAATATGAAATTTAACGACTGCTGAAGCTGTTCACAGGCGATCCATTTGGGTTGTATTTATGTCCATAATGGAAACAAATCGGAGTCAAAGATTTGATTTGGGTTATCTGGAGCTCGACGTAAAACTGACGTCAGTAGATGGCGACTGGATTGGACGCTGCAAGAACCAATCAAATTCGATCATTCAATGCACCTGTCGAGGCGATGCATTCACGTATAGCATATGATCTCTTCTCATACCTTGTATACGGTTATTTTAGTAATCAAGCCAAACACAATCTTTAGATAAAAGGAAATATACACTGTGTTGTTGTTATTGACTTAATCATAATTAAGTTTACATTATGAACTGGACAAAAAAAGAATCATAGCTGTTTTAAGAATCTGTTTGAAGACAATTGTTGCTCTAGCTTAGTTCCTCCATCCTGCTCAACTCATGTGCCCTTGAGCAAGGCACATCATTTCCAACTGACATCTCTCCATACATAAAGCATGTGTATGGGACGTGTGTGTGTGTAACAAAGTGAAAAATATAATTAATAAGGTCTTCTTTATTAATACATTTTAATTTTTATAATAATTAATCTAATTCTTCCATGAAAGGCTGAAAGGAGGATTTAAAAAGCATTGTGGTGCTTGAATCTAAAAAAGTTGGCCCTTCAGTAATGGACATGACCACACAAAGTAACAAGTCCAGCTGTACATCTTTGATGAACAAAGGTTAAATATATAAGGTTACCACACTTTTTTATTGTCAGAATGGCTTTTACCAGAAATAGCCACCCACCTTCTTGACTTTAATGGTAATCCACTTGCTTTGTGCCTCTAATTTCTAATTTGTTCAATAGCATGTGAATGCTACATGGCTAATGAGACTATCATGGCTAATGTTAATGCACAAATAAAATAGGTGGATGCCCATCTCCTTTTTTCCTTGTATATCATTTAGTCCTTTGCAGCGGTCAAGGTTCGAGGCCACCTGTGGCCCTTTGTCATCCCCTTCTCTTTCCCAACTTTCCTGTCTATCCACTGTCACTATCTAATAAATGAAAAAATGCCCCCCCCCACACACAAAAAAAGTGTGTTAGTCTCAACTTTTAAATTATGAAAAGAAACTTCCCTTTCCCAAGGCTCACTAACCAGCTCCGACTGGGGGATCCCGAGGCGTTCCCAGGCCAGGTTGGAGATATAATCCCTCCACCTAGTCCTGGGTCTTCCCCAAGGCCTCCTCCCAGCTGGACGTGCCTGGAACACCTCCCCAGGGAGGCGCCCAGGAGGCATCCTTACCAGATGCCCGAACCACCTCAACTGGCTCCTTTTGACGCGAAGGAGCAGCGGCTCTACTCCGAGCTCCTAACGGATGACTGAGCTTCTCACCCTATCTTAGACTTAGACTTTATTAATCCTTTTGGGATGACTCCCACAAGGAAATTGAAATTTCCAGCATCCGTTTTAGCAAGAAATACAGTAAAAAAGACAGTATAGAGATAACAATAATAACACTAATATTATAATTAATGATAATAATAAGAAGAACAATAAGAACGTTCGGCTGTAAAAGGACATTAACCATAAATTATCAGTCAAAAGTGTCAGTGCAAGTCCAGGTGTTTATATGTATGTATGTACTGTTGTATGTATATATGTACTGTATGTATGTATGTGTGTATTGTCCTCTCTGCCCTATTTCCTCCTCCCCCCGAGTGAGGAGTTGTATAGTCTGATGGCATGAGGGACAAAGGAGTCCTTGAGTCTGTTGGTCTGACACTTGGGAAGGACCAGCCTTCCACTGAACTTTCTCCTCTGGGTGCTGATGACAGTGTGCAGGGGGTGGCTGGCTTTGTCAATAATGTCCAGCAGTTTGTCCAGTGTCCTCCGCTCTGCCACCATCCACCGTCACCAGTGGGTCCAGCTTCATGCCGACCACAGAGCCGGCCCGCCTGACCAGTTTATCCTTCTTGGATATGCTGCCCCCACAGCACACAACAGTGTGGAAGAGGACACTGGTGACCCCAGACTGGCAAAAAATCCACAGCAGTTTTCTGCAGATGTTAAAAGATCGCAGTCTCCTCAGGAAGTACCTCTAAGGGAGACTCCAGCCATCTTCCTGAGGAAACCCATTTCAGCTGCTTGTACCCTCGATCTCGTTCTTTTGGTCATGACCCAGCCTTCATGATCAAAGGTGAGGGTAGGACAGAGATTGGATGGCTCTGATAAGGGACCCCCTCTCTTGCCCTGTTTAAGCCTGTTGGGTGCTAACGCTAGCAGGAGTATAACATGGTGTAGGCAGCACCGATTGTTTTCATTTTTCTCTCTACTGACAGCCCTCCAAATATGCAAACAACAGAGCATTTTGTAATCGACCGGATTTCTCCTTTAAGTACAACAGAGGTGATGTTATTGGCCCCCATTGGTTTTGTTTGGATAATAAATTATTTTGTTGTTGCCACGTTAATTTCCAAATTAGTAGTCTGACACCAGTCCTGGAGAAAAGTGACCTGGATGAAATAAGCTTTATTATTTTCTGTGAGAAGTCCAACCAAAGCCATGTTGTTAGCACTAGCACACATTTACACACCGATGCACAGCATTGGAAGGAACTTGGGATTCAGTGTCTTGCCCAAGGACACTTTGACATGAGACTGCAAGGCCAGGGATTGAACCTCCAACCTTCCAATTGGCAATTGGCTTTACCACTGAGCGCAGTCACCCATTAAAGATTACTTCAAAAAAAGATGACCAGAAAGGAACAAGCTTCAGACAAGACCAGAACATATGATAGGAAGTAGCTGGCGTCTGTTTACATCTATCGCTTTATTCTTGTATTATAACTTTATTTTTCACAAAATATCATGACTCCTCCAAACATCAGAGAACACAGATGGGATGAGTTACATTTTGAATGTGCACAAAGTTTTGGATGTGAGCATGTGTAAAGCGCTTTTCTAGTTTTAACGACTACTCAAAGCGCTTTTACATCATACAGGATACATTTACCATTCACACACATTGTACAGCAGCCGAGGTGCTGCTCATCAGATAAACATGCACACTCATTCACACTCCGATGCGCAGCATCGGGGGCAACTCGGGGTTCAGTGTCTTGCCCAAGAACACGTCGACATGGAACTGCAGGGCCAGGGATTGAACCACCAACCTTCCGATTGGGAGGCAACCGCTCTACCACTGAGCCACAGCCGCCCCCAATTCAAGACCAGAAATGTATCTTTGAGTTAAATAATTGCCATATCCACATTTAAGGAGGTTACTTCCCCCAACAAAAGATACAAAAGAGGAGGGAAAAATAAATGATGTCTGAGCTACATGTGTGCTGACTTAGATATAATTAGAAAAGTTGATCTAAAGGAGAATGAATACAAAGCAATACAGAATGCCTAAGAGCCTTATTGCAATGTATTCCATTATGTTTTCATAGTTGGATTTTAATGTTTCCCTTTACATAAAGATATTTCAGGCATATTGATTCAGAAAAAGATAGAACCCCCAGACCCCCGCATCATAAGTCACAGTGAGAAAGAAATTGTCCCTTAAATCAACATAATTTTCTTGTTTAAAAAAATGTTAACCAAGATTTAGATTGGCAAGCCAGTCTGAAAACATAGGAAGAGCCTCAGAAATGCCAGAGCAGCCTATACTTATCATTTATAGAATAAAATAAGAACACCCCAAAGTTTCTTTTCAGCATTGTAGCCTGGCTGACAGAGAGTCACAGCTCCAGTGAGCCATGTATTCCAATAGCTCTCAGAAGTGACGACTTCCTGAGCTTTATACAATTATAACAATTAGAGATAAACAATTCTCTTGTCCTCAACTTCAATCGGTTTAGCCTACCTTCTACTGCAGGACTCCTAAAAACGGCTTTAGGACCGGACATATTTTAGACTGCTTTTCTCCTATCAACCTTCCCCGATTAATGCTAAAGATTTCTTCAGCTAAGCCATCTACCTGTCTCTTAGACCCCATCACAACTAGGCTACTTAAAGAAGCTTTACCCTTGGTTAACACTTCTTTACTAGATATGATCAATATGTCTTCTTTTTCTGAGTTGACTTGAACGCACCAGTTGGCGAGTGCGTACTGGTGCGCACGTTGCTCAGGTTGCGTCAGTTGATTGATAGACTCACTCACTCATATAGATAAGTCTGACTGCATCGGCAAGGAAATAAGCAGCAATATTCTGTTTTGGTGCGTTTTGGCGCCATCTAAATGCCCCAAAAATGCTGCTGCACGCTAGTGACACACGGGGCTTGCAACTCCAATCGGAAATCTGTCTGTTCAATGTTTACTTAGGCTACTAATTTATCCAGATAGGTAATTTTGAAAATATTATATTTATTGTTAAAGTATGAATTCTTGATCAATTCGGCATATAATTAAAGCATATAAAAGTAATCATAATACACCTTTACTGTTTTTTTAAGTTATTGACACCGCTCGCTCTTGCAGATAACGTAACACAGCACATGAAGGTTATATTTCATTTCTAAAGGAAGTGTTGTATTACGGAACAGACGCTGAAATAAACTGCACCTTTATAACACTAAACAGTAGGCTACAATGCAATTGTACAAAAGGGAAGAATCAATGAGAGTCGAAAATAGCACCATTATAATAGATAGCTTGCAAATAGTTAAAATAAAGAAAGTAAACCATTTCGTGTAAGTGTAATGTGGAGAGACAGCCAAAGTGAAATAGCGCGTCGCGTCCCTTGACTTGCCGTCCCACCGACGGATTTGAGTTGAATGTTCACGGCCTGTAGTTTGGTGCAGTGCCGCACTCCAGTCAGCTGGTGGCAGTAGAGCACCATACATGTGTTTACCGACCGAGTGCCACAGAGAGAAACAAGCGTGCGAAGCTGCTGCGTTTATTCCTCTTATCGTAGGCTTCAAGCACGCACTCTACTATTATAAATAGTGGAAGTAACTTTTATCCTCCAAAGAAGAGTTATACAACACCCGGATTATACAGCTGGAAAAAGTGCCACGGCAAACGATAACCATGTCGGCCACATCGGCGAAAGTCAATAGAAAGGATAATTCAAATCACGACGGAGCGGACGAGACCACTGGTAACGTTAAGGAATGGCGGTTATCCTGTAACCCAACAACGCCATTTTCATTTGTTTTTTGTCATTTTGTTATTTTTAGTGGAAAGTCAGTTTGTCGTGTAGTATCGAATGAGAAAGCTTAATTTAACTTTTCCTACACACGCTGGGGCGAACTGTTTTTCAGGACTGTGCAGTAATCTCGCGCGGTAGCACAGGCTAACTGTTTAGCCAGCGTGAGAGGCAAGCTAGCCATTAGCGTTAGCCTACATTAGCTACTAGTTTACATGAAGGAGGCCGGTATTTGCATTGAATACGCTGCATTTCGCGGGATGTGTTATTGTTCGTGCAGACATTCGTAGAGGTTTTGTTGTATGGAGGTATAATTATGGATTAAATCGCGTGCTGCTGTGCGTTTTACGTAACGTTACCCCTTTGCGTCTGGAGTTTCTTTAACGATTGTTTGTCCGCACTATTAGCAAACTGACATTTACCGGATGTTATTCCATGTTCCATCGGTCAAGGAAGGCTGAACACTGATAACGTTGACTTTAGTTCAGTTTAACATAACCATGATTGCGAGCTTGGCTTTTTGTGTGCTAATTTTGGTAGTTAACGCTAAGCAAATTGTTAACAAGCGCTAATAATTCTTTTAGGTCTAAGTCGATTTGAGGAGGCATTGTAAATGCTAAAATATGTGTTATAGGCAAAAAAGCTCTGGTAAACCTCGCAGTATGATAACATCACTGTGAAGCGTTTTGCATCGAGGCATAGCTAAGCCCCTCATTCAAACCAGGCCGCCTTTAACAGCAACAGGAAGCTCTAGAGGGAAAGGGTCTGTCTGCTGTGCATCACACACACACACACACACACCACGGCTGGCGTTAGCTATAGTCAACACACTGAGAAATGACTACAAGTTGGTGGCTTTTTGCTTTACTGAAATCAACAAAATACCTTTAAAATGATGTAAAGATGTATTGTACGAGAGACCAGGAATTCTAAATAAATACATCGTTACGCGGCCCCCCTGTGAACTGTCTACAGCCACGACGTTCCGGGTCCGGGGTTGCTCCGGTTTCGCAGGGAATTCCGCCGGATGCATGTATGTTTCCCTTTCCTTCCGCTTTCTTTGTGTTGGAATTTTAAACTCCGGTGGATTTATGAGGACTCCTCAGACCTCAGCATGGTAAATTGAGATAGCTAACTAGACTATCTGTCGAATCTGAGTTCTCTCGCACGACTAAAACAACTTTTGAACGTGAAGGTCCTCCCTAGAAAGGCCAATAAACCAGAGCATGGGTTTCCCATCCCTGAATGCAAAGTGAGACTACCACTGTAGCCTAAACACGCTACCCCCATTCAGAATAAATAGCAGTGTTTCCAGGCAGAAATTACTTAATAATTACAATAATAATTTATACTGTTTATTGATCCCCAGTGGGGAAATTACAATTTCCCTGCGTTGACAGCGCATGATGGCTGGGTTGAGTAGTAATGGGTTTCGTTATAAACTAGTCAAAAGAAGGTGAAAACTACACAACTTTATCAGATAATTTAGAAAAAAAAAAAACTATTTACATATTAAACGAATTAGACTAAAAGATGATACAAATGAAAATATTGAGACACTATGCCTCATCTGACGCAATTTCAGGGTGCGCAATATGCCCTAAAGTTGAATATTGTGATAATAATATAACCTATGATAAATTAAACAGATATTACAATGTAACCTGCCTCAGTTCTGCATTTTGCTGCTTTCAGTATTTTACAACAAATTGCTTGTTAAATTTGAAACAAATGACAAAAAAGTGCAGCCTGTACTATGATCTATAACACTCCGGTTAAATCATAAGACTATGGCTATCTAAAGTTAAAGCATAACTCGCCAAAATGCAACCCAGGGTCTTTTTTGAATGTACCAGAGTCAAACTTTTGTTTAAAAGCATAATTAGGACGTAAGCAACACTTAAGATTTACCGTATTTTAGTTTTTAGGTAAAATGGCCTTTTGAATGGGAATGCTAGGGCATAAATCACATCAAAATCACTATTTTTAAAAGCCTGAAACTTTGCTCAAAGTATCACCAGGGACTCTACACATGATTTCCAGCATTGATAACATTGTTTGTGTACACACACTCTGTTTGACCGGAGAGATGGCAGCAACCAGAAAAACCAACACCTAAAGTCAGTTGTTAAAAAACTCTTTTTAGTAAACTCTGTGAACATATCTCAATGTGTAGAGCACCTGGTGATACTTGGAGCAAAGTGTTTTGTAGAGTTTTAAAAATAGTGATTTTGATGTGATTTATAGAAGTGTCCCTAGCACTCCCATTCAGAAGGCCCAAAAATGAAAATACGGTAAATCTTAAGTTGTGCTTCCGTCTTAATTATGCTTTTAATCAAAGGTTTGACTCAAGTACATTCATTAAAAGACCCTAGGTTGCATTTTGGCGAGAGTTACTCTTTAATTCTCGTTCATTTTGTTGGTTAGATCATTGTTTGTTTTTTAAGTGTATTAATCTGTGGTTTGGGGATCCTAAACACGCCATTCTGTACTTTACATGTCCGCACTCATTTAGATCTCATCTGAGCAGTATTCTGTCATTCAAACACCTCTGAGTTGTAGTTTAAAACTTTTACTATTTAATAAAATGAAGGCTTTTATCCGGGCTCAGGTCCTCAAATACAGTTAATGCATGCCGGCACAGAGAACTGCCGGCTTGGTTAGCAACCATTAGCTCTGAGTAGCGGTTAGCTCTAGTCAGAGACGGTTAGCTAGCTAACTAGAGAGGGTAACAACCAGACTGATAAATAACATTTGGGGAGCTTTCACCACAGCGTGGCCACGTTGTTTTAACGGTTTTATCAGCACAGTTAATCCTATTGCAAGACCACCACTACTACTACTAACCTAATGAACAAATGATTTCAATATGACTGCTCATGCTGGCTGTCCTAATATAAACCTTGAGTGGTTTATTTAAGCAGAAAGGCCTATCAGCCACGGTGTTACAATCCAGTGCAACTACTCTGATTTCATATCTAGCACAAAACATGTCATGGGAATGTGTAGGCCTAGATGTCTAGTTACATATTGATTATCATTTAATAAGGCGTTGCATGATGACATGTACCTTTTTTATTCCCTTATGCTAAGTTTAAAAATGTTCCTTTTCAGAAAAAGAGCAACAGGAAGCAATTGAACACATCGACGAAGTACAGAATGAAATTGACAGGTGAGTTTGACTCTTGTCTGAGTAATGAAAGATGTGTGCATTTAGAAATATTTAGTAGTGACATGTTTTTGACTTTTTTTCTCCCCAGACTGAACGAACAGGCAAGTGAAGAAATTTTAAAAGTAGAGCAGAAGTACAACAAATTACGCCAGCCCTTCTTTCAGAAGCGATCAGAACTCATAGCCAAAATCCCCAACTTCTGGGTCACAACATTCGTCAACCATCCACAAGGTAATTTATCAGATTTTGTTGCCATTCTTTTATTTGTATGTGTATTGAAGCTGTCAATGGAATAAAATATTATTTGCCAATTAATCACACATTTTTAAATCTATAATGTACTGAAGAGGGATATTTGGCAAGTATTTAGTCTTATCAGCATGGAAGGGGGCAGATATGCTTGCTCTATGCAAATGTCTGCATTTATTATTGGAAATCTATTAACATCATAAAACAACAACCAATTTATTGTCCAGAAACCATCAGTGTTTCTGTTATGCCATTTTTTTTAACTGGGAAAATCTAAATCCAACGCATTTATTATTTATAAATAAATATTTATACTATAATGTTCAGGAAAAATAATTCCATCTTATAATTCCATCTACACTGTAGACACCCTTCTGTTTCATTTAATGTCTGATTCGTTACATAACTATCAGATTAGATAATACTTTATTCATCCCACAGCGGGGAAATTTCCTTGTTACAGTAGCATTTTCTACAATAAAAACAAACAAACACGAGAAAAACAAGCAAACCTCAATGCCAACTGGAGGCTCCTGTGCCTCTGATGGTCAAAGCTGCTTCAGTGAGCAAGCACAGTAGTTTCATGTGTAAGGCAGCAATGACGTGATAACACTTTCAATTTGACAGGTTTAATATGTCCATGACTATAAGAGCTTTCTTTGCTTGTAACAGAAATTCTCATTAGTGGAGTAAGCGACCATTATCTTGATTTATGTTTTGTATGTATTATGTATTTTTCATTAGCGCACATAGTGTCTGATCAGCAGCTAACAATGTCCGTGCATGGTCTACGTGTCTGACCTGTAGTTTCAGCTCTTTTGGGGGAGGAAGACGAGGAAGCACTTCATTACTTGTCGAGGGTGGAGGTCACCGAGTTCGAGGATATCAAGTCTGGATACAGAATAGATTTTGTGAGTTGTGAGATTCATTTTGTATTTGTACATTTGAAATGGCATGCATGACATACTAATACAATGTGTTTTCTTTTCTTTAGTATTTTGACGAGAATCCGTACTTTGAGAACAAAGCCCTTTCCAAAGAGTTTAATGTAAATGAAAGTGGAGATCCTGTTTCCAAATCAACTGAAATCAAATGGAAAGCTGGAAAGGTTGGTTTGCATTTAACTTTGGTTTCATGTGGTCTCATGTAACTCTTAAAATGACTAACCAAGGAGTAGGAAAACATATCATTAAATTATGGTTCACCTTAGTAAATTCCATTTATCCTTCAACCTTTCTCTAGTCCTCCCAATGTTGGGACTGTATGCTTGCACATGTAACAATGGTTAGTTACACATTTTCCTTCTCAGGACCTGACAAAGCGTATAGGCCAGTCGCCAAACAAAGCTGGGAAGAAACGGCAGCATGAAGAGCCAGAGAGCTTCTTCACCTGGTTTACTGACCACTCGGATGCAGGAGCTGATGAGCTGGGAGAAGTGATCAAGGATGACATCTGGCCTAATCCGCTGCAGTACTATCTGGTAGGCTTTGCTCTTCACCTATGCTAGTCTTATACCCTTTTTCACCCTAATTTCTTTTTTTAATGTGTACCCAGCACCTGAATCTACTTGATTAAAAATGCTGCCAAACCTATACATTTCCCAAATTTTTAACACAGCCCCATTGAACCATATCAAACTCCTTTTCAGCATCAAGAGAAATGGCTACTAAAAGGGATTGTCCATCAGCTAGAGACCCATGCAATATTAATGAGACTCCTAATCTTATCTGTGGAGCTACACCTGTGAATAAACCCCACCTGATCAGGATGAATTGAAGAACTAATTACTTATTTAATCTGTTTGGCAATGCTATTGAAATAATCCTAACATCTAACTGCATTAAGGAAATTGGAAGGTAATTCTTAGTCTCCTGGGTCTTGACCTTTCTTAGGAACCAAAGTTATCAAAGCCTGCCTAAAAGTCGGTGGCAATGTGCCCTTCTCCAATCTCTATGCCAATTCAGTGGCTGAACTTAAAAAACGGCTTGTAATTTCCTTTCCAAATCTATAAAAAAAAATAGATGAGATCAGTCACAAAAAGAATACAAAATGGTGTATGTGAAGTGGCAGAGTTGGCACACTGGTACATGACTTTACTGACAAAGTGCTACAGTGTGCAATGGTTTTTCCATGTATACATTAGCCAGAATTAATTATTGTACCTTTTGTATTTCAGACAGCATAACTCTTTCCAAGTTATTCCTAATCTGTTTAATACTTCTGTAATTCAGATATGACTGTGGGTAAAGGTGAAAATAATAGAGCTAGAACAGTCTGGTAACAAAAGTTCATCACTTGCAGCCTATAAAACCAGGAAAGAACAACACTTTCCTAAATTTAAGACGATATCTAGTCTCATATCTCATTATCAATATAATATCAATATAATGATATATTATTATTAGTTACCAAAGTCAATATAACTGTGGGAGGAAAAAATAATACTCAATATTTTTTTAATTCAATTACATTATAAAGCAAAAAACACAATAGTGGCATGTCAAATAAAAAATAAACAGTTACATAGAACAGTTAGGAAAAAGATCAACTTTTACCGCTGTACTTTCCTTCTTTGGCTGATACTGGTAAAAGACAGACATTTAAGTTAGCAAACATACTGTCTGACAATTGGACTTTGTTTGGATTGTAATGATTCTGATTCTTTATTTTGATTCCGATTCGTCTCGATTCTGATTCTATGGGGGGGATGGAGTTAAAATGGGTCACATGCTTATTTCACAAATAAGAGGAATTTTTGATTCAATGGTGGGTACTGCAACGTAAAATAAAGCCGCACTAGAGCGTAACAAGCGCCTGGCTGCTGACGTCAACCAAAACTTGTGCATATTAAATTGGGAAGCAATGATCAAATTTGAAATGCAAATCCTCCAAACAATTCCCATAAAGAATTGATTCTACTGGTATCGTAATTTTTGAACACATTCCAAGTAGGAATCTGTTCTCGATGCCCAACCTACTGACAGTGACTAATAAAACAGGGCAGGCTACATAAACACACACACCTTATACTCTGAATGCAAGCATTTGTTTTAATTTACTGACCTGGTGGCAGGCCTAAAAAGATTTACATTTCAATCATTTTTAAATCCAGTGACTTTAAGCCTCATTTTGCTGACAGGACACAGTAGCCTGCATGGTAGCCCATTAGGCTAGTTTATAACGTTACAATGCGTTGGCGTTGTTAACAAATAACTGGCTATTGCAAACATTACATGGAGCATACAGTTGGCTGTTGTCACGGCAACAATGCCAGCTGACTCATACACAAGTGTTTCAGGGTGATTAGACATTTTACAGTTTGTATATGATGTTAACATGACTCATTTACCTTTGCCAAATTGGAGATGTTTCCTCCTGTTGTTTAGAATGGACGATGGCGTAGTTATACCAGCTTCAGCGCATCATTACACGTCCGCCGTCATCCATTCCCCGTCTACTTGTAGACCTTGTTCTTCACCGCTTGTTGACTGACTTACATGTAAACACTTATGCGTATATGCTGCCTCTATCCGTTCCGGAAGAATTGCAACCGTCATAACGGTTCTTCTAACATCCCTAATCTAATTCATCCTCCAAAAACATTCCAGATTCCCCAGCCGACATAAATCATCACTCTTTGCCAGGTGATTAATGTTTTAATGTTTCCCAAGGTCCCTGACATGGAGGACGAGGAAGGTGACGGCGATGATGATGATGACGATGAAGAAGAGGGTCTGGAAGATATTGACGAGGGGGAGGAAGAGGAAGGTGAAGATGATGATGAGGATGGTGATGGAGAAGATGGAGAGGTAAGGATACTGTAGAGATTATAACCATTATCATAAGTGATGTGACTAATTGGTTACTGGAGTGTTTAACCAGTAATTGTAATCAATGAACAAATGAAGACATTTCCTGTGCAGAAGTCCATAAACGTGTTTAATAATAACTCTCAAATTACCTCTAAGAAGTGTAATGAAAGAGAGTGTAATGCTTTTTCTTTCTTTCTTTCTTTCAGGATGACTGTGAGGATGATTAAACATTTCAACCCACACATGTTTCCAGTCCTCCCTCTGTGATCATCTTACAACCCACGGGAGCAATATTTTGGTTGTTTTTTGTGGGGGGCATGGTGGTGTTTGTAAAAAAAACTAAAGACAAAAAAAAAACATTTTCCTGTGTCATCAGCGCTTGTCCGTCCTCTTCCTCTGCAGCCACAGCCTGTCAATAATCCATAATGCCATGTTTTAAGACCAGCTTCATACACAGCAGGTCTCCATTGGGTGGGGTGGGAATGTCCGTGGCTTTCACCTTTCCTTGTTTCTCTACATCTCCCAAAGACATGCGAAAGAATAAAAAAAATTGTAGCATTCTGCACACCATCCTACGTAGATTTGAAATACGTACCATAGTAATTTAAAATATGACAGTTTCTGTTGAATTTGTGAGTTCAGTTAAAAATAAGCCATGGTGCAGTGATACTTAATCATAGCCACATATATAATATATGCGGTAGTGGGGGGGGTCCTAAGGCTTATTAGAAGTTGCATTTTCCTCTAACTTATTGTACTAATGGAACTTATTGAAAGCACCAGCTTGTTTCTTTCAACCGTTGTAAATGTTTTTTGGATATACATGTATCTTGGTATGACAGTTGTTTATTGTACACGGTTTAATGGGGAGGTGTGGCGCGGCTTTGGCACCAAAATCTGGACTTCTGTTAAATACATTTTCATTATCTTGAATTTCAGACACCCACAAGGTTTGAAATGTACATTTTTTTTATAGAAACTACCTAAAAAATCTAATTTTGATCTGGACCTAACACTTGATGGGGGGGGGGAATATTCTGAGAGTCCTCTGTTGGAGTCTGCAGCAATTCTCCCGTTCACTGAAAACCTGTTCACATTAAATTAAGTGTACCAGTTGATTTGTTACATTAAGTAAATAAATAAATGTAAACATTATGTTTGGAGTAGTTTGATTACATTTGGGCTTTTCAGCTTTGTTTTTCACATAATTGCTGTCATTAGGCCAGTCCAGAAGTTATACATTTGATTACACTTGAATGCATATCAGATGCATTGGTGGATATTTTTTGTTCAGACAAGTTAAAATATGGCTTTTGCTGACTAAACTTTAATATGGTTTATGGTCCTGTTAAGTTCCCCATTTGATGTAAGTGGATTTTTTGGGGGGGAATTTTCTTTGCACCAAGGCAACTAGACAGTTTAAACCTAACTTTGGATAATCTGTGGTATAGAGAAATAAGACTACCAAGAATATCGAAAATATAACTTTCTCAATTTTCAATCTTGCAATTGTGGTTACTAACGGCTAAACTCAAAGAAAACATTTCCTAAAAGCTGTACTACAAAACACTGCAAAGCTAGTGTTTTCCTGGAGAAAAAGCAGAAGTGGATACTTGATCTCTCTTGATGAACATGATAACCTTTCTGGGAATTGCAACACCTTGAATAATACCGAAGTACAGTATTTTTGCTCTAGTCATGTATAATAATACTATATTACTATTGAAAATACCTCTCTTTTATCCAAAGTGGTTTCAAAGAAATTTAGTATTTTGAATATTTTGATGACATGTTCTATAATGTCTTATGAGAACTTTAGAAGAAAACACACATTTCCCATTTCTTATTCAATACAATTTAATTTCACTTCAATTGTATTTATAGTATCAAATGAATAAGAGTTATCTCAAGACACTTTACAGATAGAGCAGGTCTAGACCACACTATCTTTTACAAAGACACAACAATTCCAGTAATTCCCCCAAGAGCAAGCATTTAGTGCGACAGTGGCCCTTTTAGGCAGAAACTTTCAGTGGTGAGGAAAACTTTTTAGGGAACACCTTGGACCGTAGCAATAGACCGTTAATTATTATTATCAATAATATACAGTCTATGGGCGTAGCAGGGCAGGACCACGGAGACAGCTGCTAACAGGATTTAGATGCTACCCTAATCCAAGGAAAACATAAGGCCTCCAGAGCTAAGTATAAGGGATTCAAGGCTGTAACTAAAGCCATTCCTTCAGGTTTAATTCATCTGATTAAGAGTCATGTTTGTTTTAATGAAGTAAATATATCATATGCTCAACCTACTTTGTTTTTTGAATGGTGTTGAATTACATGATGTAAAATGTATCTGTCAAATTTTGCAAAGTAAAAAAGTTATTCCAAGAGGAAGGTCTTGGAGTTCACATTTGGAAGATATAAACCGGAAACAAACATGGATTTTACCTCATACATTTTGTATTTCTAACAATGTCAAAGAATTTATTTTCAAAATTGTACACAAAATCTATCCAGTAAATTCTGTAATATCTAGATATATGGATATTAAAAGCTCTTGTTCTTTTTGTGGATGCAATGATGAATTTTTATCCATCTTTTTTTCAATGTCAAACTACATTCAAATTTTGGTCTGATCCATTTCCATTCCCCTTATGGTCATTCATACTTTTACTTTGACGGAAATAATATGTTACTTTGAGAATAGTACAGATAGATCTCTAAATAATGTGGTTCATTTTTTATTTTACTAGGGAAATCAAATTTCACATACAAAAATCTCAGGTTCTCACCCTCATTCCCTTCTTTCTTTTATAGTGGTATTTAAGTAACTTCTTAAATCACTTAATTTGATAAATAATAAAGCATTAATGTATATATAACATAATATATTATAACAATGTATTTGATGAACTTCCCGTAACAATATATTGGTTATTTATCCTTTATTTAATATTGTTGTGTTATTAATTTACACGTTTATAGTATGACTATGTATCCTTGTATATTTTTATATACAAGGATTTTATATATATTGTATATTTTTTACAATATCATTTTGTTTTTTATATAATTTTATGTAATGTGTTTTTTGTTAATTTTTTGTTTGCTTTTTTTGTAATTGATAATTGAATTGATGAATAAAATATATTAAAAAAAGAAAAAGAAAAAGGCAGGTATCGTGGTTCCTTTAATTGTGTATGATCGTATCCGATCGTGTCGACGTTAGTTGACGTGAAAAAGACGTGCCTCATGGCCCGCCTTATTCTGCCTCTGATTGGTTTACCCTGGAATTCTAACCAATCCCCACTCCTCATGACTAAACAACACGTAAAACTAATAATCAATGCAAGGTGTAGAAAAGGCCCCAAAGTTATGTTAATGTTACTATTATTTAGTACAGTTGACCATATTGTGCTTTGTTTCACGTTTACTCCCGTTTTATTCAGTGCCTGTAGCAGGGTAGCCAAAGTGCATGCTGGTATGTATATTATAGTTGACGTTACACAGTTAACAAGCAGTATGAAAGTTAGTCGGTCAGTTGGATAGCAGTTGTGAGCGGCACTTTACTTAAGAGTGTGCGTAAATGAGAAGAGTAAGTATATCTGCTACTTCACTTGTGATATTGTATTCTTCTTTCCAGCTGTTATTTGTGTTACTTAACGTGGATGATAGTTAAGAGTTCAAGGGGTTGCTACGCGACCGTTGTGCTAATTATAGCCACGTTCATTCATGCTAGTTTCGAGCTTCAGCTAACCTGGCGTCAGGCCAAAATATGTAACGTTGTGTTTAAACTCGTTTCTACTTTACTACTTGTTGTCAGGATTGTACAATACTATGTGGTTGTGTAGAATACAAAGTAAGTAGTGTTAAATATCGTTCTGTGCCGCTGTCGAGGCTTCTCTGTCAAGGCTTTGCTAGCTCGAACCGAACATAGCATCCGGTCCGGGGTTTTCACAATAAAAGCATCCAGCCGTTTAGTTAGTCGGAGGCTTTAAATTGTATTATAGATGACAGGAAGTGCCGTCTATGTTATCGGTAACTTAAAGAAAGGTATATAAGAAGTGTTTGAATCCTTATTCTCTGTTTACATTATTATAGTTAGAGATATATAGTCATATTCTGACTATTGTTTATTTTATGTATGGTAATGTATATTAGGGCTTAAGGAGGAATGAGTGTATTCATATGTTTCCTTTATTCATTTGTATTTGTTTCCCTCTTTATAGAAACCACACTCAGAATTACCCTCACAATTGAAGAAAGTGAGAAAATAAATAACCAGAATAAGAACTACCTCTCAGCTCTTCATTTCGTACTCTGGAATAAGTGGCCTAAAGTGGTGTTCTGGCCGACACACCTGAGTGAACCTGGTGATAAACCCAGAACTAGCACCTAGACTGAGCGTCTACCTATTATCTTCCCTTCGCAAGGAGTTGTCACTTCCAGATGTAAGTGTCTTAATATGAAATGAACAGTCTTATTAATATCAATAATATACAGTCTATGGTAGTGACAGTGTTTTTACGTTTGAGTTTAACATCGATCTTAATGAATGTACATTCTGCAGCTCAGAAATAGAAACAAATGAAACGCTATTTTTAATATTTGGTTTAATTTTGGAGGACAAAAAAATAGAGTTTTTGTTTAATAATAATCACTAAATGTTATACACGAATACCTGGCTTGAAGTTATTCCACGTTTCACAACATTCCTGAAATAATGATCTTTTTTAGATTCTTTAAAATTGATTATATCTCAAAATGCTATTTATCTTCATAAGCGTTCATCAGACCTTTCATTTAATCTGACCCCAGGTAGAAATTAAATAATTACTATTTCTATTGTATTTCCTTTCCTTTATTGATTTATTTATTCTTTTTTGTTATGGCTTTAATTGTCTTCTGCACTTTGTTTATATTGCACTGTATTACTATTAGTTTTCAAATTTTTTTGTATAAATGTGAGAAATGTTTTACGGTATAGTATTTGTATTCCAAAAAATGGAATCATAAAAACAAACAACGACACATCTAGCGGATCCGACCTAGCATGTACTCTTTCGTACCTCTGGACATTCTCTCGCCATAACCAAGGCAACGCTAGCTAGCTTCGTGGAACATGGCTGTCAATGGCTAACTTTAGCTGTGTGAAAAGTGACACGCAGATACTATTTTGTCAAACCTGTCTGAATGCAATACGATAGTTAAAATAGTTCATGTTAATCTCAACCTTTCTTTAGTTTAAGTAAATCCCTATCGTTAACATAACATGTTTACTGACAAAGCCGTGGATTCAGTGAGTATCCAGTCTCTTTGGAGGATATCTCAGCAGTCGGCGCAGGAGTCGGTATGTTTGACCAACAGTGCAATAATGAACCAACTTTAACTCCCTTGGATTGAATCACAATATACGTTATGCCTGGAGTTGCCAAATATTCCATGTAAATTAACGTTAATACCGAAACAATATGCTACCCACAGTCGTTAGCGTTAGCTATGTAGCTAGCTTACACGTGTTACGTTCAGGTGTTGCTCGGAGAAGCCATGGATGATTCAATAAGAAGCGCGTAACTTTACCCTGCATTAAACAAAAGTAACTTTATTTAGTGCATTTGCACATAACGTTAACGTTACATATATAACAACACATTCATAAAAACAAACACAATCCAAATAAACAAATTAAATTACCATGCTGGACTTTATAGATTCCTTGGGATATTAGAGAAGCTACAAAGTCCAGCAAGGTTATATTTAATAATCAGTCCAATTCATCACGTTTTGAATATATTTGCACAGCCTTCTGAGCTTCTAATTTCAAATATTAATTTACTTAAATCTTAAATACGGGAAAGAAAGATGTGAACTTACATTTGTAGATGATATTTAGCTGGCAGGAACTAAATTTCATTTTATTATCATGAAAATAAGAGAAATCTGTAATGAAATAATTTTGGATGAACTCAAGGACATCTGGCCAGAATGTTTCTGTGTAGGTCCTTCTGAGGAATCCCACATTCAAACAAAGAGTAAACAGAGAACGTTGAACACATCGCCTAACAGCAGAGTCCAACTAAATATCATCTTAAATATCACCTGTCTAAACACAAAGCATCAATATTGCACCTGCTTCATTCTAATTAATTGTGGAATTCTTTGTGATTGCATTTACTATATTGATGTGCATTCCTAAATATGAGGGCTTTTTATTTGCTGGTATTGCAGAGAGGCTGTCAGACCAGAGTGGTGAACAGTGCTGAGGCACAGGTCCAGACTGGGTTGACTACCATCAGCTGTACCCAGACAGAGCCACAGAAAGAGTCTCTCTTCCAGCAAAATCACGATGAGCCAGAGCCGCCTGGTCTAAAGGACTTCCTACAGCGAGTAGAGGACACGGTCATCAGAGAGTTGATCAGAAATGCCAGGAGTCACGCCTTTGATGAGTTCCAGGTCAACTGGGAAGATCACAGACAGCTAGTAAGTAGGGCCAATCAATCAAATAAAAATGGTGTTTTCTGATTTCTTAGGCAGATGACCGCTTTGAAAGCCAAATGTGAATCTGTAGTTGTTCCTGATGACTTGATGTTTAAATATTTTGGAGAACTTCTCTGGTGTGTTCAGGCTGGTGTTGATCTTCATGGAGAGTTCTTTGTATGACAAGTGTTTACATGCAGTTTAAAAACATGATTATATTCAGCAATACCCCAGTTTCTCAAAGACCATGTTAACACCTTACCCTGGCTGAAATTGGAGTTCTCATATCCCGGTTAACAGACCTAGATAAGTCCTTTAGTACCCGGTGTATTCACCTTAACTGAGATAAACTCAGGTTACGCATCTGCGCATGCTCCATAGGTTATGACTGCCCCTCCCCACTGTGCTGCAATGGTTTTTTGACCTGGAAATAGAAGAGAGCAGTTAGAAGCAACGGCACAAAAAACAACAGCAACAAACACAAGCTTTAAACCTTTAAATTCTCTACGACTGAGGAATGTACAGAAAATGTACATCGCTGAAAAGTTGTAATTTTCTCCCCCGCTTTCCAAGTTTTTGATTTAGACAAAGGTCAACCTGAAGACAAAGCCTTATTCCAACAAGTTGTACATTGGCAGAGTTACTCCCGTCATTCTTCCCCAATCATGTACACTCACCTAAAGGAGTATTAGGAACACCCGTTCAATTTCTCATTAATGCAATTATTATAGGCCCCTTAGTGCCAATTGGACATGGTTTAAATGCCACGGCCTACCTGAGCATTGTTTCTCACCATGTCCATCCCTTTATGGCCACCATGTACCCATCCTCTGATGGCTACTTCCAGCAGGATAATGCACCATGTCACAAAGCTCAAATCATTTCAAATTGGTTTCTTGAACATGACAATGAGTTCACTGTAATAAAATGGCCCCCACAGTCACCAGATCTCAACCCAATAGAGCATCTTTGGGATGTGGTGGAACGGGAGCTTTGTGCCCTGGATGTGCATCCCACGAATCTCCATCAACTGCAAAATGCTATCTTATCTAAAGAATGCTTTCAGCACCTTGTTGAATCAATGCCATGTAGAATTAAGGCAGTTCTGAAGGAGAAAGGGGGTCAAACACAGTATTAGTATGGTGTTCCTAATAATCCTGTAGGTGAGTGTATATGGGGAGAACTGGCATAACCCAGTTCATTCACTTAACCAGTGTAAGACCATACCCCAGTTACTGCTGTGTCCTGAGTGTCCTTCCATGTTAGCAGGTTTCGTGCCTCCATTGCCTTCAACATCCAAGCGCCCAGGAGAGAGGTCTTCATGTAACCAGTGTGTCTTGGAGTTGTACAGGTTCAGTTGTTGCCTGTGCCTACGGTCGGTATGTTACTGTTTCACTTAAATACATAATATATAGAGCGTCAAAAAGTGACGCCAATATTCCCAACCTAGAGCGTCAAAAAGTGACACCTACAGTCCCGACCAAGTGTGTCTAAGTATGCCTAAAGGACTTTTTGTGTCAATGACAAACGCCAAAGGCACCTCACAAAGCGTGCACTTTTTGATGCGATGGGAGTGAGAATGTGTTGGATGTACTGAATGTTTTCACTTCACTTTTGTCTCTTATTTTTTGAATAACTGAAACATCAACAGGAAAGTGTTAAGAGAAGCTTTCCTGTAGTCATCATGTCTGTTTTTGGTGGGCAGGATTGACGATGGAGACTGGAGCACTGAGAGGGCTTGTGTTTGTACGTGGAACCTGAACCGCCGGGGCCTGAATCCCAAACAAGCTGATCTGGTCATAGATGTTCCAACTGCAGTCACCGCCCTGTGCTGTCACCCCAACCAGCCCGCTCTCATCACAGGTACACGCAAGTCTGTGTTTTCAAACCACGCACTGATTACACACTATTTCTGCAAGTCTGAATCTGGTCAACTTGAGGAAAAGAGTACATTTTATTTTACAAAACACAGCTGTACATCATTCATTCAGTTCCTGGTGTGGCTTTTCCTATTCCACCCACAGTTTTAGATAAGTTGATTTCATGCACTGTCAGCAGAATAATAGGAATATAAACGCCTCCAAAGTCTTTGTTCTGACTTTGGAACATTCTTAATAATATTAATAAACTTGATTTAATGGCGCCTTTCATGAAAATAAAGGTCACCTTACAATTTTCAGTTACAATAAAGTTTACAATATCAAATCATAATTAAAGTTGCAAGCAGCGTTTTACGGGCCTTCACGCCTCCTTGCACGTTGAGGTTACTGGCGGACACCGCTCTTTGCAGCCATCACAAATGAAAATGGAACTCTCTGCTGAGTTCAATGATACACAACACAGTACCTTAAATGGGTCACCAGTTATGAAAGGGGCGTTGTTTAAGCATAGTGCCAAACAATGACCAATGACAAAGGAACTCTCTGCTGAATTCCATGATACCTCACGCAATTTTAAACGCTTTAAAAGTTATCATTGTGTGGTCTAACACATTATAAGTTGTAGTCAAATGATATTTGTCATATTAGGCTGATTTCCTGTTGCCAAAAGTCAATTGGCCTGTAGACTTCCTCAGGCCTAGACTCTTGTTGATCATGGGAAATTTCAAGCAGAATGTGTAGAGTTACAGCCACACCTCATTGATGAATGGTCAAAATGGCCACCATGCCATGCCCACACTGTTTGATGAAACGCTTTTGCTTTTAATAACTTTTCATCTTTAAGGTGTCGAGATGGCACACACCACATTTGAAGTCCATTGGATAAAATCTGTAGAAGTTTGTTAAAGTATAGCACCAGTGTTGCCAAGAACGCTTATTATAAGCGACTTTGGGCTTGTTTTTTTGTAAAGTCGCTTACAAATATTGGTAGTCGCGGGTCGTGTTTTTTTGGGCTTGTTACTAAAGTGTAGTTGCTTATTTGGGCTTGTTCCCAGCTTGTCCTTGCCGGTTCCCTCGGTCCTGCCCCTTTCCCCATAAACACTATAGACAGCAGCGTTATTTCCCGCCCACTTCCTGCTTCTAATTGGCTCTGACCCAGATGACAACGAGTACTAGCCAATCAGAGGCAGAGCATGGCAGTCTGTTGTTTTCTGGTTAGGAAAATGCGCAAGTAGCGACTAATGGTGAGTGGACTATAGGAGAGTTTTTGGAGGAATAAATGCCCGGGATAAAGTGGGCAAAATACGGGAAGAAATATAACAAAGATGGGGAGAAAGAGAAAGGAGGAAAAGAATGGATTCAACCCGTTGTGGGGAAAAACTCAAAATTACTGTAAAAAGTGTAAATTTGCTATCCCATCAGTTTTCTAATGTTAAATCATGTTAAAAGGTGGTTTAACTCCCTCCTGTGGTCATTGTCCTGAAGCTCAGGGGGAGAAAATAAATAAACTAGCCTACCGTGTGTACAGTTTACCAATCTGTCCACATGGATTGTAAAACCGTGCACACAGTTTTATTTATTTTTCTCTTCCAGGATCTTAGGGGGGCTCCGTAGAAAAAGTCGCTTATTTTGGGCTTGTTTCACAGGCCTGGTTGCGTATTTGTCTCACAAGATCTGGCAACACTGTATAGCACTGTGACTTTTGGTCTACTTCCTGTTGCCCCTAGGGGGGCACAATGACTTTGAGTCAATAGGTGTCCTTAGGGTTGAACTCTTATGAATCCTGAAAAGTTTCGAGCCAATTGGACAATGTAAACTCAAGTTACACCCACTTCCTTTTTCAATGGCGAAACGCACAAAATGGCTGCTCCGCCACGGTCCAACGCTGCTTGCAGCTTTAATTACTTATTTGCAACTGAAAGTGCAAAGGAACCTATTGTTTTTTATTTTTTATTGTTAACGATTATTATTATTCCAGGTTGTCAAACTGACAAAAATTGGTGCCCACATAAACCAAGCCCCCAGGAACAGCGCGTCACGTGTGAAAGCCCCCATGGGCTTAGCGGATAACGGTGGTACTGCACCCCATGGCCACGAAAGACTTTTCACATGGCTAAGAAAACTTCTATATTTCAGCGGATTCATTTTTTGGGGGTATATCAACTCACCAGCCTGAATACTTAAATGGTCCTTGTTTAAAACATTTTTAACATTTACTAGTCCAGAGTTATTAAACTAGGCATGATGAACGTGCATAATGGGGCTATCGGCTAGTAGCTAACATCAGAGGTAGCTAGCATGGATGTATTAACAGAACAATAACACAGCTAACAAAGCTATATGACTACATAACATTACAGACATAGTACGACTGCATACTGTAAACCCTGTAACGTGGATGAGATATGAAGCCAAGGATGTATTAAGCGAAGCTCCGTTCACAAAACTGCAGGCTAACCTTAGTAGCTAGCTAGTAGCACAACATGATTAGCTACATCTCCTTGGTTGTCTAGCTAAATAAATCCATCATTTATTTAGCTATGCACAAAATGGCCACCCTGCCACCGCCATGCGCTATGATGAAAAGTTTTTCTTTTTGATAACTTTTCATCTTTAACGTCTTAAGATGGCACGGACCAAATTTGAAGTTGATCAGATGAAATCTCTAAGAGTAGTTCATACGACAATTGACAATGGCCAAAATTGCACTAATTGCAAACTTTAAATTCAAAATGGTGGACTTCCTGTTGGGTGTAGGGTATGGCTTTGATTAGCTTTTGTATGTCTTGACACGTGATGCTACATATACAGGTGAAACTCAAAAAATTAGCATATGGTGCAAAAGTTCATTCATTTCAGTAATTCAACTTAAAAGGTGAAACTAATATATTCTTTAGACTCATTACATGCAAAGTGAGATATTTCAAGCCTTTATTTGATATAATTTTGATGATTATGGCTTACAGTTTATGAAAACCCCAAATTCAAAATATAAAAAAATTAGCATATTACATGAAATCTATAAAAAAAAGGATTTTAAATACAGAAATGTCAGCCCTCTGAAAAGTATAATCATGCATATGTACTCAGTACTTTGTTTGGGCCCCTTTTGCATGAATTACTGCCTCAATGCGGCATGGCATGGATGCTATCAGCCTGTGGCACTGCTGAGGTGTTATGGATGACCAGGATGCTACAATAGCGGCCTTCAGCTCTTCTACATTGTTCTGTATTTCATCTTTCTCTTGGCAATGCCCCATAGATTCTCTATGGGGTTCAGGTCAGGAGAGTTTGCAGGCCAATCAAGCACAGTAATCCCATGGTCATTGAACCAGGATTGATGCGACTGGCAATCTTGGTGAGTGTTTGAGTATGTTAAGCCCCTCATTTGCAGAAAAAAAGTAATAATTCCTTCAGTTTCAATAGGGCCTTTGTCGCTGTTGGTGCTCGGGCCCTACCAAGAGTTATCTCAAGACACTTTACAGATAGAGTAGGCCTAGACCACACTCTATAATTACCCTGGCTCATCACTTTGGATCAGTAATAAAACATACACAATAAAACAAAGCACCAGTAATTTAACATTAGTAAAACACATAATGAAACTTACAATAAGCAACAAAGCATAGCACAACTATAAATTAAAATTGGTATAAAATAAGATGCAGTTGTTGCAGTTAAAGCTATTTTAGATATGGGTTTTTAGAGCATTTTTGTATACTGTCAGTATGCGGATGTGAGTGGGTAGTGACTTTGAACGTTTGGCTGCAGCATAAGAGAAGGCCCTGGCACTGTTGAGTTTGATGGCTGGTAGTGCCAGTAGACCTGCTGATGAAGACCGCAGGATCAGGTTTTACTCTAAAGAAGGGTTTTAAAGTTAATCTGTTGTAATACAGAGTGGTCTGACATGTTTATTGGATTGTAAGTGTTATAATCCGTGCTGCAGAGCTCTGGAGTAGTTGAAGTAGTTGAATAGAAAGAAGACAATGATGTGACCAAAAGCATTGACTAACCCTGATATTCCACCGGCACGTCTGTCTGCGCCCGACTCACATATTTTATTGTCTCTACAAGTACTTCACAGAACAATCACGTGTTTATTGAGCTGTTCCTGCAATTAAATCCACGCCTTCTTTTCTGGTATAAAAAGAATCTGTAATGTATTATTATATGACTGTTGTGGGGAATGGGGAGTGAACAGATAATGGTTTTTGAGAGTGTAGCTAAGTTTTACTACTGTTTGAGCTTTAGGTTGTTGTCATCCATATCTGTATATCAGACAGAGACAGGCGGAGTATAGAAGTGGGGCTCTTTGGACACATAAAGGTGTATACTATCAGTATAACTATGTAAATGAATACCATAGTGCCAAAAGATGTTGCCAAGATGGAGGAGGTAGATAATTAACAGGAGTGGCCCTAACACTAATCTCTGTGGAACTCCATGGTGAACTAGGGAGCTTTATGACCAGTAATTCAGAATCTGTACAAAATGTGTCCTATCTGTAAGATAGGAGGCAAACCATTGATACACAGTGCTGCAGATTCCGATGCTAGCCATGTGATCTATGGGAAGCTGATAGGAATTAGTATAAAAAGCTGCAGTGAGGATAAGGATAGAAACAGAGTAGACTAGAATAAACTGCACAGAAAAGGTTGTTGGGGATCTAATCCATAAAGCCTTTTTTTCTTAGTTAATTTGTTTATGTATTTATTGTTGGTATATTTCATATTAATGTTTAATATGTTTATGTATGCACTAACAACCAAGGCATCCATCCATCCATTTTCATCCGCTTATCCGGTATCGGGTAGCGGGGGCAGCAGCTCCAGTAGTAGGTACCCCAAACTTCCCTTTCCCGAGCCACATCAACCAGCTCCGACTGGGGGATCCCGAGGCGTTCCCAGGCCAAGTTGGAGATATAATCTCTCCACCTAGTCCTGGGTCTTCCCCGAGGCCTCCTCCCAGCTGGACGTGCCTGGAACACCTCCCTAGGGAGGCGCCCAGGAGGCATCCTTACCAGATGCCCGAACCACCTCAACTGGCTCCTTTCGACGCGAAGGAGCAACGGCTCTACTCCGAGCTCCTCTCGGATGACTGAGCTTCTCACCCTATCTCTAAGGGAGACGCCAGCCACCCTCCTGAGGAAACCCATTTCGGCCGCCTGTACCCTGGATCTCGTTCTTTCGGTCATGACCCAGCCTTCATGACCATAGGTGAGGGTAGGAACGAAAATTGCCCGGTAGATCGAGAGCTTTGCCTTTTGGCTCAGCTCTCTTTTGTCACAACGGTGCGATAAACGGAATGTAATACCGCACCGGCTGCTCCGATTCTCCGACCAATCTCATGCTCCATGGTCCCCTCACTCGCGAACAAGACCCCAAGGTACTTAAACTCCTTCACTTGGGGTAAGGACTCACTCCCTACCTGAAGAAAGCACTCCATCGGTTTCCTGCTGAGAACCATGGCCTCAGATTTAGAGGTGCTGATCCTCATCCCAGCCGCTTCACACTCGGCTGCGAACCGATCCAGTGAGTGCTGAAGGTCACAGACCGATGACGCCATCAGGACCACATCATCTGCAAAAAGCAGCAATGAGATCCCGAGCCCACCGAACTGCAACCCCTCCCCGCCCTGACTACGCCTCGATATCCTGTCCATAAATATTACAAACAGGATTGGTGACAAAGCGCAGCCCTGGCGGAGGCCAACCCTCACCTGGAACGAGTCCGACTTACTGCCGAGAACCCGGACACAGCTCTCGCTTTGGTCATACAGAGATTGGATGGCCCTGAGAAGGGACCCCCTCACCCCATACTCCCGCAGCACCCCCGCAATTTCTCCCCGGGGGACCCGTTCATACGCCTTCTCCAGATCCACAAAACACATGTAGACTGGTTGGGCATACTCCCAGGCCCCTCCAAGATCCTTGCGAGTAAAGATCTGATCCGTTGTTCCACGGCCAGGGACGGAATCCGCATTGTTCTTCTTCAATCCGAGGTTCGACTATCGGCCGAACCCTCCTTTCCAGCACCTTGGAGTAGACTTTACCAGGGAGGCTGAGAAGTGTGATACCCCTGTAATTGGCACACACCCTCTGGTCCCCCTTTTTGAAGGGGAACCACCACCCCGGTCTGCCACTCCTTAGGCACCGTCCCAGACTTCCACGCAATGTTGAAGAGGCGTGTCAACCAAGACATCCCCTCCACACCCAGCGCTTTCAGCATTTCTGGACGGATCGCATCAATCCCTGGGGCTTTGCCGCTGTGGAGTTGTTTGACTACCTCAGCGACTTCCACCAGGGGGAAATTGATGACAATCCCCATCATCCTCCAGCTCCCCATCATCCTCCAGCTGGATTTGCCTCTACCACAGAGGGCTCCTTCCACCGCTCTATTACCTCCCCAGTTGAGGTCAACAACGTCCCATCCTTACTGTATAGAGCTTGGATGATTCCCCGCTTCCCCCTCCTGAGGTGGCGAACGGTTTTCCAGAAGCACCTTGGTGCCGACCGAAAGTCCTTCTCCATGTCTTCTCCAAACTTCTCCCACACCCGCTGCTTTGCCTTTGTCACGGCAGAGGCCGCAGCCCTTCGAGCCCGTCGGTACCTTGCAACTGCCTCCGGAGTCCTCTGGGATAACATATCCCGGAAAGACTCCTTCTTCAGTCGGACGGCTTCCCTGACCACCGGTGTCCACCAGGGTGTTCGTGGGTTACCGCCCCTTGAGGCACCTAAGACCTTAAGACCACAGCTCACTGCCGCAGCTTCAGCAATGGAAACTTTGAACATTGTCCACTCAGGTTCAATGCCCCCAGCCTCCACAGGGATGCCCGAAAAGCTCCGCCGGAGGTGTGAGTTGAAAGTCCGTCGGACAGGGGGCTCCTCCAGACGTTCCCAATTTACCCGCACTACCCGTTTGGGCTTACCAGGTCTGTCCAGAGTCTTCCCCCACCCCCTGACCCAACTCACCACCAGATGGTGATCAGTTGACAGCTCTGCCCCTCTCTTCACCCGAGTGTCCAAAACATACGGCCTCAGATCAGATGAAACGATTATAAAATCGATCATTGACCTTTGGCCTAGGGTACTCATACACTTATGAGCATCCCTATGTTCGAACATGGTGTTTGTTATGGACAATCCATGACTAGCACAGAAGTCCAACAACAGACAACCACTCTGGTTCAGATCAGGGAGGCCGTTCCTCCCAATCACGCCTCTCCAAGTATCTCCATCATCACCCACGTGTGCATTGAAGTCCCCCAGCAGAACTATGGAGTTCCCCTACTGGAGCCCCATACAGGACTCCATTCAAGGTCTCCAAGAAGGCCGAATACTCCGAACACTTGTTTGGTGCATATGCACAAACAACAGTCAGAGTTTTCCCCCCCATCACCCGCAGGCGTAGGGAGGCGATCCTCTCGTCCACTGGGGTAAACTCCAACGCAGTGGCGCTCAGCGGGGGGCTTGTGATCCCCGGCGCCTCACACCATGGGCAACTCCGGAGTAGGACAGAGTCCAACCCCTATCCAGGAGTACGGTTCCAGAACCGAGACTGTGCGTAGAGGTAAGCCCCACCAGATCTAACTGGTAGCGCTCCACCTCCCGCACAAGTTCCGGCTCCTTCCCCCACAGAGAGGTGACATTCCACGTCCCCAGAGCCAGCCTCTGCCGCCCGGGTCTGGGTGACCTTTGCTGCCACCCGTGTGACCCGCACCCCCTTTGGTTCCTCCCACAGGTGGTGGGCCCATGGGCTGACAACCAAGGCAACTTCCTTGTAAATGTTACTTTACTTGGCAATAAATCCCATTTTCTGTTACTGATTCTAAATGTGTCTCTCTAAGGAAGCATGCAACAGCAATATTCAGTTTTTTTAAAAGGAGTACTCAGTAATGTAGTATTGCACTTTTGTGTGTGTGTGTGTACGTGCAGGAGGTCTGTACAGTGGAGAGGTGGTGGTCTGGGACACCAGTCGGACTCAGGACCCTTTGCTGGTCCAAACTGGGATGTCAGCAGACAGCCACAAAGAGCCTGTTTATCAGGTGAGTACACACAATCGGTTTGGCTTTCTATTGGAACTCTGCTGTCGTCCAGTCAGGGTGGTCCACCACTTATAGCAGTCTAGGACTAATAATTGATACCATATGAAGGCCATTTGATGCCAGTGGAAAGGTTTACTGTCCTGTACTTTGTTTTGAGAGGGTTTAGCAGTTTCAAGAATAAAATGGAACAAGGTATCATCTTAATCTCCAGAACTACAGGCATTGTTTTAAACCTTCATAAATCAAAATCTACTGATTGATTGCTATTGTCTGTGATTATACAGAGTATTTTCATAGGTTACTGTTGAGTCTGCGCTGCAGAAGAAAGAAACACTTTACCAAGATGGCTTGTGTGTGTAGGTTGCCTGGGTGCCCCTGCAGAAGAAAGGAGAGTTTGGGGTGCTTAGTGCTAGTTCAGGAGGAAGGGTGCTGCTGTGGATGGTGGACTCAGACCATGGCAGGTTAGTCCTGAATGCTGCCTATGCCTTAGTACCACAGCAGGTTCCCCGTAGCAGCAACACCAGCTTCAAGGTGAGGAATAACACTGAACCTATCTGTTTTAGTATGTGTTTGCTGTGGAATAGTAAAATGCTTAACTAAGATGCTTTAACATTTCACTTGCTTAGCATCAACATTAGCATATCAAGCTAATCTGAAGCATCTAGCACAGAGTACTGCTGGGGCTAAGGACAGCCTCCAAGAGTTGCTAGCATGGCTGTAGAGATGTTTAATCCCTGAAATGTAGCTATACAATTAATTATTAAACATATAGACATTCTGCTCATGTATACACGGCACAAACAGTATGAGATTGCTGATTAGGCGAAGAGTGATTGTATTCATTTTAATGAACATTACTTGTTGATAAATGCATCCTAAAAAGTTTTGCGTTGCCCGTAGGCCCGAGGCAGCAGCACTGTTGGTATCACCTCCCTGGCTCTGTCTCCCTGGGACTCTGACACCTTCTTAGTGGGTTCTGAGGGCGGCTTGTTGCTTAGATGCTCCTTCAGCTCCCAGACGACGGCTGCTGTGCCCTCCGAAGGCCAGAGTGTAACACTGAAAGCCCCAGCGGTCTTCCCATTTAGGCCCTGCAGCGGCCCCGTCCACTCCATTCACTGCTCCCCTTTCCACAGGTCACACCCCTGCTCACCTACCAAGCCTAATCATTACATTAGGGCTCAGCGATTGTTTTTTTTTCTAACATGTGTCTCATGTTGTCTGCAGGAACCTTTTTGTGAGTGCAGGGACTAATGGTCTGGCCCACATCCACTCTCTGCTGCAGGCCAACCCGCTTCTCTCTCTTAGGGTTTCAGACTCCTACGTGTTTCAGGTGCAGTGGTCTCCAACCAGACCGCTGGTTTTTGCAGCAGCCACAGGACAAGGTACAGTATAGAAACTTAATATAATAAATAATTGAGAGTTCAAAGCTGGATTTAAACATCAGATTCAATACTTGTTGTCTTTCTGTTACTGTTTGTCTCTAAGGTGATGTGCAGATATTCGACCTGGGCCACAGGTCCCTGAAGCCAGCAGCTACCATCGCTCAGGGAGGTGCGGACCACGCTGCAACTTGTTTGGCCTTCAACTGCCAGAACACTCACCTCTTGGCAGTGGGGAAAACAGATGGGACAGTCGGTGTTTGGCAGCTGAGCCACAATTTGACGGAGCAGCGCCATAGAGAGAGCAGCCAGCTGGAGCAGATAGCCAATCAGGTGGCAGAATGAGACATGTTAACATAGGATAGTTCAAGCACTGGACTTTTTGTGGAAGTAAAATAAAAACAGAGTATAGGTTTCCAGTTCTAACCAGTAGCGTTTATTAAAGCACACTGCAGTTGTAAAGGTGTTGTCAACATTGGGACTATTGGGTTCTTAAATTTAAAAGCACAAGCTAAAACAACCACAATCAAAATTAACAGATCCACTATGCTATATGAGAAGCACAAAGAGTTAAGGGTAGAGCAAGATAAATATAGTACAGACAGTTGTTGGTTGTTAGTGAGTATTCCTAGTGCCACAATCATGCAGTTTTAAGCCATGTGTTTGTGTTTAAGTGTGTGGGAAAACGCATCCCGATTGGTCCCTGGTGGGCGAGGGATCAGTTGACGAAGAGCGAGCGGGTGAATTCAACAAAGTCGAAAGCTGACGGCAGCTCGCGGCCCTTGCTGTCAAGATAGGGCTTCATGTGTGACAGGCAGTAATCTGCCTGCTCCTTGGTCAGGTTCTGAAAGGAAGAAGGGGACAGTTAGAGCTCCATAAAGACTTGACATTCAAACCAAATCCACAAAGTGAAAAGAGAACACATCTGACCTGGTAGAGCTCTTCTTTAGTGACATAGGGTTTGTTCTCTGTGCTGAGAGCTCGGAAAGCACTTTCTATCTCCTCACTGGACTTTTACGTTCTCTGTCTCGCGGCTGATCATAAACGCCATGTACTCTTGCAACGACACGTTGCCATCTCTGCAGACAGATCAGATTCCTCAACGTTAGGCAGCAAGTACAACAGTGTGTTCAATACTATACTGCAGTTTACATCCCTATCAATGTAATTTGTGAAAAAGAAAAAAACGTGACAGACCTGTTGGGATCCACAGTGTCGAGTATGGCCTCAAACTCAGGATCAGGTTCGCCTTCTTCCACCATAGGCAGGTCATAGCCTAGCGAGCGCAGACATGACTTGAACTCCTGGTGGTTCAGACGGCCAGACTTTTCCTTGTCGAAATGCCTGTAAATAAACAGGTGTAGATCAGAATGTGATTTCATCAGACCACCATCCATAGAAATATGTCATAATGAAGTCAGATCAAAGACTTACTTGAACATCATGCTGAACTCCTTCAGGGCCTCCTCTGTCACTCCAGTGGTGTTCCTAGAAGAGAAAAATTGAGGACCATGAGCTCAAACAAACACTTGTCTTACATTTGTTAAATTGTATCTGAATTCCTGATAAACTCAGTGACAAAGTAACTATTATACTGTGTTGGTGTATACCTGGCCTGTATCTGTTGCTCCAGGTTGTGCTGCATCCTCATTCCCAGTTGGTCCAGTTGGTCCCACTGCTGGGCCAGGCCCACTGTGCTGTGCTCTGTGTACTTGTTGTCCAAGATCAGCGCTTCCTCCATAGCTGCACCAAGGTCTTCAATCTTCTTCAGCTGGCTGCGCATGGCCCGTATCTCCTGGTGCTTACGCTACACACACACACACAACACATGCACCAACAATTTATTTATGTCCGCATAGAGAAGAACCATTGCCGTAGAATACATTCACAAAAATCATGATCAAGTCAACTTAGCATGGAGCTGGGCAAAATGGAGAAAATCAAATATCCCGATATTTTTGACCAAATACCTCAATATCAATATTCCAATATTGTAGGGTTAAAAATCGGTGCTTTCACAAAATATGCACACAATGAGATTTTTATAAATAATCAATCAGTTATGTTTAGAGCTGAAACATTCCTTAAATAATTCTATTACCAAATACAAATGCAAATCTTCAATACAAAATTATTTGCCTCGAAGCTTCGTTTAATTAATGCTTGGGACACATGCCATGAAGACTGATTACAAAATTAAGAGCGCGTAAGGGGCTAAGAGAAGAGACAGCCTGGAGAAAACGACAAATTTATAATAATAGCTGACTATCATTGCATTGGGAACACTGCACATTCAATTCCAAAGTGAAAAAAGGAATATTAGGCTGTTAAAAAATAGCAGTATTTGCATTTTTCTTTCCAAACTCAAACATTTACTGTATAAACTGAAAAATTAACAAATAGGTTCAGTATAACTCATATTAACATATATGCCTATATACAGATCACTCTCAGGTTGAAACTGTGTTTATGTGTTGAATGTGTGCTTTAGTTTGAGGTTATTGCATTTCAGAAAATGTTTTCTGTAAAAACAATGTAATATGGCATTAAATGCATTTAATTTAATGTAATTAATAATTTAATGTTAAAATGTTCTTTTTCCAAAAATTAAACCAAACTATTGTATATTATTGCTCTTCAATAAAACAGAAGTATTCCTTATCCAATTAATCAATGCAATAATCGGTAGAATACTCGATTACTTAAATAATCAACAGCTGCAGCCCTCGTTATGTTGATATAATAACTATGTGGGTACTATGTGGGTAAAGGGAAATAATAGACCAGCTAGAATAGTCTGGTGTGTTGAGATAATTACATCACACTACTGTAATGCAGCCTTTAAAACCGGGAAAAGACAAAACGTATATAGATATTACGATAACTATCCTCCTATATTGATATATTTCCCAGCCCTAACTTTGCACATTTCATGTACATAGTAAAATGCAACACAATGGCCCTCATTTACGAAACGAATATACGACAGAAAACAATGTCATTTCCACATAAAGCTTGGTATTTATCAATATGGATGTGAGTGCAGGCTACGATCAAATTTCACATTAAGTTTAAGTTAACTCGTGAATGCAAGTTTTCGAGTCAGTGAGGACTTGCGGTGCAGCATATAAGCAGTTTAACAGGAGAAGAAGAAGTCATGAGTTGACCACTTATCGGCAATGGCAGATCTGGCTCTTTTAGAAGACCTCTATGGTACTATTAAGGTACCTATTGAAACTGAAGGAATTCTTATTCTGTAAATAAAATGCACCAAAATTGGTGGTTGCATCAATTCTGGTGAACATTTACGTATTTTAAGGGTTATTTTAAGCCCCTGCAGTACATTTAACATAGACTAAGGAAACTTGGTACACATACTGTATGTATCATGTCAAGACGCCCAAAAAAAGTTCATTGGATCCATTTTTTTTTTTTTTAATTGTTCAATTGTGGAAAAATAGCACTTTTCTCCCCATTGTTGACCAGTGACAGGTCTTTACAATAGAAAACGCTGTAGGCTACTCAGTTGTTAGAGCCGCTTCGCCCCGTTTTTGGCCATTCCAACTTGTTAAAGCCCTCTAACGACCAACTCTTCAGATGTGAGAAAGTACCTAGGTTATTATTACAGAGATGACACACTGAAGGTTTGCCATAGGAATGTTTGTACGTTCTCAGAGGGTGGAAAACATTTTGACAGACGGACGGACAGACCGACTGACTGACACAAAACATCAACATCTCTACCTCAGCTCAGAATTGAGCAGACAAAAGGTCTTGGTATGCGTCTATGTGTCAACATGCAACAGTGAGTGATACTTACCTTGGTGGCCTCCAGCTGGGACTCTAGGGTACCAGATTCTTCCACCATACACGACCTGACACCAACAGAAACTGACATTAGAAAGGAAGCAGCACAGTCTGATGAAACCACTGCACTCACTCTGACACACATAAGATATTACTACTACAACCAGCATTCCCAGAGAAACCTTTAGGAACTAGAATTACATTGCGTGTTTGAAAATAAATTAGGGGTATAATTTATCATGCCAGTATTGGGACAAAATAATTATTGTCACATTTAAAAGTGGTAAAACTGTTATGCTGTCTTTACTACCACTGAGTGGAGCTGCATTCATGCCAAATATCTACTGGTACCCCAAACCATGCAAGTTAGGGCTACTGCACACAGGACTGGAAACTGCAGTGGATCATTAGTAGTTCATGAAAGTCTGTTTTCATTTACAGATGATGAATGGTGCACCCGTGCTAAAAACTATTACAAAATGACCCAATGGGACCAAATACCATTACAAATTAACAGTTGCTTTGTTAGGGCCTGAGCACACACATTGTTGATTGTCGTATTAAAATAGCTGTTTATTGTTTTTATTAGTCCAAATGAATTGCCAATAACTATTTTGATGTGTAACTGGTAGCACGCTGAATAGGTTCAGAAAGCCTTAAGACCTTGATGATGCTTTGTGTTTTTGGGATGTTGGATGCCACGATGCGTGGGGGTACGAGGGCCCATGCACCGCTGCTTTAATTCCAGTTTAGAATGTGTGAATATGTACAGTGGAAGCTAATGTTCAGTTTCCATCCCTGAATTACACACAGTAAACAAGGTGACAACTAGCCAGTCAGTCCAGTGGTTAAAAGTGGTGCTGACTGCAGCCTGGTGCTATGAGTTTGAGGATTGGGTGAATGTTATTACAACAGGAATAAACTTGATGTTTTTAGACTGAAGTGCATGACGTCAAGCAACCCTAAGGGCACTGCGTGTGTCAGAAAAAACAAAAGGAAATAGAGCAAGGCTTAAAAGAGGTTGACCTTCCAGAAAGATCATCAGCAACTTGGTACTGATAGACACATATAACTCGTCGATAGGCTATGCTATTTAAAGATAGAATGGGGGAAGGACCAGAGATTAAACATCAGACAACGACAGAGAGCAAAAAAACGGAATATACCAGATTTGTTTTTTTACATCAAGGAAGAATATGTTATAAGACTGGCCATAAAAGCCACTGCTGTAAGATTTAAGATGTAAGATTTACTTTCATCATCACATCCTATAGTTTTCACACCCACACACATTGGACCAACCACTCATAACACAAACAAAAAAATAAAGAGAAAAGTTATATTAACCCATCCAGAAGATATGTCCTGATTAGAACAACAATCCCAAGCACCAGCGAGGAAGCATCCAAGAAGAGGGGGAAAAGAAAGGGGAGGGATGGAGAGAGAGAGATACAATTACACGTTAACATGAGGCACTGCAAACAAAAACAACTGAAAACATTACACGGTAAACACCAGTGTGGACAGTGGTGAATGTGTTTGATGACATGGCTCAGGGATATGTGAGACCAAACACTTTGCCAGTTTAAAAAAAGAAACATGTTTTGTGCTAAGCCTATTGAGTAACGTTCCTGAAGACAAAATCAGAGCTGACATCTATAAAGTGTCAGCTGGAAGAGAACCATCTCTACCTGGTCTCCTGCAGCCACTGGTGGAAAGCGTTTGCGTGCTGCGCAAACTCCTGACGCAACTTGTCATTCTCCTCCTGCCTCCTCTGCTCCTTCTGCAGCTCCAGCTCTCGTTCCTATTCACATTCACAGTCATAAAGAAACAGACAACAGTAAGGTCAAATGCACTGAAAATTATTTTCAACCAATTAAAATATAAATATTACAAATAATGGCAACTTAGCCATTAAAAACAACAGGACCACTGCAACAACCATTTACTTTAAATTGTGTATAAATTTGAATCTAGAAACTTCTTAGTGTTTAATTTAAACCAATCCTAACTCTTGAATAATCTTTGTATCAAATGAACCCATAAAGTTGTGTTCCCCTCCATTGACTATTTTAAGCGTCTGATTCCTCCTGATGTGGAGGATCTCTCTTTGGCGTGCCTGTGAGGTTTAATTGTTTAATAAGCTATGTGCAATGTGTGTTTGTGTTCTTTTAGTGATTTTTAGCTACCTGAAATTGTCTGTACTGGCACTTTGGTTAATGTGGGTTGTTTTTAAATGTGCTTAATAAATAAATTTGACTCGACTCTTTACCTGTACCTTTTTATTAATCCATACAGTTAGATTGCAGTTAAGGGATTACTGTAAATTTGTTTAATTTCAGGTGTGCCCTATTAAATATCCTTATGGTCTTGTTAGGGTTACTTTGACTGATTTAACTGGTCTTTAATGTTTTATGTAAAGCACTTTGAAGTGCAATGTTGCTGAAATGTGCTATACAAATAAAGCTGACCTGCCTTGTCTTTATTACTTTTTATTAGTCAAGAGTTGACTGAACAGATTTCCAATTTCGCAAATAAAAACAAGCACCAAAACCAGATCTGTACTTTAAGTATTGAAATCCGTATTGGGTGGAAAGAAAGTCAGCTTTGCATCCCTGAACAGAACTCCTGCAGGACCTAAGTAAGTATAAATGGTCTGCAGCAATGTTAAGAATACATTATATGTATGTGCTAAATTGTGGTGTATGTTGGCTGGAGTTTGAAAGATGACCTAGACTTAAAGGAGAAAGTGAATAAAAATATTAACAGGTTGTATCTGTGAATAAGTGTGTGTTTGTGTATATATTTTTTTTTTTTTATGTGGAGACCTTGATAATCTTCTGCAGGTTTCTCCAGGTCTCCTCCAGGGCCTCCATGGTGAACCAGGTGTAGGGGTTGGACACCACCTGGTAGCTCTTGATCTGCTGGTCCAGCTCGGCCAGCTGGTTAAAGTCAGCCTGAGCTGAGCTTAGCGAGGATCGGAAGGCCTCGTGGGCTTCACGCAGTGCCCGGATTTCCTCCAGGGAGTTGCACCTAACCGGGTCTGTTAGATCCTCCTCTGCATTCTCAAACCAGCTGTTGAAGGCTGATGCCTTCTTGGCGAATGTCAGAAACAAATCCTCAACCTGTCCAGAAGATATGATCTTTAATTCTTTAATTCAATCCAATTTAAGTATGTGTGATAAGATGCTTTACACTGAAATGATTATGTCCAAAGCTTTAACACAGAGGTTTTAAGCTTATCTTTGAAGGTGTGCAAAAAATATTCAGAAACCACCCCTTCAACACAGGATGCTCTTCTGGCCTCTTTACCTTTCTGAAGTGCTCTTGAGCCTCTAGAAGCTTCTTTTTGCGAGCAGCTGAGTTGGACAGCAGCTGGTTCCAGCGCTTCATCAAGGCAGCATGACGAGCTTCAATGGCTTTTGATTGGACGTGCTTGGCTGCCAGCAGCTGGTCCTTGAGAGCTGTAATGTTAGTGATGCCCTCTTGCTGGAAGGCCTGGAGACCGGCATCAAAAGTCTCCTGCAGACAGAAAAAAACAGAAAGAGTAACACAAGAAAGTCTTCATTTAGTTTTTTGTCCTAGTTAATTCTTCACCCATATTAGAATTTCTTAGAGAGAGCTGGATGTAATGACAGAAGAATAAAAGGAGAACACTGTTTTGGAAGATGGAGTACCTGCTTGGTGAGCAGAGTCTGGACAGAGGACAGGTCTCTGCCATAGTCATCAGTCTTCAGGCTGTTTTCTTTTTCACCTAAACACAAGCCGGTTCAGAAATGATAAAGCCAGGTTTAAGTCCACACAAACAAGTCCAGCCAAATCCAATTTTATACAGTTACAGTTAGGTCAGGCTTTCCAAATTCTTAACGAAATGGCTTCATATTTGGAATAAATACACTTTTTAGCAGTTGTTGTTACGTTTAGCGGATAGAAGGTGACTTTCAGCCAGGTACAGAAGTCTATAAACTATAAACTATAGTATACAGTATACGCATGCTGGTCCCCCATTGGTACGACAGCGTGCTGCATTTGACGTTTTTCAGACGAGACTGACAGAGATTCCTGCGTTTGTAGCATGGTAAACAGCATTTTCTTCTTCTGCCTAAGGCAAAGAAGAAACTCAAGTATTTTTTGACAATAGAGCTGTGGCTTCTGATAGAGCATTTTATTTCCACTCAGGACCAACTAAAACCATTAGATCTGAGAAAAGTTACTTTGTGTTGAGTTATGCTCACATTGATTTTACATTTATTCAGCTTAGGTTGTTCTCAAAAAGGCTTGGGTGCTGCACCTAAGCCTTATAATGGTTGGAAAAAACCCTGGTGTTCCAATCCTCCACGGATTTCAGTCCGTGGAAGATTGAAGCTTTGTTTTTGTGGAAAATACACCCAGTACAGCCAGTATTTACACTTATTTTGGAAAAAGAAAGACAGATGTCCTAAAGTGTTCATACCGATCCAGGATTCCACCACGTCAGCCTTCCAGTTGAACTGCAGGAAGGCTGAGTTTTCATCCAGCTTAGCCTTCCTCTGAGCTGCTGCCCTCTCCAGCTCAGACACTTTGCCTCGCAGAGCTGACATCTTGGCACTGATGTTGTCAACATGATGGTTGTTCTGTTGGAAACACACACAATATCTTGAGAAAGCTTTGTTTCTGTAGTCATACTACGCAAAACATAGATGATTATTTATATATACTTATATTTATTATAAGTGTTTTTTCTCTCGATTGCTATATAGTCAGTACCTTCTTGATAAGCTCGTCTCCGTTAGTACACACATCGTTGACTCTGTCCCTGTGCACGGTGAAGTCAGTCTCAAATGCTTCATGCTTTTTCAGCAAGCCCTGTTAAAAACAAAAGGTTTTCTTGACATACAGTAAAACTCATCACTTGTTACAGTTAAAAAAAACACTTATTTGATGTTATGTAACTTGATGCGTTGTATGTGACAGAAAAGCACCTGCACAGCAGCCAGTGTATCTCCATAGTCCTCACTCCCCACTAGATTCAACTTCTCATTAATCCAAGCTTCTTCCTCTTCCACATTCGCCACAAACTGCTGGTACTCCAGCGACTCCTCCAGCCTCTGTCCCCTGGGAGCACGCGCACACACCACAAATTTACACAACTATTTCTATCTGTGTGTAGATTGTATTGTGTGTACATTGTCCTAGGCAAGTGTGTATCTTAGCAGGCTAACCTTGCTCCAGATAAGTCTTTGAGTTCCTTCCAGTGGTCGACAAACTGGGCGAGCCGCTGCTGAATCTCCTCCTGGCCGATGGTGTTGTCATCAGACAGCTTCTTCCCAGTGTCCAGCACCGACTGCAAGAATACAGAACAAAGCTCTTATTACTGCATAGCAAAGCTACAATATTTCCCAGAATATTTCTCAGTATACTGAGAAAGTCAGAATGTGGATCAAATACAACAATCAAACACCAATTCAGATTCAAGACCAGGTCTGTTAGGAGTCAAAATAATGCAACTTTTAATGCTATTGGGGCATCATTATCTTACAGATGGGGACACAAGGCATGTATTACTATAAAGGACATATGGGTTTGAATTACAGTACATCAGCATTTTGATATATTTTATATAGAGCTCTGATGGTGAAGGAATACTTCTCGCAAAATGGGAATGGCTGAGCTAGAAGGTCTGAAGGAAGTTCACCGCTCCACCGTTTTGATGTGAATGGAGGAGGAGGAGAGTCGCATTGAAAGTTTTGAAAGTTGAGGGTCGCACTGAAAGTTGAGAGGCGGCCGAAAAAGAAAGACTGGAAAATCCGACTGCTAACAAGAGAGGTTGACATGCTCTGGGAAAAAATGAAAGATTTAGAAAATTGATCCCGCTAGTAAGGGAGGAGGACATGCAGTTTTTGGGTGAGTTGATTCAGGAGTTGCTAGAGATTGAGGGAGAAATTGAGATTGAGCGTGCACACAGAGCCACTGGCCAGCAGACCCAGGCAAGGGTCAGACTCAGAACCAATGGACCACCGGTGAGATTCCTGAGATCATTAAACCGTATTTATTTATAAACGTGCAAGAACAGTAGCTATTTTTCTTAATGTGCAATAACTGTTTTTATATGCTACTATTCAATTTGTACAACTAAAATTATTGCTGCTTTCAAACTCCTTTTTTATTATTTGTATTATGTCACATTTAAATATAGAACTCTAGCATTTGTATTTATTTGTTTTTAAACTTTTTTAGTGAAAATACAGTATTTATGAGCCAGTGGAACAGCATTTTGTTCATATGTGCACTCTTTATGTACAGTTGAATGACAATAAAATCTATCTTTCTATCTATCTATTAGGGCAGCACAAATAATCAAATTTTAATCACGATCTTGACTTCCCACGATCAAATTTGCGTGATCGAGCAATTTTCCTTTTAAAGCGTCATTTCATAGAACACTCCGGTTTTTTTTGCATAGCCCATCTACTGCCCCGTAAACCACTGTCTGCTCATGTGCCAGTCAGAGTTGTTCCCTGCATTGCGCAGCTTAGTTTCTAGATGGAGACAGTCACAGAGGACAGAGGAATGTGAGGAAAATTCAACAGATACAGTCGGTCTCAAGGTTTACCAGTTTACCAGTAAACGCAACATTTTGTCCCGTCTGTGTTATTCAGACAACACCAGTGACCAGTGCTAGTCTGTGCTAGTAGCGTCTGTTAGCCGTTAGCTCTTCTAGGACGCACCGGTGCTAATGTCCTCGCATCCGCTGCAATGTTGTTATATGGATATGGTTCAATGTTGAGTTACATGACCCATTTCTTCTGTAAAGCCGTGCCTGTGTTGGATCTCTCCTCTACTCTCTCTCTTCTTACTCTCCACGCAGCCCCGCCACACAGCGCCGGTCCACACTTCTGACATTTGTCTACAGTACAAACCTGTATTTGTACCAGTGTCTCTCTCTGTGAGTAGCGTCCATTGCTCTCCCTCTCTCTCCCTAGCTCTTTTAATCAGTTATTGTTTAAAACAAGTGAAGGAGCTTTCTCAGAGATGCATTTAAAAAAAAAAAAAAATCCCACACTATTTATTTCAGATAGCTAATTTTCATTTACATGTGTTGCATCTGTATGTATATACAACATATAACTTCAACATAAGAAGAATGTAGCATAATATGGATGTGAAAGCAGTTATAAATAGCCTATGCGACAATAAAATTTGTTTTGGTTAAAATCAACAAATAATCGGAAGAATAATCGTGATCACAATATTGATCAAAATAATCGGGATTATCATTTTGGCCATGATTGTGCAGTCCTACTATCTATCTATCTATCTATCTATCTATCCATTTCTGCAGTTCGATCCAATTATGGAGAGGTTTTACACTGATTTCTACAGGGCATTGTCTACCTCTACTAATGAAGAAATGTGTTCCTTCATAGAGCCACTAGGGCTTCCTGACAAAAGAGCAAAGAGAACTCCATGATGCTGATTTGACTATAGAGGAAATTAAAGCAGTATTGGGCCTGTGGGTAAGGCCACAGGGGTCGATGACTTCACAGCAGAATACTAAGGAGACTAAGAATTACCAGCCAATTTCCCTAATGCAGAACAACCTTAAGAATATTTTATGGTCTGCAGCTTATAGACAATAGCTGCTATTTCCCTTGATGCCTTGATATGGTAGAATGGGGTTATATGTTAAAAATTATAGAAATGTATGGGTTTGGCAGCATTTTTATGAAGTGGATTAAGGTGCTGTATAGGAGGCTGCGGTGCAAAATAACTGGTTAATTTCTGAATTTTGCTCTTGAAAGGCGAACAAGAAAGCTCACGTCTGTCCTTTTTGTTGTTTTGTTTAGCCATAGAGCCTTTGGCAGCAGCCATAAGGGGGAGACTAATTTCCCAGGTGTTATGGTAGAAGGGGTAGTCCAGCTGATGAAATTACTTTTTGTGTCCAAACCTAGCAGATCACCTCTGGAGGTTCCCCTGTCATATTTTAAATGGTTTGACAGGATAACAAAGACATTTATATGGAATGGTGAAAAACCCTGACTAATTTTTAATAAATTACAAAGACCAATTGATAATGGAGGTCTGGGTCTACCAAAGATGTTGTATTTAGTGCTGTCAGTTACACGTTAACGGCGTTAACTCAAACCCATTTTAACAGCGTACATTTTTTTATCGCGAGATTAACATTCTTTTTGGCCTAGCAAACTTTTGGAAGTTTTTTCACATGCTGTTGCAACAACTAGTAACGTTAGAAAAACTACAACACCACACCAGATCTAGCTAGACCGGCAACTAAACAGGGCCGCCGCACACACTTTTTGCGAGCCGGCCAAAGAGTAGTAACGTTATGTTTTGAGTGGATGGCGAGCGCAAAACGCCAAAATGGATGCCATTAAGATTCTGAATGGAATGTTGACTTTTTAAAAGTTGCCAAATGGTTCCATTGACAAGACCCAAGTGATCTGTGTGTATTGTCTTCCTCCAGAGAGAGCCCCCATCCTGGCATTGTATTGAGTAATCTGTTCTTGCCCCATTATCACCCTTACAAATCCTGTCTGTCAAACTGTATGGAGAGGCAAAAACACATCAGATCACGTAAATGAAATTTTAACCAAAGTGGCCCGGCTGTTTTAACTAAATCCATATCTAAATACTTTCTCAAGTGTTTGGCAAAATCTAAAATTACATATTGGTGGGTCTCCCCTTTTTTGGAGGGATTGTTTGGAAAAGGGAATTGTCACACTGGGGGATTTATATCTTGGTGGCATATTGAACTCCTTGAGGATATGACACAGGAAGCTCTAGGTCTAAATTTCTCAGATAGGATTTTTGGATCCATTTCTTCAGATTGTTTAGACTTGGTGTAAAAGACCCACCAAATTGTTGAAAATGTTAAACAGAGGACGGCCAATTACTTGATGTACTATGTTCCTGTGATAAGGGACCCAGGTTCTATTCAGCCCAAGCCTATTTGTTCTGTGTGACGTCATAAAGTCATAAAACAGTTTGCCAGATTAAATGTCTACACTAGAAAATTGGGAAAGTACCAGAGCTTTCTGGAGGGCAAAACTCTGTGGCCTATTTAAATTGCACAAATCTTATGAAATAAATAGATGACCCTCTTACCTGAATGGCTGGCTCATGGGCTCCTAGCTCGGCTTCCAGTCTCTTGTGTTTCTTCCTCAGATTCTGTACTCCTGTCAAATCACGTCCGTAGTCCTCTGAACTCACAAGCAACTTCTTTTCTCTGTTTGGTATTGGGCAGAAATGTGTATGTTTAAGTTGAGGCCAATTTGGGTTGCATCAAGACTTTCTGTATTTGGAAGTTTTTGGAAGTCATCTTTCTCTTTGCTCTGCTTCAAAAGTGGTATGTGTACAGAACAGACCAGCATAATTACACCTAAATGGCCTATCTAAGTAAACAAACACTTAATAATTATATCAAATACCGTAATATAAGTTTTTTTCAGTGACGGTAATAACTAATTTTTTTAGCAAGCTCGGTTAGCACACCCACAGCCTTACTGTGCCTTAATTTATTAAAACTTGTTAGTTTAGGCTACATACATTTATTCATTTAGATATTAGGCATATAGGCTAGCCAACTTAATGCCTGCCATGTTTACCTACCTCGCCTGCTTTTCTTTTTCTTGGTTAGCTAATTTTCTTTAAAAAATTGTGCCATAATTAGTGGAGCTGCCTATATCACAATTTTGTAATGCGTGCATTGTAATTAACAATTGTGCATGTATTAAGGAAGTGGATCAGATAATTGATGTGAAATGTTTCTCTTACTTGATCCAAGACTCTTCATCATCCAGGTCCCTGAAGAACTGATGCAGGCGGTGGGACTCATTGAGTTTAGCCCGGCGACCGGCAGCCATGCTCTTGATCTTGGCAAAGCGACTGTTGACGGCATCACGCTTATCCTTCACTAGTGAGGTGTCGAAGGCGTTGCTGCCCATCAGGCTGTCAGCCTGGCCGTTCAGATCCTTCAGACGATCCTGCAGAGAGGAGGGAAGGTGGTCAGAGGTTCTCATTGTAACTCTTAACCAATAAATGTATTTACATTGTTTGCTTAAACTCTTTTTTAGTAATTTGTGATGAGTCTAAAATTTCAAATGCTCTGAAATAAGATCTTGGGTTACCGGAGGAGCGGCTGACCCACATGCAGAGCCATTTGTAATAATGAGCTACATACCTCTTGTAGGCTTGGGCCAGTGTAATGTCAAACCAGTTTGAAATCAAACACCAAACCGATATACTGAATTTTACCACTAGATGTAGGCACTTGTCTTAGCTACTCCTGATTGAGACTGACTGATGTAGTGTCCATAATGAGACTGTAGTGACTCCAGTCCACATGGTGGTGGTAATGTACCTCTAAGCGTTGTTTGTTTTTTGCAGTGAGATTATAATAACCTCTTTGGTTTAGGTGTTTACACTTCGCCTCGTCTTTTTCAGCTCACTTCTTTCGTCTTCTTGAAATACCTTATTACCAGTGTAAGGCAGGCTACTTCTACAACAGGAAAGTGTAGAGAGCTAAGCTACCAGCTACAGTTAAGCTTTAATACATTAAAAATACCATTAGTCCCCAAATACATGCACAGGTACCAGTGCAAGAGAGCTCGCTATGGCAAAAGGCTGGTGCCTGCAGCCGTAACAGCCCTGAACAAAACAGCCAGATAAAACTCATCAGCAACCACTATCAGTGACTTTGTTATTTTCCTGCATGTCATTCTGTTATGTTTGTACTTCTGTTTACCTGTAAGCGTGCTGTCCATAACATACAGAGTTGTGATAAATAATTTTCCCTTGGGGATAATAAAGTCTAAAGTCTACTTGTTTAAATAGCTACTGCCCAACACTGCTTGCAATACTAAGTAATAATAGTTGGATTTAGTGCCTGACGTGTTGGCTACTTTTTATTTGCAAGGTGTCATAGTTAAAAATGCTGACTTGACTGGTTATCAACAAATTCAACCGGTGTAGCCTGGTTCGTGAAATCGGAAATCAACCCAACTCTAACCTCATGGGCAGAAATATCAGCCTCCAGCAGCTGGTGTTTCTTCAACAGGTTGTTGACTGAGGCCAGATCTTTGCCATAATCTTCAGAAGCAAGAAGAGCTTCCACCTGAGAAACAACAAATGTGCACCAGACTTTGAGATTTTTTTCCCGTACATTAGTGTGTCAAAGGTTTTTACACATGTATCTGGCATGCAGATTCTTACCTCAGAGAGCCAAAAGTCAAAGTCCTTGATGCCTGTGTTGAAATTCTGCTGCTTGTTGGCCTCTTTGAGTTTCTGGCTCTTTTCTGCAGATTTGTTGACGAGGAACTGCCACTGTTCATCCAGGGCGTTGAGGCGAGCCTGTGGTCATGGTTGAAGTTATTTTCATTTGTTCACTACAGTTCTGCATTTAAGATTGTGTTCTTCTGGAGAACTAATAAACTTCCATTTATTTTCAACAGAATCAATGTCTTGCAATAAAGCTGAACTATTTGAGTAAAATATCTAATTGGGATTTTTCTGATCAAAAAAAGGCTGCTGGGGGATGTTTGGCTTGAGGTCATGGTGCAAAGGACCCTAGGGTGAAATTACTCCGAACCATCCCTTTAAGAACATTTCTCCACCTCCAACTTTAACGCTTTCTCAAGCTCTTACATGATTGGTTAGAGGATTGTTATGTCTTTCTCTTTGTTATTGTTAATATGTCATAAGAGTGTCTGCTGAATGCCTAATATTTAACAATAAATTTGTCTGTATATTGTGAATTCTGTATAACTGAATACATGAAAAATATACCTTGACTGCGTCCTCGCTGCCGGCACAGGCTCCTCTCTGGATCAGAGTGTTGCCAGTATCAATGACCCCACGGATTCGGTCTGCGTTGGCGTGCAGCTCGGCCTCAAATGCCTGATGTTTCTGATGCTTACTCTGACAGCACACACATAGAACATTGACACAACATGAGAATCACAAGGTGGACAAGCTTCTTTGTTCTTTGTTCTTTGTTACTGTAAACTACTTTGTAACAACAACAAAAACTAGAGGGTAAAATAAAACAAAAAAATTACTTCAACACAAGACGCCGACCATGACAGACAATGTGTTGGGCATCGACAGACATAAAGGACAAACAAGTGAAGAACAAAAAAATGGCAGTATAGAAGACAACATCTGCAACAGATCTGAAAAAAAAAACTACTGAAGGAGGAGTCACTTCAAAGATGCTTCATTTTTGTATCTTTCCGCATTTTTATTACCTATTAGTAAATACTGTCTTTAAACATATAAACATGTTATATAGTTATGTCCCAATCCGCTTTTTTGGCCCCCGATCCAACTTTTAAAATATTGAGTCCCGATCCAATTAATTTATTTGCTAATAGATATATAATAGATAATAGAGCTGCACACCGTTTTTGTTTACAAAACTAAGTCAACAAAGTAACTAAAAGATGTCTTGAGCTTAATGCATTTAACTTAGTACACCAAAACTGTTCTCTATAGGGTCCCAGCAAACCCCCAACAAAAAATAAACTGTCTTAAGTTCCCGGTGGGGAAACAAAAACTAAACTTAGTGAAGCCTCAATTGCTTTCTAAACAATTGATAAAACTAAACGTATAGGCTCTTCTGACGTGGTTTTAACATCTGTTCTGAGTGATCGGCTCACAAGTGGACAGCTCTAGGTGTGTGTGTGTGTTTTCACTTGTCTATAGAATATGTCTCCAAATGTGTCGTCAGTGACCACTTATGATCGGGTCTCACTTCCCTGCTCTACATGCAAATACACACATACATAATTTCTGTTTGAATAAAGGCTGATTGTGTGCGTTTATAATGTCAGTTGTTGCTTTCATATAAAATCAGGTAAAAACTGAAAAAGCGCTGCCCACCATAGACTGTAGCCTGTATAAAAGGGTGCCGACATAAGGGGATTTACTGACCGGCGGCAGGCCCTGTGCAGGAGAAACAGCTGTGTGTTCAGCTCTCAGTACGTTTGTAGCTTCTAACAGAATGTCTGTGGTTTGAAGCTTAGTTTATATTATAGCTGGGTTTTTTACGTTTCATGTTCCCTAGGAGTTGCTTCACAGCAAGCTGATGTAAATGATCAGAGTTAGGTTACCAGAGTGAATACAGATCCCTGATCAGTTAAAAATACCCATATTGGCCCTAATCCGATACTTGCAATCGAGACATACCCAACATTATATACAGAGCCAGTTAGGCACAGAGCCAACAACTGCTTTTCTCAATTTAGAATTTGTCCACTTGCTAAGCGTCAATTTAATAAGTTTGACTGCCGAATCAAACATCTGAAGCAAGTTTAAAGATAACCACCTCAAGAATTGTGGGAAAAAACATGGAAGCCACACCCAACAACTAGTAGCCTTCAATGACAAAACAAATCTAGAATAAAATACAAAATGAACAAAAAATTAAGTTTTATCTTAAAATAAAATAAAAACCAGGTGGAAAAGAAGCTGGCACTCAGTGCTGATGAGGGACAAACTCAAGATGGACGGAGTGCTTATTCTACGTCATGTTTACACACACACACACACATAGCAAAGACATGGACACATGGAGGACAACCTGCTTGGTTGTTAGTCAGCTGACACACTACTCAAACTTACCAGCAGCTTGGACAGCTATAAAAAAAACAAAAATAAGACAGTGGGAGAAAAATTCAGTCTCACTTCAACCAGGACACAGGGAGGGATTTGACACAGTTAAAGATAAGTATCATCAATCAAACAAGACAAACAGATTAGTAATTTTTATTTAGCTAAGGACACACGTGGCCCTGAAATCAGTTACCATCTGTGAAAATAAACATTTCCTGGTTTTCTTTTAAGATTTACTTAAGATATTATCTTTTCTATTCACTACATTCACGGGTGGAATTTATGATCACACTTGAAACCATTCTGAAGGGATTCCATGTACTCCTTACAGATTTCTGTGTATTGGGCCTGTGCAAGTAGAAGCCAAATATGTACCTGGATGTTGGTAGGGTCTTTGTAAGACTCATCGGTTGCAGTTTGCAGCTTCTCACTGATCCAAGCCTCAATCTCGTCCACATCCCTGCTGAACTGCTGCAGGGTCTGGGATTCACCCAGTTTGGAACGCTTTTCAATCATCTGAGCCTTCAGCCGACGCCACCTTTCAAATATCATAATTTGAAGTTTAAAATGAGCTAAACACATGCATGACGACAATTACAATACCTTGAATTTGATACCAATACCACAACAGTACTTTTTTCCAAAAACATTTTTTTTAGCAGACTGTTATGTAAACATTGAGTCTTCAAATGACAGTTCATTATGCTAACAGTCTGTCTTTGTGAATGACAAGAAGAATAGGTTAATTGCAAAAGTGAAATCAAGGGCATGTAATCACAAGCATTGAAGACTGGCCACGATCAATCCCGTTGGCCATGTTGCAGCTGTGCGTGATTGGCTATTACCATAAAAGCAAGTTTTTAAGCTTTTAGAAACTGGGTAGGAATTTGGTCGATACCCAGCCCTAGTCACGTGTGTCAGAAAAAAGGACATTACATGTAGGGTTCCCCAAGGCTCTGCATTAGGGCTTACTTATATACAGTGGATATAAGAAGTCTACACACCCCTGTTAAAATTGCAGGTTTTTGTGATGTAAAAAAATGAGACAAAGATAAATCATGTCAGAACTTTTTCCACCTTTAATGTGACCGATAACGTGAACAATTCAATTGACAAATCTTTGAGGGGGAAAAATAAAAACTTACAATAACCTGGTTGCATAAGTGTCCATACCCTTAAACTAATACTTTGTTGAAGCACCTTTTGATTTTATTACAGCACTCAGTCCTTTTTAGTAGGAGTCTATAAGCATGGCACAACTTGAAGTGGCAATATTTGTCCACTCTTCTTTGCAATAGTGCTCCAAATCAGTGATATTGCGAGGACATCTCCTGTGCACAGCCCTCTTAAGATCTCCCCACAGATGTTCAATTGGATTCAGGTTGGGCTGTGGCTGGGCCATCCCAAAACGTTAATCTTCTTTTGGTGAAGCCATGGTTTTGTGGATTAGGATGTGTGCTTTGGGTCGTTATCATGCTGAAAGGTGAACTTCCTCTTCATCTTCAGCTTTCTAACAGAAGCCAGAAGGTTTTGTGACAAAATTGCCTGGTATTTGGAACAGTTTATAATTCCCTCCACCCTAATAACTAAGGCCCTGGTTCCAGCTGAAGAAAAACAGCCCAAAGCATGATGCTGCCAGCACCATGCTTCACTGTGGATATGGTGTTATTTGGGTGATGTGCAGTGTTGTTTTGCACCAAACATATCTTTTGGAATTATGGCCAAAAGGTTCAACCCTGGTTTCAGCAGACCATAATACATTTTCCCACATGCTTTTGGACTTGTTGTTTGTTTTTGCAAACTTCAGCCAGGCTTGGATGTTTTTCTTTGTAAGTATAGGCTTCCGTCTTGCCACCTTAGCCCATTCATATGAAGAATATGGGAGATTGTTGTCACATGTAGCACAAAGCCAGTACTTGCCAGAAATTCCTACAGCTCTTATAACGTTGCTGTAGGCCTCTTGGAAGCCTCCCTGAGCAGTTTTCTTCTCGTCTTTTCATCAATTTTGGAGGGACGTCCAGTTCTCGGTAATGTCTCCGTTGTGCCATATTTTCTCCACTTCACTGTGCTCCATGCTCCATTTAATGCTTTGGAAATTTTTTACCCTACTCCTGACTGATATCTTTTTTTTTTGAGATCCCTCTCATGGTTTGAAAGCTCACTGCAGACCATGTCTTTTGCTCTGAGATGCAACTAAGAAAATGTCAGGAAAATCCTACTGGAACAGCTGAACTTTATTTGTGATTAATCCGAGTCACTTTAAATGATGGCAGGTGTGTAATGACCATTTAACATAAGTTTGAATGTTTTTGGTTAATTCTGAACACAGCCACATCTCCAGTTATAATAAGAGGGTGTGCACACTTATGCAACCAGGGTATTGTAAGGTTTTTTATTTTTCAACCTCACATTATAGGTCACATTAAAAGTGGAAAGAATTCTGACATGGTATATCTTTGTCTCATTTTTTTTTTTTTTTTTTTTTACATCACAAAAACCTGGCATTTTAACAGGGGTGTGTAGACTTTTTATATCCACTGTACAGTACGTATGTCAAGGATATGGCAGCTGCTGTGAAAATCAAACTTCTGTTGTATGCCGATGATTCTACATTTGTGCTGGTCTGGGTTAGATATCTGCGAGCTTAAGATCACTCTTGGTAATCATCTAGGATGTATTAGAGAGTGAAAAAAGACACTCAATACATTAAGGTAAAACTGAACTGAAAATGTCCCTGTATGGAAATGAGAGGAAGTAGTTGAAGACAAACAAGTTTAAAGTTCCGTGTAAATGAACTAAAACTGTGTCACCAAATGTTTCCTACCTGTCGAGGACTTCATTGCGGCGGTTGAAGATCTCAGGTTTGGCATAATGGTCTGCTCCAATCAGCTGGTCGGCAAAGGACTGCAGAGCAGCAATCTTCTCCTCCTATACAGCAGGGCACCATTTAATCTATAGAACACAATTACCGATCAATTTTAAAAGCTTTCACTAAACATCTTACGGACCTGCACGTTAATGGCCTTGTCAAAGTCTTCATGTTTCTTGATGAGGGCCTCCACACTGTCCAGGGAGTCACCCTTGTCGTCACTAGCAAGGAAAGCTTCACGAGCTGCCATCCAGTTCTCAGCCTGCTCACAGTCTCGGTTGAAGAGCTGCAGAGGGACAAGGACAACAGTCAGTGGAGGGACCAAGAAAGCCGTCAAGAAACAACACGCCGTAATTTCCAGACTATAAGTCGCACTTTTTCCCCATAGTTTAGCAGGTCCTGCGACTTATAGTCAGGTGTGACTAATTTAATGTGTTTTAAATGTTTATTCATAATAAGAACATTACCGTCTACAGCCGCGAGAGGGTGCTTTAGGCTTGTGACAACTAAATGCTGCTCCTAAAGACAACTGAGAAAGACTGAACACAAACAAAATGCCCCCAAAAAGAAAATCCTGTTCTGCAGGTCACGAACTGCAGGTAGTAAAATATGCAGCCGAAAACAGTAATCGAGCGGCAGAAAGAAAGTTTGGAGTGAGTGAGAAACTTGTGAGGGACTGGCGAAAACGTTACTCGTACTTCAATGTAGAAAACAAAGAAAGCTAATGGCGGGCTGAAAGCAAGATGGCCAGAGCTGGAGCAACGAGTCCACAGATGGGTGCTTGAACAATGTGGTGCCGGCAGAGGCTTGTCAACGGTGCAGTTACGTCTCCACACCCTGGTAGTTGTTCTGTGTGCTATTGTATAGTTGAATAACAGTTCATGTGTTAGGTTAACATACCGGACACCTATTCAGCCTGTTGTTCTATGTGCTACCGTATAGTTCTTGAAATTTCTTTTAACATCCAGTGAGACATATACAGTGAGGAAAATAAGTATTTGAACACCCTGCTATTTTGCAAGTTCTCCCACTTAGAAATCATGGAGGGGTCTGAAATTGTCATCGTAGATGCATGTCCACTGTGAGAGACATAATGTAAAAAAAAAAAAATCCAGAAATCACAATGTATGATTTTTTAACTATTTATTTATATGATACAGCTGCAAATAAGTATTTGAACACCTGAGAAAACCAATGTTAATATTTGGTACAGTAGCCTTTGTTTTTACAGAAGTCAAACATTTCCTGTAGTTTTTCACCAGGTTTGCACACACTGCAGAAGGGATTTTGGCACACTCCTCCACACAGATCTTCTCTAGATCAGTCAGGTTTCTGGGCTGTCGCTGAGAAACACGGAGTTTGAGCTCCCTCCAAAAATTCTCTATTGGGTTTAGGTCTGGAGACTGGCTAGGCCATGCCAGAACCTTGATATGCTTCTTACAGAGCCACTCCTTGGTTATCCTGGCTGTGTGCTTCGGGTCATTGTCATGTTGGAAGACCCAGCCTCGACCCATCTTCAATGCTCTAACTGAGGGAAGGAGGTTGTTCCCCAAAATCTCGCAATACATGGCCCCGATCATCCTCTCCTTAATACAGTGCAGTCACTCTGTCCCATGTGCAGAAAAACACCCCCAAAGCATGATGCTACCACCCCCATGCTTTACAGTAGGGATGGTGTTCTTGGGATGGTACTCATCATTCTTCTTCCTCCAAACACGGTTAGTGGAATTATGACCAAAAAGTTATATTTTGGTGTCATCTGACCACATGACTTTCTCCCATGACTCCTCTGGATCATCCAAATGGTCATTGGCAAACTTAAGACGGGCCTTGACATGTGCTGGTTTAAGCAGGGGAACCTTCCGTGCCATGCATGATTTCAAACCATGATGTCTTAGTATATTACCAACAGTAACCTTGGAAACAGTGGTCCCAGCTCTTTTCAGGTCATTGACCAGCTCTTGCCGTGTAGTTCTGGGCTGATTTCTCAACTTTCTTAGGATCATTGAGACCCCACGAGGTGAGATCTTGCATGGAGCCCCAGTCCGAGAGAGACTGACAGTTGTGTTTAGCTTCTTGTATTTTCTAATGATTGCTCCAACAGTGGACCTTTTTTTCACCAAGCTGCTTGGCTATTTCCCCGTAGCCCTTTCCAGCCTTGTGGAGGTGGACAATTTAGTCTCTAGTGTCTTTGGACAGCTCTTTGGTCTTGGCCATGTTGGTAGTTGGATTCTTACTGATTGTATGGGGTGGACAGGTGTTTTTATGCAGCTAACAACCTCAAACAGGTGCATCTAATTTAGGATAATAAATGGAGTGGAGGTGGACATTTTGAAGGCAGACTAACTAGGTCTTTGAGGGGGTCAGAATTGTAGCTGATAGACAGGTGTTCAAATACTTATTTGCAGCTGTATCATACAAATAAATAGTTAAAAAAAATCATACATTGTGATTTCTGGATTTTTTTTTTTAGATTACATCTGTCACAGTGGACATGCACCTACAATGACAATTTCAGACCCCACCATGATTTCTAAGTGGGAGAACATGCAAAATAGCAGGGTGTTCAAATACTTATTTTCCTCACTGTATGTTTTTTACCTCTTCATGATGCATTTTTTGACTGATGTGACTTATACTCAGGAAAATACGATAATTGCTCATGAATTCAATAGTTTTTGTTGAGCAGTTTGGCTAGTGGCTAAAACATGAGTTCCACAGTGTTCTGTCTTTGGTCCACTTTAGTCTATACTATATATAAATGACTTTCCACAATCCTGTCTTGGAGCATGTTTCCAGATTATGCAGATGGTACAGATATATATATATATATATATATATATATATATATATATATATATATATATATATATATATATATATATATATATATATATATATATATATATATATATATATATATATATGTATATATGTATCTGGTAGAACCAGTCCAGACAGCAGTCAGATCACTAAGAGTAGTGGTTCCCAAACTTTTTCCCACAGGGAATTATTTATTCAGCCATTCAGCCTCGCCGCACACTGTATGATCTTTTTACATTTAAGTTATTGTGTAACCTCTTGGTCACAAGCAGGATCTACATTAACCAAGCCTTTTGATAAAATATATATGAGCAATTCAAACTTTGGACAGGAAGCCAGTAAGATCACATCATTGGCATGTTCTTAAGAAATTAAATGTTAAGTTTTGATCATTTTAATAAATTTCTTGACCTCATCTATAAATGCCTATATACCCAGAATCCTTAGGTGCTCAGTGACCGTGTGGTTCCCCTCAGAGCTTTAAGCACATAAACACATGGAGCATCTAATGGGAATTATTAGTTGACCTTATGTAAATCCTCATTTGGAAAAAAAAAAAACAGGCTTTTCGGATTGGGGGATCAACTTATAGAATGGTGCTTTACTGTAGTAGTTTGTGTTTTGTATTGTTTGGTGTTTATTTTCTCTGAGTTTTTTGTTTTAATGTACGTACCAAGGTATCACCAATGGTATGGGTTTGTGCTACACAATTCAATACCTGCAGCTCGAGGCACTGGTCCAACATCATGCGACGCTGCACCCAGGCCTTTTCGAGGTCAGCACGCTCACGGTCTAGAGCCTCCAATTTCTGCTGAATCTCGGGACTAGCATAGTGGCCTCGCACCAGCAGCTGCTGACCAAACTGTTCAAAGGCCTGGAACGTACCGGCACGAGCATCAATCTCTGTGCGGTGTTCCTGGAAAAAGAAAAGAAAGATGGATGATAGGTGGTAGGTAGGTAGGGTTTGATAGGAAAAAACATGTACTGACATCTGCAATTTTTTACATTATCAGAATGGAAGAGTTCAATACCTGGTGTCTTTCCAGAAGGGCCTCAGCTCCGGTCACGTCTTTGGCTAGCTCCTCCGAGGACACCAGCCCTCGTATGCCATTAATCCAGGACATCAAATCTCTGTGCACAGATGAGAAGTTATGGTCAAAAAATATCACAGACACACTATTTCTTCAATTTAGACATATCACTCTCAAAAAACTACATAACTACAAATCTGACCCAGTGGCATCCACCAGCTGTTCTCTCCTCACCTGAAGTCAGAGAGGAAGCGCTGAAGGTCATGCGAGTTGCCAAGTTTGTCCTTGCGCTGGTCAGCACGTCCCACCAGGCTGCTCCAGGCAGTGTTCAGCTCAGTGCATTTCTCCTGGATGTCATCTACTGCCTCAGGGTGGGACTGGATCAGACGCTCCGCTGTCTCCCCAAGAGAGTTCACCTGGGCAGGGAAGTAGGAACAATAAATGACAGCCTTAAGGGAAATAATATATGATCAGTCAGAGGTTTGTCTGTAGATCTACTACACTTTCAAATAAAATTATTAAAAGACCATCTGACCTTATCACCCAGAGCTGCCAGGTCTCTCTCAAAGCCTTCATGTTTGCGCTGCAGAGCCTGGACACTGGCCAAGTCATGACCATAGTTGTCAGTGTTGAGGGCCTGGTTCTTCTCTTCAATCCACTCTTTAGTTTCATCAGCATCCCTGAGGAGGCATAAACACATCTTGTTCAAATGTTATGTAAATTTTTCTGTTCTAAAACATCTGGAGGTGGTGTGTGTAAGTAAGAAGGACTAAGGGTTTTGCCCCTTCACATTGTTTCCATTTAATTACTGGGAAATATACTATATGAAATAAAATCCTTACACTTCAAGTTTCTATAACTACTGATCAGTCTGAAGGTTCAATTTTAAAATGTTTTATATTAAGAGCAAAAAATGTCTTAATGCAACCATTAGTACCATTGTAAGTATCTTACTAGAGAAAAGTTGTGTGAAGAGTGTGAAAAGTCAGTTTTTTTTTTTTCATCTGTCAAGGCACATAAATGTAAAAGTGGATTTCTTTATCCCTCTAAGAAGCAACCACCACAATATTGGCAACTAGTTGTAGGTTTTTGAAAAAACTAAGTTCATTAGTTTATACACCTTTTAAAGCTATCCTATGTAACTTCTCAAAAGGAAGGGATAATACTACTTCCTCTCATTTCCATACAGGGACATTTTCAGTTCAGTTCAGTTTTACCTTAATGTATTGAGCGTCTTTTTCACTCTCTAATACATCCTAGATGCTTATAGTAATAGATATTTTTTCCACAAAAAGTTTGATTCTCAAAAGCAAGTTTTGATGTTTTTTTTTATTCTGGTATGTGTTCAAAAGGAAGACCAAAAAAAAAAAAAAAACACATGTTTTCCTACAGTTTTTGGTTTGTACCTGTGGAATCGCTGCACCTCGTGGGCACTGCCCAGCATGTTGCTCCTTTCTTCAGCCAGCTGCTGCAGGGACCGCCAGCGATTATTCAGCTCCTAGACATAAAACAATGATAAAACAGTACTCTACACTTTTCAGAGTTTGCTCAGCCCTTCTGGAGCCTGTTTCTTCTAGTTTGGGTGTTTAAATTTGCAATGATTTTCCGTATGAGAATTAAAACACACCCTCAATTTACAAGGGACACATCAATTGATCATAGAATTAAAACAGCATTTTGTAAAAACATTTGTGCTAGAATGTGTTAGGCCAGACAGTGATAGATAAACAAAGGCACGTGGATGATGGGTGTTAAGTGCACAGGACTGGATGCATGTCAGTAACATTACAAAAAGTCAGGATCTACAAAAAGATGATAAAGAAAACTTATGTAGCATGCCAACATTCATTCAACAAAATGGATGATAACAGGAAAAACAAATGCAATGGGAAACTGAACACTCAAGTCAGGTTTCAGAGAACTAGAAGAGACAGCTCATGTGACACCAAAAGGAAATCATGATAATGGGGTTAGTTTTCTGATCACAATGCAGGACAGTAGAGCTAGGGGACAATTAAAAAAAAAAGGCAGAGTGAACTAGTTAATCTTACCTTGATAGTATTAAAGTTAGCCGTTGTTTGAACAGCCAAGCGTATGTTCTACAATCAAAAGGTGAGACATGGTAAAAAGAAGAGGACGAAAACAGAAAAACACCACACCAGTCAAGAATATTATGGAAACTCCCAGGGTTTCAAGACTTTACACCAATCAGGACATAGTAAGCACTGCAACCAAGGCTATAGCCGAACCAGGCAACAAGCCCCAAACACTGAATTATGATGAATCAAACAATATATACTTTATATAAATAAATGAGACCACTTCAGACGTAATTTAAATAACAAAAATAGACTTTGGAGTTCCGATGGTCTCTGGTTGTCTCTTTAAGGTCTAATCATATTCATTGAGGACATAACTTTAAGTCTCATGCCAGATCAAGATTTACAGACTATTTTGTATAAAAATATATTAAACAACTGAATGTTTAAATGTATTTTTAGGAAACAGATTTAACAGTGTTAGATGAAACTTACCTTCCATGGAGATGCAGTCTTGGAATCAGCTTCATCCTGTTCAATAAAATGTATGTGTAATAGCAGTCTTTTTGTTGTAATATTTGAAATGTTTCGTAAATATTAAGGGTGTCACTCCAAATCGATTAAAATTAAGTCACAATCTTGAATATCAAATTTAAAAAATGCAATCGTCCATACTGCCACGCCCCCATGTCACGTCTGGTCAGCTTGTCAAGCGGAAGAAACACACGTGTTGAAGTGCTGCAAGTCAGTCAACCTCCTTCTAACTTAGCTACAGGCAGTGAAAAGAGAACATGGCAACTGCAGATGCTGAAGACCCATCGACAAAACTTGAGCCCCCTCCTCTTTCACTGAAGTGTGTGAAAGTATTTTGATTTTCAGTGAGTTTAGTTGACAATGTTCGTGTTGCCGACAAAAAAGCCACAGTTTGCAAGCTCTACTATGTGTGTGTACTATATTCTGTGTGTTTACCTTTGCACATTAGCTTAGCAGCTAGCGGATATTCCTTCTGCTTATAGCTTTTTCCTAACAAAACCGCATGGTTGAATTTCAGCCTGTATGCTCGTTTTGTGGCCTAAACAGAGCAGCTTATATTGGATATATTAGAGAGAGCAACAAGTTAGCGGACTGCCGTCAGCCGGGTCACTCTCATTACTATCTGCTTTTTTTTTTAACAGTCTGCTCAGCTGCTGACTCAATGGTGTTTGAAGCCCCCAACTAGGTCTTCAAGGCAGCGCATGCTGGGAAACGCCGGCCTCTCAGCTGATTTAACAGCTGATTGGTTCTTCAACCATAACCATTTTTTAATCTATTTTTTAGCCTTCCAGGCAGTGATGTTGCCTGATCAGAAGATCATCTACAGTCTGTTGGGCATGGCTTTCAAACACCAAACTCCGTGATATGTGATTCGAATCGCACCACAGTGTTTTGTCTGCCCAGCCAGGATCTGGAATCGGTAAACTCTTTTTTTTTTTTCTGTTTACTTTGTTGACAAATTGTCAAGTTTACAATTGACTGAAGATATGTTATTGTTACATTAGGTTGTTAATAAATGTTTTAAATTTGACAATGTAATGTGGTACCTTGCAAACAAAGGTCAAACATATGACATATGAGTCTTGTCTAAAAATGTCATACCAAACTGTGCTTTAAAAAAAAAAAAAATAGTAAAAATTGAATTGAACTGTGACCTTAGAATCGAAAATGTAATCAAATCGAGGATTTGGAGAATGTGACACCCTATACTAATAATGAAACAAAATGTATGTGAAGTACATAAATGATCAAAACCTTGCCGGGAGCAGCACCAACCAGTTCTTGCTGCTACACATGGAAGAAAACATGATCTCAATTAATTTGCAGATAACACATAGAAGATGGGTTAAGGTTCATAAAGTTAACCCAGGGAAGTAGAACTTACCTGAGCCTGAACCATTGGGGCCTCCTCAGCCATGAGGCCTTCCGACTCCAGCTCAGACGCCACTTTGTTGATGTCCCTAAGGCGAGACTCATTGGCCTTAAGGTCCTGGACCAAACAAAACAAAAACACTTTTTTGAGAGACATGACAAACATATAATCTCAACAAATAGTAGCCACGATTAGGTTATTTTAGTTGCTTACTAATCAATAACATACCTAACATGATTTCATCATATAAATGGTAATCAACATTTGCATTACATTAGAGAACTACATCAACAAGTTCAGATGTTTGTCATGAGTCCATAGAGAACCCAAGTGAAACCAGAAATTATAATAATTTAATTTCAATTTTTTAAAAAAAAAAAACAATTAAATACATTTTGCATGAGATTTGATTAAATTACAAAAGCTAGTGGAAAAGAAGCTAACCGGACGCCATGACTTTTTTGCCTTTCTGTAGAAGAAAACATTTTAAAATATCAGAAAACATTACCTTCTGGAAATCGTCAAACTTCTTCTGCAAGACCTCAACCTGCTCCAGGTCAGAGCCGACCTCTTCATTAGTGAGGGCGCTCTCCTTCTCATTGATCCACTGCTGGAGCTCATTGGCCTCACGGAACAACATGAACTTTTTGCAGCTCTTCTCTAACATGTCCTTGCGTTTCTCCCCCAGCTCCAACAGAGTACCATACCTTAAAAAAAGTTGCAAAAGCATAATCAAATCATTTAATGTGCCTTCAAAAGCTTATGATTCCCTCACTTTTAAAGATTGCAAAGAGAGCAATATATAATATATTTACTGTACTAAATCATAAAATGACCATATGTCATCAGATGCTGACAACAATGGCAAAAGTTTTCCTTTGAAACTGCCATTCTAGTCATTTAATTTTTTATTTAATAGGGTCTGAAAAGTAGTAAAACCACATATCTCCCTCCTGCTAAAATTCTTCCCCAGCTTTTGTTTTGCAGCCGTAGCAGTTACTTTTTGGCCGACAAAAGGTGACTGGCAGATGGGTACAGAGGTCAGTAAGGTTGCTGTCGTTATAATGGTCATTGCAGTTACTTTTATGACAGTCAGCATCGTTAGCATCTAACCAATATTGACATTGTGGCAAGTTGGGTTTAGCGCATAACCTGGCAACGCCCGTGAACTTAGAGTCCAGTCCGGTGAGGAGGGGCTCGGGGAGACAACTCTCTTCAGGACTTTGTATTTGGACTGCAGTAACCATTTAAAGACTCAAGTTGTTTATTAAAAAAAAAAATTGCCACTTTTACAAGGATGTCCAATTAGTGTAAATGTAGTTTGAAGCAATACAATTTGCAGCGCGTGCTATATTGCTAAAGCTGCAGTTCACAATCTGTTGTTCTTCCTGCATCCAGCACGGTCATTTGACGTGACAGGGACGTAGTTGGAGGGAAGGAAGAACTACAGGCTATTTCAGCCTTGATTATGCCTCTGTCTAGCGAGGGGGCATGCTGTAGATTCCACACAATATCAGAACTTCCTTGTTCTCTTCACTTTTATTGTCAACTAGCTACGTTTCAAACAGCACAAATGGCACCCCAAAACATAAGTGCAGAGAACATAATCAACGAGGATACATTTTACAGTGTTTTGGCCAACTCAAATATTCAGCTGTATTTATTCGAGCCAGAGTAAATGGGTGAAGAAATGCAGCGGAGAGAGACTGCGGCTGCAGCTGAGAAGATAAAGCTAGGGAGCCTCCAGAAAACGGAGCAGTGATGCCTATGCTGAAATTGCCCTCCGATGTCAACATAAATGAATTTTTTTTTTTTTTTTCAGCATGGGCAGTTTGTTTCCTTTTCAGAATAAAATAAACTGGAAAAAACAAGACTAGCAGGGTTGAGAGGGCAGAACGGAAGTATTCCAGCTTAGGTTGACAGTGTGGAAAATAAAGAGTTGCTGTCTTGGTTTGCGCTGGTTCGGATTACAGAGCCAGTATGTTATTTTATTACCTGCATCAAGTTTAGGCACAACGCGACTAAACTGTTTCGGCCAGGATTTGGCTGGTTGTGCACAATGCATCTTGGCACATTTGGCACTGCCAGGACGGCTCGGGGCGCAGGAGAGCTCAGCTATCTTGGCTAACATAGCAGGCACTATTGAATTTATTGCTGCAATTGACTACATTTACCACACCAATTGGATATCTACATACAAGGGTGGCAAATTTTCCCTTGCCGGTTTCAGCTTCTCCAATTTGAAGATTTGCTCCTTTTCTCCATTTTATAATGGTAAACTGATATATATTTTGCATCTGATTAATTACAAAAATTTAGTAATAACAAAAGCCTTATGCAAAATCGAGGAAGAGAGGGAGTGACCCTGCCAGGAGGAGGCCCGGGGCCCCCGTCTGGAGCCAGGCCCGGACGGAGGGCTCGTCAGCGAGCGCCTGGTGGCCGGGTTTGCCACGGAGCCCGGTCGGGCACAGCCCGAAGAAGCTACGTGGCCCCCCTATCTCCATCCCATGGGCCCACCACCTGTGGGAGGAACCGCTGGGGTCAGGTGCGTGGCCACATGGGTGGCGGCGAAGGTCAGGGACCTCGACGGACCAGACCTGGGCGGCAGAGGCTGGCTCTGGGGACGTGGAACGTCACCTCTCTGTGGGGGAAGGAGCCGGAACTTGTGCGGGAGGTGGAGCGCTACCAGTTAGATCTGGTGGGGCTTACTTCTACGCACAGTCTCGGTTCTGGAACCGTACTCCTGGATAGGGGTGGACTCTGTCCTACCCGGAGTTGCCCAGGGTGTGAGGCGCCGGGCGGGTGTGGGATACTCACAAGCCCCCGGCTGAGCGCCGCTGCGTTGGAGTTTACCCCGGTGGACGAGAGGGTCGCCTCCCTACGCCTGCGGGTGATGGGGGGAAAACTCTGACTGTTGTTTGTGCATATGCACCAAACAGGAGTTCGGAGTATTCGGCCTTCTTGGAGACCTTGAATGGAGTCCTGTATGGGGCTCCAGTAGGGGACTCCATACTTCTGCTGGGGGGGACTTCAACGCACACGTGGGTAATGATGGAGATACTTGAGAGGCGTGATTGGGAGGAACGGCCTCCCTGATCTGAACCAGAGTGGTTGTTTGTTGTTGGACTTCTGTGCTAGTCATGGATTGTCCATAACAAACACCATGTTCGAACATAGGATGCTCATAAGTGTACGTGGTACCAGAGCACCTAGGCCAAAGATCAATGATCGATTTTATAATCGTTTCATCTGATCTGAGGCCGTATGTTTTGGACACTCGGGTGAAGAGAGGGGCAGAGCTGTCAACTGATCACCATCTGGTGGTGAGCTGGGTCAGGGGATGGGGGAGGACTCTGGACAGACCTGGTAAGCCCAAACGAGTAGTGCGGGTAAATTGGGAACGTCTGGAGGAGGCCCCTGTCCGACGGACTTTCAACTCACACCTCCGGCGGCGGAGCTTTTCGTGCATCCCTGTGGAGGCTGGGGGCATTGAACCTGAGTGGACAATGTTCAAAGTTTCCATTGCTGAAGCGGCGGCGAGCTGTGGTCTTAGGGTCTTAGGTGCCTCATGGGGCGGTAACCCACGAACACCCTGGTGGACACCGGTGGTCAGGGAAGCCGTCCGACTGAAGAAGGAGTCCTTCCGAGATATGTTATCCCGGAGGACTCCGGAGGCAGTTGCAAGGTACCGACGGGCCGAGGGCTGCAGCCTCTGCCGTGACAGAGGCAAAGCAGCGGGTGTGGGAGAAGTTCGGAGAAGACATGGAGAAGGACTTTCGGTCGGCACCAAGGTGCTTCTGAAAACCGTTCGCCACCTCAGGAGGGGGGAAGTGAGGAATCATCAAGCTGTTTACAGTAAGGATGGGACGTTGTTGACCTCAACTGGGGAGGTAATAGAGCGGTGGAAGGAGCACTTTGAGGAACTCCTAAATCCAGCTGGCACGCCCTCTGTGGTAGGGGCAGAGCTGGAGGATGATGGGGGATTGTCGACAGTTTCCCTGGTGGAAGTCGCTGAGGTAGTAAAACAACTTTACAGCGGCAAAGCCCCAGGGATTGATGAGATCCGTCCAGAAATGCTGAAAGCTCTGGGTGTGGAGGGGATGTCTTGGTTGACACGCCTCTTCAACATTGCGTGGAAGTCTGGAACGGTGCCTAAGGAGTGGCAGACCGGGGTGGTGGTTCCCCTCTTAAAAGGGGGACCAGAGGGTGTGTGCCAATTACAGGGGTATCACGCTTCTCAGCCTCCCTGGTAAAGTCTACTCCAAGGTGCTGGAAAGGAGAGTTCGGCCGATAGTCGAACCTCGGATTGAAGAGGAACAATGCGGATTCCATCCTGGCCGTGGAACAACGGATCAGATCTTTCTCGCAAGGATCTTGGAGGGGGCCTGGGAGTATGCCCAACCAGTCTGCATGTGTTTTGTGGATCTGGAGAAGGCGTATGACCGGGTCCCCCGGGAGAAATTGTGGGAGGTGCTGCGGGAGTATGGGGTGAGGGGGTCCCTTCTCAGGGCCATCCAATCTCTGTATGACCAAAGCGAGAGCTGTGTCCGGGTTCACGGCAGTAAGTCTGACTCATTCCAGGTGAGGGTTGGCCTCCGCCAGGGCTGCGCTTTGTCACCAATCCTGTTTATAATATTTATGGACAGGATATCGAGGCGTAGTCGGGGCGGGGAAGGGTTGCAGTTCGGTGGGCTCGGGATCTCATCGCTTTTTGCAGATGATGTGGTCCTGATGGCGTCATCGGTCTGTAACCTTCAGCACTCACTGGATCGGTTCGCCGCCGAGTGTGAAGCGGCTGGGATGAGGATCAGCACCTCTAAATCTGAGGCCATGGTTTTCAGCAGGAAACCGATGGAGTGCTTTCTTCAGGTAGGGAGTGAGTCCTTACCCCAAGTGAAGGAGTTTAAGTACCTTGGGGTCTTGTTCGCGAGTGAGGGGACCATGGAGCGTGAGATTGGTCGGAGAATCGGAGCAGCTGGTGCGGTATTACATTCTGTTTATCGCACCGTTGTGAAGAAAAGGGAGCTGAGCCAGAAGGCAAAGCTCTCGATCTACTGGGCAATTTTCGTTCCTACCCTCACCTATGGTCATGAAGGCTGGGTCATGACCGAAAGAACGAGATCCAGGGTACAAGCGGCCGAAATGGGTTTCCTCAGGAGGGTGGCTGGCGTCTCCCTTAGAGATAGGGTGAGAAGCTCAGTCATCCGAGAGGAGCTCGGAGTAGAGCCGCTGCTCCTTCGCGTCGAAAGGAGCCAGTTGAGGTGGTTCGGGCATCTGGTAAGGATGCCTCCTGGGCGCCTCCCTAGGGAGGTGTTCCAGGCACGTCCAGCTGGGAGGAGGCCTCGGGGAAGACCCAGGACTAGGTGGAGAGATTATATCTCCAACCTGGCCTGGTAACGCCTCGGGATCCCCCAGTCGGAGCTGGTTGATGTGGCTCGGGAAAGGGAAGTTTGGGGTCCCCTGCTGGAGCTGCTGCCCCCGCGACCCGACTCCCGGATAAGCGGAGGAAGATGGATGGATGGATAGTAATAACAAATGAGACACAAAATTCCTGAACATATATTTAACAATTATTTTCTAAAATTGTCTACTTAGGTAGATCTCTGAGAGGGAGGCAGAGGGAGAGAGGCTGTTGCCCTACAAGCAATTTAAAGATATCTTGGTACTATGTCGCTGACACAAAATAAGTTATATATAATATAATAAAAAAAAATACTAAATAAAACATTCATTAGTACAACCTTAAACTCATGTCGCTAAATTAAGACACTTCTATGACTAACAATAAGACCAAATACGAGCAACAGGGAAACAAGTGGACCGTGGTGCTACATCATACAAAGTGTTTAAACCAATCTAATCAGTATCAGATTCAACTCAGCAGGTAATTGACTGATCGACAACATTGTACATTGCTATTTGCAATGTCGAGGAAAAAGAAAACTTACAGAGCTTTTACAAGTTTGGAAAAGTAAAGACAAGCAACTGAAGTTTATTTAATAATCACCAGTTAAACACATTTTTTACCCAATAGAGTCTGAATGTAGTTTAAGTTCATAATGACCGGACAGGTTTTCTTTTCATTTGATTGTATTGTGGAGCAGGTCTCGTGCTTTTGTATGGGCTACATATCTATTTATTTAGTTATCTCATTTATTTCATACACAATGTTTTGTAAATGTAAAGTGTATGCCAATAAAAAGTTGGACCAGCTAGACTTCTGCTGAACCAGGCACATTTCAATTTCATTAATCTTGGAGCCACTAAGATCAGCAGAATTTCTCTGACTGGCCCCTTGAAAAATGAAGTAACTTATAGAATAATGAAACAAAGCCATTTAAATGTGTAGAACAGAACAGCTTATGATATGACAGAAAATCAGAAATGAACATCCATTGGCAAGCCTGGGACGAGAAAGATGTGAAAGGTCTGCATCAAAGTTTCTTCTATCCATGTGACTGAATAGAAGACGAGTGTGAAGTAGTGACAATGTTGCACAACATGAGGGGTTTTTGGGGTTGGGAGGGATGTAAAACTGTGATGTTTAGTGGTATCACGATCACAAGAACACGCAGACTAGGGACGCTTCCTACTCACAGCTCTTCCACCTGCTTCATGCGCACAGACACGCTGCAGGCCTCCTTGGTGACAAGCCTGCTCAGTGGCAAGGCAAGTTGAACGCACAGCAAGACAAGATTAAGTTGTTAAATACAGCAAGAGGACAGCAGAGGAGACAAGAGAAAGAAGCCATAGAAAAGGTCATTAGTGTAAAAAACAGAGCAGAAAATATGATTTGATGAAAGTATAGAAAGGTTAAAAGAGCAGAAAAATGACAGAACACTTAAGAGTAATAGTTCTAGTAGGAAAGGAGAAAGGAGAAACTACATTCCCCTGCAAAAATGAGGTTTTCTTACTGATTCTCTATCTGGTCTTGGCGCAGCGCAATGCTGCCGTGTTCATCCAGCAGGTTTTCCCTGGAAGAGGACTGGGTAGGGTCCAGCTTCTTCACATACGCAGCAGGAACAAAGCCCTGGCGATCATTCACCTCCACCTTCCACCAATCCTTTAGCAGGGAGGATAGGGAGTTCCATTATAACCATGAACACTGATTGGGTTATATTTTGACTTTGTCCCACATACTCTGTCCTGCTGCTACAAATTATATCTAGAGAACCAGAGTAACATTTGCTAAACTACTACAGTGCGCACCTGTTCTAGAAAATTATTAATTTAACTTTAGTTGTTTAAATGACAGCATACAGATTTATGTCTTTAGAAACATATGGGCTTGGAGTTGAGAGCCGCAGTCAGAAAGTCAGAAAATAAAGAGGGGAGAGGTCATGTGGGCTCTTGATGGAGATTGTGGCTTAGAAAGTTGCCCTGTGAAAGTCACTCACAGATACTCTGCCCTTTTAGTCAAAGATATAGTGCTTAACAACAATAATCAAATATATGCTGCCATTTAAAGACATCTGGAGATTGATCCTTCAGACAGAAGAGAGTACTCATTCTTTTCTCCTCCTCAAATGTTTTTTTTTTTTTTTTTGCATCAGTCTTTAGTGGATTACCCTATTAGTTTAAATATAGGTAAACATACCTCAGGTCATGCACCAATTCTTCTCTGCCTGACTAATTTTTTTCGAATCAGAAAACAAACTTAAAATACTTAAAAAGATAGATCCCCATGAAAAGCAATTTCTACTTAATATCAACTAATTAAATAGTACCATAAGAAAGTAGAATATGCCCTATTTTAAACCAATCACACATCTGCTTATCATCTCCTTGATCATAGAATTACTTTCACTTTCTATGACTGCTCAATAAAGGAAGGCCACCGCAAGTAAACATGTAAATTATCAAACAGACAATTTATCATGTTTTTGTTCTGACTGCCGGTGTTAGCTATTGTAGCTATCAAAATGACAGATAGCATAAAAGCTAGCGGCAATAAACAACAAAAAATTCATGAATTATGGACATGAAGTGTATCAATATTGGATTAAACTGTTTGGATTTATTGCACAAAGAACCAAAAAAACAATGCCTTTTTTTGTATATGACAAGCTTGCATGATTCTTGCAATGTTCAATCCAAATATACCAGCATTAGCTTTAAGTGGCCCCCATGTTCAGTCTCATCCAATTGTAATTGTATAACATGTTTGTTGCAAAGAATTATTTTTCATCTCTTAAATGGCTTTTTGTTAAAGGTGTGGCAGTTAAATACTGATCATTACAGTCACTGAAAGAATAATTAAATAAGTTACTTAAAAGTTGCCTGCCTGATATTAAATATACCTAAACCAACCCTTAACAACTTAACTTGCATTATTTAAAAGTGACATGTGAATTACCTCCACTTTTATAGTTATTCAAGCTGGTCAGGTTAGTTTCAGCCTAACCTCTGACTGTATATTGTACACTGAGCAGGTTTTATCTGTACCTTGTTGGTGCTGTTGAGCAGGGTGAGGATGTCCCCCTTCTTCATGGTAACTTCACGGGGACTCTTCTCCTGGTAGTCGTACAAGGCTAGGACCAGCTCCTTCCCTGTCTCATCATCAGTTGGGGCCACTTGTTGCTGTTCAGTTAAAACAAACAGAATCACTTATTTGTGCTCTCTGCTTAAACTGGAGAAAGTTTGATTATATTTTTTTAAAAAATATTAGCGATCAGAGGCTTTATTGCACATTAAAAAACCCTTCTATGAAGCTGAGCACATGTGCAAATGTGTAAATAGAGATCGGATTTTACCCTGCAGGACTGGGCCTGTTCCTTCAGACCCTGGATGCTGCTACCGTAGGCACTGAGGTCAGACATCAAGGCCTCATGCTTCTTCAGCAAAGCCTGTGGAAGACAGACTATTCAGCACAACTGCATTTGTCACAAAAGGAATATATGCTCAAGGCTTGTTCAATAAATGTAACATGATCAAAGACAGAGCTTAAGGTGAAAACACTAAAAGATCAAAACAATTAAATTGTAGTTAAATAATTGATATATGATGTCCTAAAATTCTGTTAAAACTCATTTATGTACCTCAGCGGAGTCCTCGTCTTTGCCATAATCTGTGCTCCCCACGATGGGCTCCTTCTCCCTCATCCAAGACTCCGCCTCGTTGGCATCAGCAAAGTACTGCTGGGCTTGCAAAGAGTCTTCCAGATCCTGTCTCCTCTGGGAGGCCTTAGCCTTCAGTGTGTCCCAGCGTCCATGTAGATCAACCAACTTAACTTTCACATCCTCCCCAGCAAAGTGTCCTGGGAACCCCACATATGAATGATCAGCATTCTAAATACTTTTAATACTTCACTTGCTTAATGTTACAATCAACTTGATATCAAACTGGGCTTGGCTTTGAATAAATACCTTCCTCGACCATGGCCTCTCCTTTCTGGGTGACAGCCTTAATACGAGGCTCATGACCGGTTATCTCAGCCTGCAGGGCCTGGTGCTTCTTCAACAGGTTTTGAACACCAATCAGGTCTTTGCCTGAGGAAAACACCAAGAGACTTTATCAATCATCTGAAATATCTGAGGGTGGTGGGCTTCAAGTGAAACATCCTTCAGGTTCACTGCTTATCTACATGAAGGAGACTATATATCGTCGACCATTAGCTTTTATTTAATAGTACTAGCAAATATAGCTAAGTTTTACCTCTGTTAGTAGAGGCAGCAATAGGCTCTTTCTCACGGATCCAAGTTTCCTCGTCTTCCACATCTCTGAAAAGCTGCTGGAGCCTAAGAGAATCTGACAGTTTCTGCTTGCGTGCAGCCATGGGCTCGCGCAGAGCTTCATAACGCGTTACTAAAGCCTCCTGTTTCTTGCGGATGTTGTCAGCATCAAAGTGTCCAGCCTCTTGGAACTGGCGAGCCTGGATCGTTATGCCATCAATGCGATCCTGAGAGAAAATGCATACATTTGAAATTCAACTATTGTGTAGCAAAAAAAAAAGGATTAGCATCCATTAGTATCAGGTATGCCTTCAAGACGTATGTCTAGCATTAGGTACCTGGTGAGCAGCCACATCAGCCTCCAGCAGTGCATGTTTCTTCTGCAGGTTCTGGACACTGGTCAGGTCTTTTCCATAATCGTCTGAAGCCAAGTGACCCTCAACCTCATACAGCCACAGCTCAATGTCCTCCACGTTCCTGTTGAACTGCTGCTGCTGGTTGGCCTCACGGAGCTTGATGCCTAAAGTAAAATAGAGCAATCAAATTTACAATAAAAACTAACCTCAGACTGTTCCCCTGCCATCAGTAATGGGGTGCTTAAGAAGTCCATCTTGATCAACTGCTAATAACATTATACATAAATTACAGTATTCATCTTTATCAGTACTACATTCGTATGCAGATGATACAGTTTTATCTGACCCAGGCTCTCTTCAGTCTGCTTCACTTAAACCAAAGATAAAATAAATGAATAAATAAAAAGTTGTTTTTCCCATGCATTGGTTTCTAAGTGACTAACAGGAACAAAAGTCTTTGAAATTGGTGCAGTATTGAGGGAGAACACTAACTGGCAGCAGCAAACCGGGCTGCAATGTAATCATATAGACCAAACGTACATCGTCAAGTTTGTCCACTAAAAGTACTGCTTTTGCCACTGAACGGCTCAGACTGTTATTCAAAGTATCTGACAACATTATGGAAAGAATTGCTAGAGAGATAGACTCTTTAGTTTAAGGATGAGATCCTTTTTGTTTAACTAGAAACCGCTCTGAAATTGCTACTGCAAAACCCACCAGACTTAATTTAAATAAATAATACTTTTAGTATTATTTATATAGAGCCAGCATTTTTCCACATATAAAAATGGGTAAATTAAGGGTTTGTTTCAACCAAACCAGAAGGGTGATTGTTCAACAGTGAAAGGAAGAACCAAATTATCTTATTAACCTGCGGTCCCAGTCTCTGTCACAATCATCAAATATGTGATGTTTTAGGCCGACATCCATTTAAAAATGGAGTCAATAACATATAAAGAGACTTTTTTCTATGTCCACTGAAGTTTATCAGCTTGCTCTCTAGTAACATTTGTGTAGTCCAGCTAGCTTTGCATAGAAAATGGTTGTCATTTGGAAGTTTTACTTTTATACTTTAAGTAAATTTCCAAGCCTGTACTTTGTTACTTTTACTTGAGTAAAGAAGTTAAATCAGTACTTCTACTTTTACCAGAGTATAAATTTAACACAATTACAGTATCTGTACTTTTGCCATCTCTGATCGCATGGTCTCTGTGTGGGGAGGCGGGACTCCTGGTGTAGCCTACCACAGAGTGCAGCAAAAGAGCGGCATGAGGAGTATAGCATAGTTAAGAGTTGGAGGAATTAAAAAAAAGAAGATGGAATTGGTTTCAAAGCCAAACGCGACAGCTGCAGTGTGGGAGAACATCAGATTCAAACCGAATTACCGTGGTGAACCACTTAACCTGAATTAGTGGGTATGTCGCATTTGTTGTACTTAACAGTAGCTACCAAACACATTTTTTGTTATATTGTTATTGTTTTGTTCATTTATTGTGGATATATTAAAAATGTCTTCCAGTTACATTGTTAAATATTCTTTAGAAATACAATTTTATTGATATTTGAAAAAGTTGTACCTGAATAATTATTCCATTATTATTATTATATTAGATGAAAATGGTCTCAGAACTGCAATATTATTGTTTATTGCAATCATTACTGGGACAATTTATCGTCCAGCAAAATTGGTTATCGTGACAGGCCTATTAGGATCAAATAGCTTTTCAGTAACTTAGCTCTTGTAATGATGAAGTACTGCGGTAGCGCATCAACACATGCTACATTTCCCCAAGCATTTCTGAAGCTCAAGTGCAGCGGAGCTTTCTGCTGTTTGAAATAAAACTGCTGAGGATTAGTGACACCACCGCCATACACAGAATTGTATGTGGTGTAAATTGTTGTAAAATAAAAATAGCTTCAATATATTAAACTACTTTTGTCATGTTGCTACATTTCTTTCTTTTAAGTTTCATTTAAAAGTAAAGTAACTTGTAGCTTAGCTCACTATACGCCCAAGTAACTTGCCCAACACTGGTAATAACAAGCAATGTGACAACAGGAATGACATATTATGTTTGTTCATAATCAAACTAATGTAATGTTGCCAGTGTCTGAATTGCTAGTAACAGTGCATGTATTTACTACAAAGCTCATCTGTTTTTTGGGGCTGATGAGACAATATATGGCTGAGTTACTCTCAAAGAAAACTAAAAGATAAAACTGGGACATCAATATGACAACATTTTGAATTTGAAGCTGAAAAGAGGTAGAGAAAGACAAGGCAAAGTGTTAACACTGCAAGAAAAAAAGTGCATTACCACCACAAAAAGGACTGGAGTTGATAGATCATCATTATGGGCTCTCTCGTCTTACTTGGGAGCTGGTGCTGAGTCTAGTACAACACCTAGTGGTAGAAGTTGGTATATAGGTGTTTGGCATAATATCAAACTAGTTTCAAATAGATTTACACCGGCCCAGGCCTACTACCTGTAAGCAACTTTTAGAGCTACATTTTGTAACTTTTATTGAAACTTTGTCATATTTGCTCAAATTGTTATTAATCAATAAATTAACATTAATTAGATAATCTGTGAAAGAAATTATGTTTCTCTGTCACCTACTGGTGTTTCTAATGGCATAAGGAAAACAACCAGAGCAGATAAGTGTCTAACGCAGTGTCAATCACTGCTAGTGGACTCCGATCTAACTGTCAAACTAGGCAGCGCTGACCAAATATGAATCAATATTCTGTTCCTGCGTTGCTATTTCTAGCCTCAAATGTTTTCAGAAACATGTTTTTGTCTACTGTTTAGCTAAATAATGAGAACGTTGCTCCGGCCAGTCAGCCAGTGGCTATGCTTGGTTTTGGCTCGAATTGGTCACAGATGTTCATTTTCTCATAGAAGAAACTGCAAACTGTCCACCAACTAGATCCTTTCTTTCCTTTAAAGATTTTAAAACTTAGTTTTTTTATGACTTTTTAATAGTTTAAATTGATTCTACTTGTGGCTTGATTAACATGGTTGTCCTGTTTCATGTGTTGTTCTTGTGTGCTAAGCTGTGTGATCTCATAAAAAAGATCTCAGTACTAATGCTTTACCCACATTATGTATGTCAATCTGAGATAAGCATTAGTACTGACATACTAATATACTTGATTGAAAATTTCACATTTGACAAAATGACAACTTATACTGTATATCCATATACACTCACCGGCCACTTTATTAGGTACCCCATGCTAGTAACGGGTTGGACCCCCTTTTGCCTTCAGAACTGCCTCAATTCTTCGTGGCATAGATTCAACAAGGTGCTGGAAGCATTCCTCAGGGAGTTTGGTCCATATTGACATGATGGCATCACACAGTTGCCGCAGATTTGTCGGCTGCACATCCATGATGCGAATCTCCCGTTCCACCACATCCCAAAGATGCTCTATTGGATTGAGATCTGGTGACTGTGGAGGCCATTTGAGTACAGCGAACTCATTGTCATGTTCAAGAAACCAGTCTGAGATGATTCCAGCTTTATGACATGGCGCATTATCCTGCTGAAAGTAGCCATCAGAAGTTGGGTACATTGTGGTCATAAAGGGATGGACATGGTCAGCAACAATACTCAGGTAGGCTGTGGCGTTGCAACGATGGTCAGTTGGTACCAAGGGGCCCAAAGAGTGCCAAGAAAATATTCCCCACACCATGACACCACCACCACCAGCCTGAACCGTTGATACAAGGCAGGATGGATCCATGCTTTCATGTTGTAGACGCCAAATTCTGACCCTACCATCCAAACGTCGCAGCAGAAATCGAGACTCATCAGACCAGGCAACGTTTTTCCAATCTTCTATTGTCCAATTTCGATGAGCTTGTGCAAATTGTAGCCTCACTTTCCTGTTCTTAGCTGAAAGGAGTGGCACCCGGTGTGGTCTTCTGCTGCTGTAGCCCATCTGCCTCAAAGTTCGACGTACTGTGCGTTCAGAGATGCTCTTCTGCCCACCTTGGTTGTAACGGGTGGTAATTTGAGTCACTGTTGCCCTTCTATCAGCTCGAACCAGTCTGGCCATTCTCCTCTGACCTCTGGCATCAACAAGGCATTTCCGCCCACAGAACTGCCGCTCACTGGATGTTTTTTCTTTTTCGGACCATTCTCTGTAAACCCTAGAGATGGTTGTGCGTGAAAATCCCAGTAGATTAGCAGTTTCTGAAATACTCAGACCAGCCCTTCTGGCACCAACAATCATGCCACGTTCAAAGTCACTCAAATCACCTTTCTTCCCCATACTGATGCTCGGTTTGAACTGCAGGAGATTGTCTTGACCATGTCTACATGCCTAAATGCACTGAGTTGCCGCCATGTGATTGGCTGCTTAGAAATTAAGTGTTAACGAGCAGTTGGACAGGTGTACCTAATAAAGTGGCCGGTGAGTGTAGTGTAGCAACTCTATTATCTTATGATTAATTTAGTTTAAAAGTAGTCAGTCTAAGCTAAGCTACTGCCAGTACCTTTGAGCTCAGTGGCCTCCAGCAGTTTCTTCCACTGGGTGCTGACCTCTTCCATGCGACCAGCCACCTCAGTGGAGGCATAATGCTTTCCATCCAGCAGCTCCTGACCAGACTTCTGCAGGGCATCAATGCGGCTCTGATTAGCTGACAGCTCAGCTTCAAAAGCCTGGTGTTTCTGCACCTTGCCCTGCAGGTTAGAGGGATCCTGTTGTCGAGTGAGCAGAGGCACACAGGATAGAGTGTGAAAGGTCAGAAACAGTGAGTACAACATGGGGATGTACAAAAAATATTGCACAACAAGATCTCAAATTCTTTGATAAACTACTTTGTAAGCCTCATCTGTGGCAGTCTTCATCTTCTCGTTGATCCAGCTCTTGAGCTCATCAGAGTCCCTGAAGAACTGCTGCAGGTGGAAAGAGTCCTCCAGGGCAGCACGACGAGACTGAGCACGCTCATGCAGGGCGTTGCGACGGCTGAGCAGCTATAAATGTGCAAAGGAAAAGATGTTTACATGAGTTAAATTACATAATCCTGCTAGCTACTTTAGCATTCCATGCTTGTATTTGATGGGGTTTATTCATTTAAGGGAAGTTGAGGGAGCTGACAGTGGTACTCACAGCATCTCTGCGGGTAGCGACATCCTCTTTAGCATAGTGGTTATTCTGAATTAGTTTGGTAGCAAACTCATCCAGGGCCTGCAGATGTACAAGACTCCTATTTCATAACAGCTAGATACAACTGTAAAACTCTGGCATTGATTGTACAACTTGCATGCCGTAATGATATTCTTGCTCAATGACTGCAGGGTAAAACGTGAATTGGAAAAGTGGACAAAAACTTACAGTGATCTTCTCTTCCTGAGCACTAAGCGACTTCTCAAAGTCCTCATGTTTCTTCAGCAATGCCTCTACACTGTCCAGGGAGTCACCAAGGTCTTCATTTAGGAGGAAAGCCTATACAATGCACATACAAAATTAACAAGTGGCACATCAAATCCCTTACTAGAGAATACGCACTGGGGTAATGCTTTGCTCAAGAAAGACGTTTTGGTGTCAGGTTACCTCTTGTTTGCTCATCCAGTTGTCAACTTGCTCAGTATCCCTGTAGAAGAGCTGCAGGTCCATGCACTGCTCATACTGTTGCCTGCGAACCTCCCATAACTCCAGCAGAGACTCCTTCTCCTCAGCAAGGATGCCCAGCTACACACAACACACCATAATAAACAGTTAAAGATGTCCAAAATTTACTTTTTGGCTCACCGGCCAAGTTGGCGGGTAGATGAAAAGAATTTATTTGTAACTTAGGTCTACAAGACAAAACTTTAGTCCTGCTGGTAGGGATGTTAATGATTAACCCACAATAGGATTTTTGACCAATAAACCTAATTATCAGTTAAACCAATATTAACAAATATTTTAAACCAAGTTTAAAAAAAAAAAAGTATTTTGCATGATAAAATGTAAACAGGCTATTTCTTTACTGCTAATTAACTTGCTAGTCCTAAATTTGAACCAGCATTTGCATTTCAAGCTCCTTTTTTTCCTGCTTGTGGAGAGCTACGTGACAGCTATGTGTTAAATCAGCCATCTGAGAGTATACCAGGCAGAAACATAGCTGACAACTTGCAGGTGGAGGCAGTGTTCTCGGACATACATGCCGCGGGCCGCTGTGGACTTGTGTCAGTCCAGCAAGCAGTATCAGTAAAGTGTCTGCATGTGTCCAACAATGCACAGAATATCAACGCCTGAACAAGCCTGTAGCTGTCCGCGGACAGCGTGGAATGCGGAGTGCGGAAAGTGTGTCAGAGCCTCCCGGACAGGTGAACTGAGACTCCATTTCCTGATTGTCGGTTAATAATTGGTTAACTTTTAAGTGCATTGTGCTTTCAAAAAAAATTGCCACTTAGTTAATTAATTAGCCTGAGGTAAACGCCAGCTATCAGTAAACAGAAGTGACATGGTGGCTGGCGTCTGGTGTGTGCGTGTGTTGGTCCCCACTCGCAACTTGCAGACAGCAGAGGAACAGAAGAAAGTTGCTTAACCTTCACAAAAATGAAGACTGAAAAACTGAACTATTGTGGGAAAAACATTTACCTGCCATGTGGCGGATGGCCCTCTGAGACTTACTTGCCAAAACGGAAAATTTACCTGCATTTGGTGACTGGCGAGTGTTAATTTTGGACCCTGATGGTATATGGTAGTGTGCTTGTATAGATAGGTAACGCACAAAAGAAAGAGTACAATCTGGATGCTGTCATTGTCCTACCTTTTCCTTGACCTCCTCAGAGGCGTAGTGTCCTGTATTGAGCAAGGCCTGGCCAGCTTCATCCGTGGCTCTAAAGCTGTCTTCATGGGCATCAATCTCTCCCTGGGAAACACAAAAGACAATCTTACATTGATTCTTTTTACATGTGAAATAACTATTGCATTTTATTTTTTATTTAGCTTTTAAAAAAAACCTTTCAGGATCCTTTGACATGGTGTATTATCAGAGATTTTACCTTATGCTCCTGGTGGCGATCTAGTAGAGCCTCAGCTCCAGCCACGTCATTGGCAAGTTCATCAGCATTGATCAGGGCCTTCATCTCTGTCACCCAGCTGGTCAGATCCCTGAAGTCGGCAGTGAAACGCTGCAAACTAAAAAGAGATTGACACAAAAGGGCAGTGAGCAGAATTCTGCAGAGAAAGGTTTATGGTCCGTTTATTGTCACTGAGAAAATATCTGCCTGTGGAAGAGCAGTTCTGGTATTCTACTCTTAAAAAAACAACATATGATGTATCAAATAACAGTGATGCGGCTCAGCAAACAGTATATCGGCAGTTTATCAACAAGCTGTGTTTGGTATTTTACTGGTATGAGTCGTTCAGGCGGGCGTGGCGCTCAGCCGCCAAAGTGCGAATCTGTTCCCAGTTGGTGACGAGTTCATCATTCTTTAAATGGATTTGGGAGGCATTTTGTGGATGTGTCTGCTGCAGGCGCTCTGCATCACCACCCAGTGTGTTGACCTGGTTGAAATAGAAGAAAAAGGAGAGACAATAAGAAGTTGTTTTTTTTAAACTTCTTTAACTGTACTGTACATATATTGATATTCTGTTAAGCATCTTCTTGCCTTATCTTCCAGGGCAGCAAGGTCTCTCTCCAGACCCTCATGTTTGCGAAGCAGAGCTTGCACACTGGCCAAGTCACGACCAAAGTCATCGGAGGCCATCAGCTGCTCCTTCTCCTTAATCCAACTGATGGTCTCATCCACATCCCTGTTGTTGGAATCAAACACGCAGGTTTGTATTTACACTGTGTCAAAATGCCCTTTCTTAATAGAGCCTGATAAAAATCACCAAATATAGTGTCCATATTTTAACCAATACATAGTTGCTTACAATACAATCAACTGGCGGTCTTACCTGTTGAAGCGCTGCACCTCAGCAGCCCCAAACAACTTGCCCTGCCTCTGCTGGGCTAGTCCCTTCAGGCGCTGCCAGGCTGCGTTGACCTCGTCCTGCTTGCGAACTATGAGCTCAGCTTCAGGATGGGCTTCCTGTATCAGCTTGGCTGCCAGCTGGTTCACCTCATTCACACGTTCCTCGTGGGCAGCCAGGTCAGTCTGGAATTCCTCAAACTTCTTCTGCAGAAGCTCCACATGCTCCAGGTCCTGGCCCAGTTCCTCAGAGGTGGCCATGGCCTCCTACACGCAAAAGAGGAATAACATTGAGGCTTTCTTTTGAATTTTAAAATTAAGTCAAATGGATATGCTTTAAAGCTATATAAATTTGCTTATTATTATTATATTATATATTATCATTACATTTACAATGTGTCAAATTTAAGTTTATTTAAGGTGGCACACTCCTAACACTTCTAAAATTTGAGCAACACAATTTATCCCTCCAACTACAAACTGAACTGCCTCACAATTCATTCAACTTTAAGAGTCTTAATGCACTTAGGACTACAGCTTGTCATAGCTCTTGCATTTTTATTTTAGATGCCTAAAAATGGCTCTAAACACAAAAAAACATTAAATATTTGTTCACTCCAGCAGTAATATTTTTCACAGAAGACATTTTTCTTTGTGTAAAATTTTTACTATGAGAATCTGACCTTGTCAGTAATCCAGTCCAGGGCATCTTCACACTCACGCAGGTACTGGACCAGTTTCTGGGCCTGCAGGAGACGCATGCCCTTCTCCTTTGTCCTCTGCAGCAGGAGGTCCCATAGGCGATGCAGCTCCTCAAGACGAGTCTAGTGCAGTGGAGGGAAGGGGAAGTTTTTTTTTTTAAGTAAAAAGAGGAGAGGAAGGTTAAAAGTATTAAAAAGTAAATGGGTGATAAAGTGGTAAAACATCTCCACTCCAACATAAGACAATATCAGTGTAGTTTGTCCTCTGTAATAAATTATAGACATTTCCATCTGTATCTTAAATAAAAAAGGGAGTACTGGGAGTTTGTCTTATACTAGGACATCCGTTTAAAAATACCCCCTTGAACTCAAAAAATGTTTCCACATGCACCAAATACTTTGTGAGATGACCCACATGCAATAAACTGTTGGTCCATTTCCTAACAGAATGACAAGGGATAGCTTTTCGCAAAGATCTGGATCCGGAAGAATTTTCGCAGCACTCAAGAGTCACACATACACCACAGCAGCTCTACACCTACTTGTATATATTCTCCCATATTGACACTTGTAAATAGGGGTCTTTGATGTGTCCGGTATGGCGTGTAGGACTGAATATGATGGAGCAGGTTAACAGTGGACAGCATATTCAGGAAACATGCATATTAGAGTGAACACATCTGTGTGACCACATTGTGTGCCTTACTCGAATCGTCTCAGAGGAGAAGTGGCCTTCGCTGATCATAAGGTTTCCAGTCTCGTCCAGTTTAATAATTGCCCCAGCGTTGGCCTGAACTTCAGCTTCAAAGGCCTGATGTTTCTGCAGCTTACCCTGTGTACAAAAATAGACATAACATATATAAAATGTATAAATTTTCACATTTCACATTAACCCCTCTACACATCAGCTGAATTTAAATCTACTGCACAGCACTTATCTAAAAAGAAAATACCTCACTTTTAGAGCTGATTCAACCATTACTCCCGTTATTTCATTCTTCTAACAGTGGTGCAAAATGCAAATTATAGTCAGGTGCGACTTCTGTATCAAAATTTATAAAATTTAACATGTTTTTAAATGTTAATTCATACTGAAAACATTACCGTCTACAGCCACAAGAGGGCGTTCTGAGAAAGACTGAACAAAAATCAAATGCCCCAAAAAGAAAATCCTTTTCTAAAACTGCAGCCGAAAACGGTAATCGAGCAGCAGAAAGAAAGTTTGAAGTGAGTCGGAAACTTATGAGGAACTGGCAAAAAGGTTACTTTACTGAAATAAAGAATACAAAGGAAGCTAATCGTGGGCGGAAAGCAAGATGGCCAGAGCTGGAGGAACGAGTCCACAGATGGGTGCTTGAACATCGTGCTGCCGGGAGAGGCTTATCAGTGGTGCAGTTACGTCTCCACGCCCTGGTAGTTATTCTGTGTGCTATTGTGTAGTTATTGTGAATAACCGTTAATGTGTTACGTTAACATAGCAGACACCTATTCAATCTGCTGTTCTGTGTGCTATGTATAGTTAAATAACTTATGTGTTATGTTAACATACCGGACACGTATCATATTCAGCCTGTTCTTTGTGCTGAATGTCTGTTCTTGGATTTTGTGAAATAAATTTCTAAATAAATGTGACTTATAGTCCAGTGCGACTTATATATGTTTTTTTCCTCTCCATGACGCATTTTCTGACTGATGCGACTTATACTCCGGAGCGACTTATAGTCCGGAAAGTACATAAAATAAACATTTTCTTTGGAGAGAATCCCTAAACCCCGTGCCAAATATATGCATCCAACTCTTGGGAAAACACTGCCTAGGGTTCAGAAACTGCACAAGAAGATAAAAACACGCCTGACAAACCTGCAGGTTGGAAGGGTCCTTGTAGTTCTCATCAGAAGCGATCTGTAGCTTCTCCTGGATCCACTTCTCCAACTCATCGGCGTCGCGGCGGAAGAACTGAAAGCGGTATGAATCCTCCAGCTTCGTCCGGCGCATAATCGAGAGATCCTTGAAACGGCGGTAGCGGTCCAGGACCTGCTGTCGGCGCTCTTGGATGTCTTCAGCTGTCTCCAGCACTTTAGCCCCTGCGGTGTCCATTTTCTGGAAACGTACCATAACAGGACTCATAAGTAAGTTACAAACATGTATACAGTAGAGCTGTCAATCTTCCTCTATAATACCATTATTTATTTTTTTAAATATTCAAATATGTAATGCTTAATTGCAGCCTGTTAAAGAATATGTACTACACTACTCAGGGTTATGCATTGTCAATGCCACTACAAGCACGGTGCTGTCACTACTATTTTAGTGATTTATAAGCAACCTGTTTCTTGCAGATTGTCGGGTTGCGGAGAATACAGAGAAGGTAATATATGAAGTTGAAGCTAACTCTGACAGCTGTAGGGCAGCTGACATAAACTTAAGCTTTCTCCATGAAGTTCCCAGCTAAGCAAATGTTATTAAACCTCGTGATGGAGTTAGAAAACAAGAACGAGCTAACTAATAAGCACTTTGCCTCAATAGATGTCGATTTCAAAGTTATGTTAAAACTCATACGAGTTAGCAGCCTGTCACTCCCCCTTGTACTAACGTTACTCGGCAAGTAATGTTAGCTTAGACCTCACAATGCCTTGTGTTTCTTACTCCCGCTAAGTTATTGTTCATAAGACGTAACATGAGTGACTCATGCAGGTAGGCCAAGGCGAGAAGAGAAAGATTAGCCAACATATTCTTTATAAAAAATAAAACAGCATTTGAATAGTATTGATTTTTTTCTACTATTCCTTCCAACAGCCCTAGTACACAGCATACAATCATTCTTTATACATATAGAAGAATACTATGCATATCTATTTCATGAAACAGTTTAAAACTTGACCTAAATATTGACATAATATGCATAACTGATTAAACAAAGGCCAAATTGGAACAAGCAATCTTGTCTAAACTAGAAATACATAACTAACTGAATATAAGTCCGGGCCATGATTTTTGCTTCCCACAGTTAAATAACCTTGATCGACTGCAAAATTTATGTTTTAAAGTAGTTCTTAGCTCATAGAAAAGTGTGCTGTAAAATCAAGCATTTCCTAAACTAACAGCATGACTTGAGAATAGGGGTGCACGATAGGGTGGTTCACCCCCCCTGTGTCGGAGGACAGATGAGCTTGCGCTTATGCGTTCGGTTACTGAAATTTGGCACCGTTTGATTTAAAGTGAATCTGTCCTCGGTAGCACTGACATAATTTAGAGTTCGGTACCCAACCCTACTGCACAATATTGAAAAAAAACTGACACTGCGATATATATATTTTTTTTTTTTCCCAATGTGATTTATATTGCAATAAAAAAGGCAAGATTTTACAAGATTACATAAACAGCTCTATTTTGAAAGAATAAATCACTGAGGTGATTTTGTAGGGGAGTGCATCTTCATAGAAAAAACTAAACTAAAACAAAAAGGAACTTCTTATGTAAACCATTCTTTGTTGAACTTTAATGTTTTACCAACACCAAAGCATCTACTAAGTGTATTCAGACCCCTTTAAATTTTTCACTCTTTGTTTCATTGCAGCCTTTTTTCCAAAAAATCAAAAAGTTCAAAGTAAACACTCAGCAACCCATCTTGACAGAAAAAACAGAAATTTAGAAATATATTTATTTTTTGGTCCCAGACCCTTTGTTGATTTATACCCTTTTGATCTAATAAAAGGTTTTGGGAAAGATGCAACAAGTTTTAAACATCTGATTTGGTAATAAATCCTTGCAGATCCTCTCCAAATTTTTCTGTCAGGTTGGATGGTAAAAACAGTCATTTTCAGGTCTCTCCAGAGATGCTCAATTGGGTTTAGGGCTCTGGCTGGGCCATTCAAGAAAGCCACTGTTGGAAGGTAAACCTTCGGCCCAAACTGGAAAAGGTTTTCGTCCAGGAAACTTGGGATTCATCTTTCCCTCGATTGCAACCTTCGTCCTGTCCCTGTGAAAAAAACAGCATGATGCTTTCACTGTTGAACTGTTTGGACAATGAGCAGTGCCTTTTTCTCCAACACCAAAAGTTCTATCTTGGTCTCATCAGACCAAGGATTTTATTTATCACCATCTTGAGTCCTTCAGGTGTTTTTTAGCAAACTCCATGCTTTCATGTGTCTTGCACTGAGGAGAGGCTTCCTTCGGGCCACTCTGCCATAAAGCCCCGACTGGTGGATTGCTGCAGTGATGGTTGACTTACTACAACTTTCTCCCATCTCCGACTGCAATCCAGCCACAGTGATATTAATAATGCATCTTTTTGCTTCTCTCCCAAAACGTCTTCCATTTGAGGATTATTTCAGGGAACCTTGTGCAGGAAATTTTTTGACCTTGACCAGATCTGTGCCTTGCCACAATTCTGTCTCTGAGCTCTTCAGGCAGTTCCTTTGACCTCATGATTTTTTTGACATTGTATTTATATAGACAGGTGTTGGCTTTCCTAATCAAGTCCAATCAGTATAATCAAACACAGCTGGACTCCAATGTTTGTGTAGAACCATCTTCAAGGATGATCAGAAGAAATAGACAGCACCTGAGTTACATATGTCACACACAAACTGTACTTATATCTAACAATAAATTGCAAAAAATTTCTAAAGTGTCAAGATTACATATGAGAAATAAAATGAACTTCCTGGAAAAAAGGTGAAACAAACAGTGAAAAAATTTAAAGGGGGTGAAAAAGGAGGTTAAATACACTGGTTGACTCACAGGAGCCATCATGATAATGCGTTGCATTAATGCTGAATTGGTGATTTATTCACACACTTGCAAACTGTATTAACAACACTTAAATCAGTGTAAATTATATTACAGCTTCCTGGTAACACCGTGGTGAAAATAGGCCGGGAGACATCATGATAACGTTGCATTAAGCAGGTGATTTATTTATTCTTTGCAGCGAACTTAAAACGCTGACTATTGTAGGTTTACTACCCATAGAAGAGCCTCACTTCACTTGTTTTTTTACTTTATTTGCCTATTTTCAGAAATAACATGTAGTACAAAACAATTTGAACAATTCAGCATCATAAGGCATTTATTTTGATCTGCATTTCAACCTTACATAAAAGTGGGGGGAAAAAAAAAGGTAGGAAAGAAAAAGAAGAAAGGCACTTGAGCCTCACTTCCCATAACAAACCCTGTTGGACTAACATACACACGTTGCCCACCTGTCTTAAAGGGGAAGGTCAGCCGGTAACAATCCTGTAAAAAGGACAACGCTGAAAGTTTACTTTTCTACTAAGCAGCAAAACATTTCTAGCGTTAACATCACCAGCGTTGCACACACGGCAGTGGCATAACACACAGCCGTTTGCTTTGTCTAACATCATTACATTGCCTGAAACCACCTGCTACGGTACAACCACAAAGACCTCCCCCCACACAGACTGGTCAGACAGATATATCTCCAGTCTTGGCTGAGATAGACGGGATATTGCTGCAGTTTTTTCAGTGACTTTCAGTCATAGCATTTTAAGGCTTACATTGTTGAAACACAGCAGCTAATATTGGTTGTCACTGCACCTTTTTCTATGCTGCACAGCAGGTGTGTGTGTGTGTGTGTGTAGAGGATATGAGAGATGAGCTCAAATTGAAACTGTGTTGAAACCCATCTTTCGGTTAATTAAGGTATTCATTTTTAGGATTTTGTTATTCTAAAGTATTGAAAAAAATAAGTACAATAAAACATTTTGTCCCTAACATTGATTAATAATTGTGATACATTATCGTGATCTCAATTTTGATCCAAATAATAGTGATTATCATTTTGGCAATAATTGTTCTGCTGAGAAATGTTAGTTAATCCTTGCAGTCTCTCCTAAATCAATATAACTTCACTTCGTCAACTCCTTTAAAAGGAACTTGGCTGGAACCTATGAGGCAGGATATAAAGAACAAGACATTTTGCCAAAACAAAAATCCCCCATCCTGTCTCAAGCTGAGTAACCAAGGGGCCAGCATCTCAAATAGTAAAATGCCAAACAGGGGCGGAGCGGAAATTCCACATGCATGCAAACAGTGCCTAGGCTTCACTACACAATGGAAACACTGCAGTCAGATTCTCTGTCCACTGTGCCTCTGGCCCCATGGTCAGCGTAGCCTAAATTAAAAATTGTTTTTTTAAACAATGATTTACATTCATATTGCCCGTTTATATGTTACTGCTGACGAAGACTACATACATCATCATATCAGTTTCCATCAAAACAGACCAAATGTAGAAAATACCTTATGTACTTCATTACAAAAGGAAATACATGTCAGATTGACTGACATATGATGCCTTTTTAGAAAGCACTTAGCTTTTAAAAGGGCCTCATGATATATTGACTTTAGAATTGTATTATTCGACCTTTGTTTTTGTTAAAGAAGGAAAAGAAAATCGCAATACTCAATACTATCAAATTGCAATACTTCTAGTACTGCAATAAATACAAATATAAATCGAATCGGCACCCATCTATCATAAAAGAATCCAATCGGGACAAAAGTATATAATCCCGGTGCTAATGTCTAGCTAGCAACCTTTTTGAAACATAAAAAAACATAATCTTAAACAGGCAATCACACCAGCTCAATTTCTAGGAAGAGGCCATTAATAGACCATGGGCAGCACAGTCTGCAGAGCTGCAATAAAAAACATTAAAAATGAAAGCATTCATCAGAGAAGCTAATCAAGGTATGACTTTGAACTCTGTGGTTAACTGGTAGCTTTTATCAGAGAAAAATTAACCACAACATACTTGAGAATAATTATTTCTGTGCCAGACTCCACCCATGAACAGACAGACACAAAGAGGAAAGGGAGATACTAATCTATCTAACCAAGGTCAACCAAACCACAAGTACAATAGTTGATGTCCAAGCTGAGTGCAGGGTGAGAGTAGGGCTGCGTGTGGAGTCTGTCAGGCCTTAATGTAGATGGGTGGGTTTTTGTTGATGTTGCAGATAGATACAAAAAGCGATGATAGATAGTCTTCTGGTCAATGTCTACACTCAATAGGAGGATTAGTCCAGTCAGCAGTGCACTTGCAGTGGGCTTTTAACCAGAGCCAGAGGACAGAGATGCTTTGGTCCCCAGAGGCACCATTAGCTTTCCAGACAAGCAAGCCTCCCATTGAGCCAACAGATACACAAATTGTTATAGTTTCACTTGGAGCTGGGCAATATAAATCGATAGATATCGTCTTAGATTTTGGATCTTGAAATATGGCATAAGTGTTGTCTTTTCCTGGTTTTAAAGGCTGCATTGCAGTTAAGTGATGTAATTTCCTGAACATACCAGACTGTTCTAACTGTTCTATATTTGCCTTTAGCCACTTAGTCGTTATAGCCACATAACTGATGATTATTTATCAAAAATCTCATTGTGTTAATATTTTGTGAAAGCACCAATAGTCAACACTACAATATCGTTGCCGTATCGATAGAGGTATTTGGTCAGAAACATCGTGATATTTGATTTTCTCTATATTGCCCAGCCCTAGTTTTGCCGAATATACTGCAAGCCAATTAGTGCCATCAACCCACTGCCTGAAAAAAAGTGCTTTCCCAATCTCCTAACTTGCCCCAGTTCAGATTTTAAATTGTCTCAGGGATTTAATGGGCCTCAGCCTTATTCTGCACAGTGATGTGAGCAGAAGGGGACAGACACATATGTAACTGACGCCTTCTCTCACAAGGTTCCACATTTTTATAATATGTATGATTTGGATCAAGAGTGATCTATTACATCCTCACTCCAATGTAAAGGCCCATTTGACATTTACCAGGTTGAAACAAGACATAGGGATTTTTCTTTAAAGAGAAAAAGTGACGACGGCAGACAGAACTCAACACAAATAGTAGGCATGTTCGATAAGGACGAGACTGCACTCTTAAAAAAAAGAGGGGGCTGGCCAAATGGCAATGTAACACTTGCAACGGGTATTAGCCTACCTTTAACCTGCCCTTTTTCCTTAAGGCTCTCATTAACAAGGCCCCAGACCCCCACTGACACTGACTCTTAACCCACCCTAGCCTTACTTGGCAATAAACCCTTTTTTCTTTAAATTCCTGATTCTGAATACATGCATTGTCTGTCTTTCATCACGAGTTCATTCACTATGGCCCAAAAGGCAAGGGGCAGAAAAAGCTTTAATCTCACCAGTGCAATTACTGATGGTGAACAGTCTCAAAATTGTGAAGACCCAGCAAATAGCTAAAACCATCCTATCAACTTAATGTAAAGAAGACAATTCTGTTAATAGTAGATACCTTAATACCTGAGGGGTAAGACGGTCAAATATATACAGTGCGTGGTTTAATGATTTAAATTGAATATCTGGGAAATTAGACAGAATACACATCGGAGCAGGGCTGCTTACATTTCTCTGACACCCCTAAATACAACCCTGCAACTGCTGATAGCCCCTTCTTGTATCAGTAGATAACAGCTTTCCCTCTCTTCAACTCACTGCTCCTCTGTGGGGGGTTTCTGCTCTTTCCAGGAAACACCCACACACACACTGATATCAGCCAGCAGGACTGTTGGCTTCTATTCAATAGATGGTTGTAGTCAAATAACCCTAATTCATCTCTTACAGGCACATTTAAAATGTAATGCTGGGTGAAAACTGAACTATGGTCGCTTCATGTGACTTTTAAAGTCATCACCCTTCCAAAGTCCAACTTTATAAGCCCAGACACAGCCAATGCAAAGTGACCCCCTGTCTCGGGTTAGAAATTATGCAGGAAAAAAAATAGTCGTTAGTAGCAAACCATTAAAGCAAAAATATCCTATGTTCTATATGGACTGAACTAACATGGCAATACTCAAGGAACTTGAGCAACTGGAATATAAATTGATAAATTCCCTGACTCAGATTTCTCCCTCAAAGCCAACAATGCAGCCATAAGGACTGCCCTGCTAACTTAGCTACCGCATAGTCTAAACAACAGCTGCCTGCAACTATCCTAAATGGAGTGTTATTATTCACTCCATTAAATTATTGCTCACATATTGGAAATTATATGGACTTCATTAAAAAAAAGCCTTTAACAAGGTCTATTCATCCTTCCTGGATATAACAGAAATCTAAACCCTTACAAGTAAATGCTATATTGACAACAAGCTGCTACACTGATTAAAAACACAAGCTAAGTACAGAATGTATTAAATAATCTACATCCTGACATAAGACACTGTCTCAGAGAATACAGCATCTTTCTAATAGGTTTATAGATTGCATTGACCTTCGGTCATCAGAGGTCTACAGAGGTCCACAACAACCGACCAGGACAACTCCCTGTTACTATGGTGAACCATCTGTTATTTAAAGGGGTCATACTGACGCCATACTGGGAGGATGGAAGCAAAAGGAATTTGCAGGAAATTTGAGAGTCTCATGAGACTAGACAAGCCTATTTCCCTACTGAGGAACAGAGGAGGATAAGGATGATGATATAATAGCAATAACACATCTTTTCCTTTTTCTCAAACTGAACTTTGCAGGAAATGAGTTCATTGAAGTAGAATTTTTTTAATCCATATAGGCCAATATGTGCAAGTTCGTAATTCTTTAGCAAGATTGTAGTCTTTAGCAAACAACTGCAAGTTTTTTTTTCATATCTTAAAATTACATTTCTATAAATACAATCTACGGTAAAAGGTTATACAACAACACTAATGCATCCATTAGCCCTTGCACACACAAGCCTTAACCTTCCAAAACTAGGCTAGGATCAAGGAGTAGGCAAACTAACCTTACTGTGTTCTAAACGGTCCGATTTTACATGCATGAATTAGGATCTGTCATTGATACTTTTTTCCCCCCCATACTGTGTATGAGACTGGAGTTATTTACCAATACGTCAGGACAGTCCCGGTCCATTAGAATGGCCAACGCAGACAAACACATGCACAGTTCCATTCACCAGCCATTTACCAAATCCTCATGACATTCAAATTAAATCAAACATTACATCGTCATACTGAAAGATCTGTGTTAATGGTCTGACAGGATGAAAATAAATTGTGAAAAATCAAATCATACACACATCAGATATTTCTATTCCGGATCCTCAGGTTACCTTTGTATCTTGGTTGATCAGAAGGCTACACCTGAGAAGAAGTCATAGTCTGCAGCAATGTGTCCATCTGTAGTACACTCCTTCAGTCTGATAGTGATCGAAGAAGCATCTAGTCTCATCTACTCCGCAGCAAAGACAGACGCATTGCACCTGCAGTGACTATGCTGTAAAAGAGTAAGCCAAGTTGTAGCCCAGCCTATGCGTCTCTCTTTGCTTCATAACACTTACTCCCCCCTCCAACGCTCTCCCATCCCTTTACTCAACCAAACATCACTACTGCCCTACCCTGTCCAATCTCCTTTCCTATACAGACTAAAAGACACATGCAGACAGAAGAAAAGTGAGACAAACATGGATGTTACCTTGAGTTTGGGTTTAGTAAATGGTGACATGTGTTAGGGCTGCATGATTATGGACAAAATGATAATCACGATTATTTTGATCATTATTGTGATCACGATTATTTGTTGATTTTAACCAAAACCTATTTTATTGTCACATAGGCTAGTTATAACTGCTTTCACATCCATATTATGCTACATTCTTCTTATGTTGAAGTTGTATGTTGCATCAGACATACAGCTGCAACACACGTAAATGAATATTAGCTGCAAATGATCTGAAATAATTAGCGTAGGATTTATTTTTTTTATGTATCTCTGAGAAAGCTCCTTCACTTGTTTTCAACAGTAACTGATTAAAAGAGCTAGGGAGTGCGATGGACGTACTCACAGAGTGACGGCTGACTCCTTAATGAATGGGTCCAGCACCGGTCTAACGGCGGGTCAGTGGAGTTACACACGTGTGTATGAAATGTCTGTATCGTCACTGCGCTGCATTTTCATCAACTATGATATCCTGACCATGAGTCACATCTCTGGCCCAGGTCCAGCAGCTCCGTCTCATACGATATAACTCTACCAACTGAAGTTAGTTAGTTTTCGCCGTGGCGGCCGCAATAGCAGAGTTACCAGCGGAAACAGTGGTACAAATACAGGTTTGCCTCTCATGCTTAACAATATACAGCTGTGTTGATAACAATTAAAACTGTAGACAAATGTCAGAAGTGTGGACCAGCGCGCTGTGTAGCAGGGCGCGGAGAGTAAGAGGAGAGAGAGTAGAGGAGAGATCCAACACAGGCACGGCTTTACAGAAGAAATGGGTCACGTAACTCAACATTGAACCATATCCATGTAAACAACATTGCAGCGGATGCGAGAACAGTAGGTGCACCGGTGCGTCCTAGAGGAAAAATATTACTCACGCCCTAGAGCCCTGTGAGCTAACAGGCGCTAACTAGCACTGACTAGCACTGGTCACTGCTGTTGTCGGAAAAATAACACAGACGGGACAAAATGTTGCGTTTACTGGTAAACTGGTAAACCTTGAGACTGACTGCTATCTGTTGAGTTTTCCTCACATTCCTCTGTCCTCTGTGACTGTCTCCATCTAGAAACTAAGCTGCGGGGTGCAGGGAACAACTCTGACTGGCACATGAGCAGACAGGGGTTTACGGAGCAGTAGATGGGCTATGCAAAAAACAAAACGGAGCGTTATATGAAATGACGCATTTCAAAAATTGCTTGATTATGCAAATTTGATCGTGGGAAGTCAAAATTGTGATTGTGATTAAATTGTTATTAATTGTGCAGCCCTAACATGTGTATCTATGTTGGTTACCATGTGTAGGGCAAAACATTGATCGAACAATCAGTAAGAAGCAATCAGCAGTAGTCAGAATAAGATGCTTTTCAAAGGAAGCACTATGTTTTACGTTCATCAAGATAATGTTTCAGCATTCAGTGCAAACAAGAATCACTGTACATTTGAGATGGGGAAAAAAATGTCCATAAAGTCTCAAAATGTGAGAAAAGTAGTTCTTGGCAGCAGAAGAATAACAATGAGCTGGCTGTACTGTATCTGAAGGCCCAACACACAAGCCTTAGAGACAGTGAGGGCTTTTTTTCCTTCTTTTTTTCCTCTTATTTTTTAATTGGGTCATGCATGGTCACCTTGAAGTTGCAATGAAAAAATACGTACAGGTTGAGAGAAGAGAAATATGTAGGTTTGTAATCACTGGTGCACAGGCATTGGCATATAGCAAAGTCTGTATAGCTGTGTTTAAATGCTGAAAGTTATCAATATTACTCAGCAGCAAAACAAAGGTTGATTACAAATGACTGCAGAGCTGACTTTGCAGAAACAACTGACCTAACCCTCTTTGAATGGTCTAACAACATTAGTATATGCATTGCTGTTATGTTATGTCTCCTTTGCATTACAAACATTGGCTGGAACCACAGCTAAGATAACTAATGTACATTCCCTGTTGCCCAACTCCAGCTATTCAGCCAAATAATGTAATGAACAATATGTTTTGAAAAAAACAATATAAAAGTAAATGCACTTGTTCCTTTGAAGAAAAACAGAAAAAACTATATTGTTGCTGTCAGAGTCAGTTGTTAAATGGAAAACAATATTCATATGATATGTAATCAAGTGATGATTGTAATACAATCCAATTAAAATAAGGCAGAAGAGGAAAACGGTATTTGAGCTGGGAGTATTTTAGGAGGTACAGCTAAAGAGCTGTCCCATTTTACTTCCATGTTTTTGTAGCACAGCAACATTAGGTCGGATTACAGTGCTTTCACACCAAGAGCTTGAACAGGGTTGAACGAAGGTTGACTTTTTTATTGCACATAGACCCCGAAAAATGATGAATTTCCAGGTTGGATAAAAAAACTTCTGTAAGGGCTATGAAATCAGAGGAACAGCACAAATGTGCAGAAAACTGTATGTTTCTACTCATTTATTTATATACAGTGTGTGTGTGTGTATATTATTAAGTAATTAATCCGAAACCAAGTGTTTACGTTTCAGCTCAATGCGAGAGCCTTTCCTGTTGTCATTTACTGTCGCACTGCTTTCTCTCCTCCATTTAATCACAATTAATTGCTAACATTAGCTACGGTCCCTAGGGGTATGATTTTGTTTAGAATTACACATGTGATCATTGGTTGGACTGTTGAGCTACATCCATGGACTCAAACAAGAAAAAGGGAAAATGCTTGTGTTTCTGCCCGACAACCGGTTGTTTAAATAACCATTTTTTGCCCACTATCCCCTACCCCCCTCTACATATTTTTAGTATTATTTACATTTCTAGTTGTTGGAACTTATACATTTGGCAACAAAAATGACAAGGGGGGGGGGGGGCTACAGTTAGAAAAGAACCTAAGTAAAGAAGCAGTGATGACTATTTTGCCAATGAACGCTACAAAAAGTAACAAATCTAATTGAAATCCCTCAACTCGTCCATGAACATTAGTTTTGCCTGAATTATGTCAAATAGATGGATTTTCATCTGCAATAAGGACTATAGCTCCCATGATCCATCTCCATGCCTGGATCCCAAGCTTGGAGCTATGCAGCGGGACGCTGTTGGCTTAATCACTATCTTGTAGACTGTATGCAGCTTCCTATGGGAATTCCTGTGAAGAGTGGAGGGGCAGTTGGAATGTAAAGAACTTGGCACAACCCTGACATAGCCAGCTGCCTGGACGGTCAGTTGCGGAGGTGTAAAATAGCGCTTTCACGTTATTACAAAGCCAGCCCACAACCGTATTTATGCAAACTATAAACTATCTTCATGTAAAGTACATTGCGTCACAGTCCGCTGGAAATAGTATTTTCATAGCACTGTTCCACTCATTAAAATATGTAGGTCTAACACTAGCAACTGACAATTAGTCTAGCTGTCTCACATATTGTTCATTCAATTGAGAATAGCAGTCCATCAGAGAGGTCATTCTCACCGCATTTCTTTAACTGTAGAGTAATAAGAGGACTGACAGCTGAGGCCATATGTCCAAAGGCTGCACTGGGCGGCGGCTCTCTTTCAGCCATGGCCGACAATGCTAGCGTAACGTTAGCCACCTACATACCCTTGCCATTTTTTATTCCGGTGGTATTTCATTTATAGATAGAAAACACACAACTTACAAACTGTGATTGAAGACATATTTCAATTAATATTGGTGAATCCGAATTTGCAAAATAAAGTTACGTTGGAAACTAACTAGCGGATAACGCTAGCATCTCGCTTAAATGAACATTTTACATACGTTAACCAGCATCTTCATAACGTTATCATTACAGTTTCGAGGGATAATCATAACAGTTATAGTAGCTGACGTTTAATATAACGCTAGCTACCGACTTATGAATGTTTAAATGCAACGCATGTAACGTTATGTAAATGCAAACTGGTGTTATTTGGTAGGGTGGCTAACAGATCATATCTAACGTTAACCTACAGACGGCTTTAAAAGCAAACTAGCAAGCCGTCCATCGCTGTTTCAAATTAGCATACTGTAATAAGCATTCAACAACAAGAGAGCTTGTAGCTAACGTTAGCTAACGTTAGCCACCGAGCTAGCAAACCCGTAGCAGTCAGGGAACACAAATTGAATTAGGAATTGGGCAACTTGGAAAGTACGGCCTACATTGTGAAATTTATCTGTTTAACAATTGCCAATTCGTAAATAAAAATGCAAGCATTCTCATACCTAGGTCTGTTTTCGAAAGCGCTTACGAATGTGAGCTTGTGGTTGTCCAGAAGGATCGACGACGAAGGATGCTAGACTGCTCTGCTCCCTGGGACGGCTGTTTCTTTTCTTTTCTTTTTTTTACCAAATGTGACGTAATTTTCTGCAGCTCTACGGGAAAAAACGATGAATACCGGAAATGCCCGAAACTCTCAGATCATTATGCGCGTGCTCAACACAAAATTAGTTTGGCCTACTACTTCAGCTTATTTTTTTTACGCTGATTGTCATATTCCTATAGCCTAATGTTAAGCGACACTAGTGGTTGTGTCATAAATCAGCAATCACTGAATATTACAATCAGCTTTATTGACCAGATAAGTCTACACACACAAGGAATGTGACTCCAGTTTTGGTTACTGTCAATGTACTTGCACAAAAAAAATCAAACAAGGACAATAAAGCTGAGCGAGGTAAACATGAATATTGACTACTATATATATATATAATATATTTTTTTCAATATTGTAGTCAGATAAGCAAAAAATACAGACAACCTAACTAAGAAAACATGTAATTTGGAATAGAGTGGAATACATTTTCCGACCCAGTTGATTTTAAAGGTGTAGTTCAGGGTGGTAAAATCTAAAAAGTTAAGGCAACCAAAGTATTCATCGTCACAGTAAATAATGGGTTTTGTTTTTTTTCCAAATAAACTCAAATAGCATTTTATAGTTATACCTTAACCAGTTGTTAGTAGAGTTCTACCTCTTAAGGACAAATCTCTCTGGAGCCATAGATTGATTCTTTTCTGAGTTTTATTAATAATTGGGCCAGAATTGAAATTGTATTGTTCATTTTTAGTTTTAGTTATCACAATACTTAAATATGTATGAATAAGGATGTTCACAGTGTGTAATGGGCCAAAGTTCACATTTATTTATATTTAAACAAAGACTTGATGCTGCAGAACATATTTGAATGTGTTTAAATGCAACAGGAATTAGAATTGAATCTTTCAAAAAGTGGAGTGTAATCAGCATCCGACTTGTCTGTCAGCAAGATAAATACCTTGAATATTACTTTCAAGAATTAATGTTGTAGAGTGTGGTAGCAAAGAGAAATAAATAAGAGGAGACAGGGCAGCCTTGACAAACACTTTGAGGTAACTGAAAACAAGGTGAGGTATCATATTTAAGTGTGATTGAAGCAGTACTATTTGAGTTAAGTCTTTTTTGTTGAGATGAAAATAAAAGTCAAGTTTGAAGATGGTGATGGTTGGAGCAAGGCACTGAAAGTAGGGGGATGGGAAGTAGGGTAAGCGCCATTGGCCCCCACCATTTTACACCACTGGCCCGATTTTGCGTCACAGGTGTGATCCCATTGCAAAATGGTTTCTTGTTTAATCCTTTGATGGAGGGTTTTAGAACTGAAAGCTGGTGCTTGACATTTTTAGAATAAACTAGATAAACTCTAGTTATGCTCGGACCACACCCATCTCCAAACTCAGCTATCATTTTGATCTCAACTACATACCAGTTTTGTGACTGTATCTTGCAGTTATTGGGCCGGTCTATAGTAAGACTTGTCTTTCTGTGCATGTCGACATGCACAGAAAGACATGCTTCTTGCAGCTCATGCACATTGTTGCATTAGAATTAATGCTAGTCAATGCAGGGCTAGGTGTTTAAATTTTATTCTAGGGCATTGTGCTCCCATCACTGCAGAAAGCATTGTAACTTTACCAATGAATTTACTTTCAATGACTATCCATTATTAATGCTAAGCTATAAATACTGTGCTTAACTGTGAATAAAAAGCATTTGATCCCTTACCTAGTCTTTCTACAACCAAGCCAAATTCTCTGGGTGGACAAAGCAGAGAAAGGGGAGGTAACCATTCCAGATCGGCCCATCTGAGCTATCATTTTCTCAAAGGCAGAGCAGGATACCCAGGGCTTGGTTTACACCTATCACCATTTCTAGTCACGGGGGACCATAAACAGGCTTGTGGGACTCACATTAATGCTAAAAAACCTCATAAAGTGAAATTTTCATGTCATGGGACCTTTAAACCCCCCTTTTTTCTGGTGCCCTTACTTGGACCACACCCATTTTCTAACTTGATCTCAACTACACAACTGTAATGTTTGGATGGCAAACAAATGCCTACATACAGACTCAGTCACCAATTGTATGTCAATGGACCAACACCAAAAAGTTTAATGTCAATTTGTCTCTTTTTAACACTTTCTCTATCGCATCTCTCCACAGAGTTACATATTCCATATGTACGGGGGACTGACCCACTGGGGCAGTTGATGTGGCTATCACTTTAAGACACACCACTTTGTAGCTCATGCACGGGCATAAAAGGCCGAGGTGTGCACGGGTTCACTGATTTTTATTGACTAAAACATTATGTGAGTGGCCTTGACTGTGCAACAGGAGACATGTGAGCACTTGAAAGCTACAAGTCAGAGAAAGGAAGATTCTTACACCCACTTACCATGTCTGAGAAGAGAGCTGGTCTCCAAACCCCTTTCAAGATTTCTCATCTGCCTTTCCTCACTTGTGTTGATGTCAAAAATATGTAAAAAGCTGAAACTATCATGCAGTGTACTTCCAGATACCAATGTGGCAAGTTCTCTGTGATTTGGCTTAGAGGGCCGGATGTTGAGTCTCAGGTTCTGCCTTTTGGCATTTCACTAGCTCCCTGGACCTCACCACAGTATGGATGCAGCCATTACACTCATAGACAGCAAGGGGCTCCAACCCTCAGTCATCTCAGCGATGGGCTGATTTGTTCGGCCTTGGAAGAGCAATGTCATGTGGATTTGCTCTTGGAGCCTGGGCCTGTGCCTGAATGAAGACACACACAAAAACAAGAAACAAAAATGATCCTGCCCTCCCAGGTGTAAACAATCCTGGGCATGGTTCTAGATTCCAGAAGGGCGAAAGTAGTTCTGACTCCAGTGAGGCAGCTGGTCCTCAAAGCTTACATTTGCAAGTTCCAGCTGCCCTCTCAGGTCAGTTGGGGGCTCTGCCTTCGCCTCATGGGCTCAATGGCAGCCATGGGGTTCCCATCACCCTCCTCTACATGAGACCAATCCAAAGATGCCTGCCAAGCTTGGGCCCATTGTTCTCTGTGGTCCTACCAGACCATGGTGGTGGTCTTGCAGGGGCACAGAGCCCTGTGCTGGTGGCGGAGTTCTGCAATAGTAAGAGGGAGTACGCTGGGACCAATGGTTTACAGAGAAAGCACCCGGTCTCCGCAGATTTAATTGAATTCAATTCAATTTTATTTTTTTTATAGTATCATTTCATAACAAGAGTTATCTCAAGACACTTTACAGCAGCATGTTTTTAATGTCGTCAGCCATTGTCAAATGCATTCTGGTATTTAGCATTTACAGCAGGTAACATTATACAGGTAGAGCAAAAACCCACCCCCTATATTTGCATCTCTATTCACATGCCAGGATTCTGTACAGCGATGCCCGTGCTCCACATACACACACACAGCTAAAACAAAAGCTGTTGGTTTGTAGTCAAACTGTTCATCTTAGTTTGCCGGTAATCTTGACATTTTGACTAATTCTTACAAACTTAACGGCTGTCTAAATGAACTATCCTCTCCGCTGGAGGGGTAAATGGATGCATAAAAGACCAAAGCAGATGCATGTGGCTACTTAATATGCCGGTGAATGACGCAATGTTATGTTCGCCTTCTTCATTCTTGATGATGCTGGTTGTATTATTTTGTAACAGCATTGTTTCATTGCAAATGAGGCATACATGATGAATGCACAGCCTGCTTATCACTCCCTTCAGCTGGGCTTTTCCACGTCAACCTTTCGCTTCAGCCTCTTTGACAGCTACATCTTTAAATGACAACAGACGTTTCTTTCTGCAAGCATTTTCCACTAATCAGGACACTGCATACTACAACCATGTTTCAGTAATCACAGACTTTAACCATCTCTCAGTGAACAGCATCCTAGTCTGAGATCTTCTTCTAGTTAAAGAGCCAGTTATCATTGTGGAGTTTCCATGTTTATAAGGAGTTTACTATATTAGGTATAAATTACTTTTTTTCTTTAATTGAAAGCCCAGCTCCTGGAGTGTCTGCTTAGAAAAATTCTGGCCCTTAGAAAATGATGACCACTGCACTACAGTGACAAATGACCAGCATGTAGGCTGCCTACCAGGGGCAAAACAACATGTTTTGTGGCATTGCTCATTTTTGTCTAGCACTAGCAACCCCTGGGACACTGTATGTAGGACACTGGCTAAATGAATACATCTAATTAGCTCATACGGACTACTTAGGTGTGTAGAAGCTAGCTGCTAGTCTGGGCTGTGGACATTAGTCAAATGTATCAGCAGTGTGAATGGTAAAGGGAGAGCTCAGGTTTTTTGGAGAGCTTGTGTGACATGTGTTATGTTATAATTACATGTATATACATTTGTATAGATGTTTATACATTTGTTAAGATCTTTCTTTACAAAATAGTTTTGGATTCGTTAACCCTTGATCAATTTTCACTACATAGGAGAAATACCTCCTCGTTGTTTTTGTTTTTTTTAAATGTAAGGAACTTTTTTTTAACTATGTTACCTTTTTAAATTAACTACTTATTACTTTTACTTGAGTAATTTTTCATATAGGTATTTTTTACTTATAATTGAGTAATATTTCATCATGGTATTGGTACTTTTACTTGAGTACAATATTTTAGTACTTTTTCCACCTCTGGCCATCCATATGCACGACCTTCAATTTCCGGGATTGCTCCATTGCCGCCGGGAATTCCGCCGGATCACACTATTTTTGGCCGGATAGCTGTTACCTTCCGCTTTCTCTGTGTTGGAATTTTAAACTCCAGTCGATTAATGAGGACTATGGTTACCTGGTCCTCAGATCTCTGCAGGGTAAATCCAGACAGCTAGCTAGACTATCTGTCCAATCTGAGTTTTCTGTTGCTCTACTAAAACAAATTCCTTCCCAAGGCTATTTTGCAGCGGCACCTGTGTACAACACATAGCGCCTCTGGGAGACACTGCATAGCAATGCCTTGGAGCTGAGAGCTGTTAACCTAGCACTTTACCAGTCCCTGTCCAGACTGAGAGGTCATCATGTCATTGTCACGAGGGGGGTCTGGGCTCGCTTGTTCTGGTCAAACTGGCAACCAAGCTGTAGCTGTGGGCACACCCCCTCTTCTGAGAGCATTGCATGTGCTGGGGGAAGCTAAATCAGGGATGGGACACTCTGGCTCAACTGGGGTCTCAGGGTCTGCTTTGCGCCTTTCCTACCTTCACTCTCCTCAGGCCTCTTCTTTGAAAATTAAGGCTGACGGATTGAGGCTATATCTGTTGGCTCTTCTTTGGATCTACATGTCATGGTTTTCAGCTATTCCTCTTCTTCTCTTGGAAGAGATGCTGTGGTGCCCCAGCTCCGGAGGGACTTGCTGTCTCTGGTGCTGTCCTAGCAGGGCTGAGGCTGGTGGCTTTGCCCCTGTTAAGGACTGCCTCCTGGTTTGGGCTTGCCAGAACGGGTGGTAAGGAGGGCGGCCACATGGTACAAGCTTACCAGGTGGATCACTACTTTGCGACTGTATGGGTTATGTTGTGTGCCAACCCAGCTGGCGGCAGGAATGTTAGCTCTACCCTGTAAGGAATTGTTGGAGCCATTCATTATTTTGTTATTGTTGGAACTAGTCATTGTTTTGTTATATTTAATAGTTAAATATTTATTTATTTCATTTAAGGTTTGCATGAATCGTACAGCTGCATAAAATTGTTTATATCATTAGTATTTCAATTTTTGGTTATTTTTTAGTATCTGCTAGTGCTTTTGTTTGGAAAGTTCCATGCAGCCTTAGCCACCTAGTGAAGTCTACATATAGAGTTGATCAGGTATGTGGGATACTGGGGAGGGCTGATGGATTTTACCAGAGCCTAGAGACGCCATTGCTCCTTTGTGTGAAATGTTTGTTTGCCGAGAATTGGATTAATGAACCTCAAAGAATGCCATCTCTGCCTGGACAAGGACCGTTTTTACCTCTGCGAAAGATGACTTTGAGTTCTTAGTTTGTTTTGTTCACTCTGAGAACAAATCTCCACTACAGGAATGATGGCAGTGATCAAGGCAGTGTGTGCTGGTGCTTTTACTCTGAAAGAGCATGACTGTTCCTGGTTTCTCAGAGGCTTCCAGGGGCCAGACCTTTTGTCCCTTTTTGGGGTTTGGATGCGGGCCTTGGAGCACTTCAGCATCCATCCAGGTCTGAAATAACTCTTCCTTAGCACTGAGTTCCACCTTTTGCCAGGTTTTATTGCTTCAAAGTGGCTGCTGGCACCTCCTTTGGGGAACGGTGCTAAGTGCCACTACGCAGTGACCAACATATTGGCCACACCACTGTGCCAGTGAGGTTGTTTGGCCCGGCCAGGGGAGTGTTGGTATCCTGTCAGTTGGCCTTGCAGAAGGCAGGCTTCCGAGTTATCCTTTCACGCCCTTCCTTGCGTCTTGTGGGGTTTGTTAATTGAAATACCAGGGTGGAGTATCCTGGGGAGTGTGGGGATGCTTTTCTGTCTCCTCGCTGGGTGTCTTACAGTGTCCCCTGTAAATATGTAATATGTAACTCTGTGGAAAGTCTCGACGCGATAAAGAATGTTCGGTTACAAGGTAACCTTGGTTCTCTGAGTGAAGAGACTATCTCTCCAGGGCAAGGCCACTTGCAAAACCGTTTCAATTAAAGAAAATCAGTGAACCCATGCACACCTAAGCCTTTAACGCCTGAGCATGGGCCACGTAGTGCTGTGTCTTAAAGTGATATCCACGTCAACTGCCTCAGTGGGTCAGTCCCCTGTACATATGGAATATGTAACTCTGTGGAGAACTAGTCTCTTCACTCAAAGAACCAAGGTCACCTTGTAACCGCACAATACAACACAAAAATGACAAGTGCACTTAATCTTTAGTCAGTTGGACTCAGGTTGTTTTATTTATGATTTTAAGTTACCCATAGTGGATATAAATTATTCTGTTATTAAATATACTCTACAAACAAGCAACAATGATTCCACTAGTCTAGTATGTAAAACGGCAAACTTAAAATTATTGTTTTGACACACTGTTTTTTCTTTTGCCAGCCAAGGGACAGAGATAGCGCCAATGTTTTCAGCTTCATACTATCAAAGAGCATAGGTCATTTAAAAAGGTACTGTATAATATGCAGTGCTTTCCTCAAAAACCAATGTATAGACTAATACAAAAGTATAAAAGTATTATAAAAGGAAATACAAAAGTAATCACTTTAACAATCAATATATAATATATAAAGTAATTACTTATCACCAAATAGTAGGGTGTGGTGGTGTCTCTTACCACTGTATCTGTTGCCATTTTCTCTTTTCTTCTTATTCAGGTTGTGTAACCCCCAGCCATTAACAGCGTGCAGTGCAACTGCTGCTTTGCCCCTCAGCGTCTCATCCCAACACACAAGTGTCACAGACATAGAGAAACATCCAGGATGAAGCTCTGCATTTATTCATGATCTGGCAGTGCTGCACCTTTTCATGGAGGTGAGTAAGTTTATTTGTTCTTAAGAATACAACAATCTAAAATGATTGTTTTATTACTCTGATTCACTGCTTTGTATGGCACTCCCTTTCTTCATTCTCTCTCTAACTCGCATGACCACGGCTGTGTTCTCTCTCTGGCTCTGAGCTTGGGAGGAGGTGCTTACACACAATAAATTCCCAATAAATGTACATGGAAATCATACAAATTACAGTGCTTAACTTATCATTTATTTTCGCACGTATGGATAACAGGCTGCTTCCTGCGTCCAATGTTTAGCTGCTGCCACTCTGGATAGGGAGGGTTGAGCGTAAAGCCCACGCAGCGCTATTGGCTACTTTAAATCGCAATCAATAACCAAGACAACCTCCTCCCTAGCTTTGTGTTGATACCGGAAATGTAAAAATATGCAGATAGAAATAGCGCTCTGACTTCCTTTTCATCAATGGCTTAGCTACAGAGTTGTAGATAAAGGGCTGCGGTTACAGGCGCTTGGTGCAGTTTGTCCCTAATGACAAGTATGTCATCACGGTAAACAAGATTTATTTATTTTTCACCAAGCAGTCCTTTCGTAAAACCATATGTGCCTGCATTGTATTATTGGCTGTGATCACAGTATCCCAAACATATGGAAAAGTGATAAAGGTCTAACTTATGTCTTCCTTTCCATAGAAGAAATACAGATTTGTATATTATATCAACAAGGTGTTAGAAATACATTTAGTGGATTAAAGCATGTGATTTAAAGCAGGATTGGTAACTATTTCCAATATAAACTTTTTATAAACATTCTTTGAAATTGTGTTTACACCCAGACAGCAATAAGGAACTTATTGGCTCTAAAAAAGAAGCAGAAAAAATCTGTCATCTGTACTTTATAATATATTGTTTGGAATTGCCTTTTACACCCTGACAGCAATAAACAACTTATTGGCTGTGTTTGCTGGACTTACAGCTGCTTAGAGAATAATTGCAACTAAAGCCACCTCGTGACTCGTCCACTCGTACATGGATCCTTTCTTTTTTGGACGTGACATATATGGAACAGCTCGCATAGGTGGAGCCCCGGGAAGGACTTTGGACACTTGTTGTAGCATTGCTGACTTATTGAAGTCCATGTTGTGAATTTGTGCTGCAGCCTTTGTCTTTTCTTTGCATAATGTGACTGGTCCCTTGTCTTTGTCTGTGTGTGTCTGTTTCTGTTTTGTCTCCCTCACTCCCGTTTTTTTCTTTAATATTACAAATAATCTCTTAGGATTTAAATATCCAATTGAATTTAAAAATCCAATGACATATTTTATTGTCTACCAATTCAGTTCCAAATAAATCTTTACAGAGACAAGTCATACATCTTAAAGCCAATGGATACTGTTGCTCTTCACCTAACTGGTTCAAAATCAAAAAAGGCACCTGACCAAGCATGCCATCTTTACAGCACCACTAGACTGTTTTGGAATATGTGCTTATGACATCTGACAGCCCGTCTTTGACAGACGGGCTGTCAGATGGGTGAGGGGGCACGCAGTGAGCTGCCAAGGGCCAAATCTCCAAACACATTGGCATAGGAGTCTTTGAGGAACTGGACGTAGTTCTGCAGGCTTCGGTTGGTGCTGTCTGACTGCTCAAGGCGATCCTTCACATCCTGCAGTCGGCTGTGGTACCGTCGCTCCACCTGAGCATCATAAATGCAAACCTTGTAGACCTAGTGATACAGCTAATACATATGAAGACTAATACTAATAATGAAGGCCTTTACCTCCTCTTTGCTGCGTCGCAGTTGGTTTATTTCTGAGGTAGTCCTGCTAAGTTGAGTCTCTAGGTCCAGTATCTTGGACTGGGTGGAGCGTTCTTTAGAGGCAGCAAGTCCTCTGGTCTCTGACATCTGAAGATAAATAATAATAATTGCTTCCCAAAACAATAAAACAGACCAGTCATACAAACATCAGGTTTTTTAAAATAAGAAAAATGTAAACTATTTGGTGTATAAAACCTGTACAGTGTAGGTAAGAGTAGAAAAAACAATATATAGATATATAGAATTATAATAAATAAAAAGAATAAAGGGAGGTTTGGTTAACATGACTCTTATAAGCAAACAATAGAAATAATAGACGTAATAAATATGATGAAATAATAGACGTAATATAGAAACTAAACTTTAAACCACAGAGATTCAGTTAGAAGCTACAAACGTACTGTGAGCTGAACACAGAGTCCGCGGTAATCCTGATCTCATAGTTATGACATCTTTTCTCACAATTACCAGATAGTGTCTGGTAATATGGGACAGTAACTAATGATTACGAGATAAGGTGTCTAGTTTTATTTTCTTTTGTGAATGCAATGCACTTCCGTAGAAAACAGCTCTAGTGAGACCAATGTTCAGTTTCAAACCTGCTGGCGAGCATCACCCAGAGCCTCCTCCAGCTTTTGGTTTAGCAGCAAACATTCTCTTGTTTTTTCTTCCAGACGGAGCTGATTGCTGTGGATGGTATCTTCCCGTTTGCCAATGACCACTAGCAGGTCGCTGTTCTGACTGCTAGCCTCCTCCAGTTTTCTGCAAGGTTACACAAGACAGGAAAGCAACAACAACAATAAAGAGTCAGAAACCTATATTAATATGGCCGCTGAAAAAGGAGCACAAAAAGATTTGTTTAAATCGGTGTTAATGGGCACTTCACTTTTGCCAAGAAAATTCATCCACCTCACAGGTGTGGCATATCAAGATGCTGATTAGACGGCATGATTATTGCACAGGTGTGCCTTAGGCCACAATAAAAGGCCACTCTAAAATGTGCAGCTTTATCACACAGCACAATGCCACAGATGTCACAAGTTTTGAGGTAGTGTGCAGTTGGCATGCAGACTGCAGGAATGTCCACCAGAGCTGTGGCCCGTGAATTGAATGTTCATTTCTCAACCATAAGCCGTCTCCTACTGGCCTCACAACCGCAGACCATGTGTAACCACACTAGGGCTTTGACTTTTCACCAAAAATCATATTCAAAGTTTGTTTGTTTATTAATATTTGAATATTTATTAATACAATTTTGACCATTAAATGCCTTCAGTAAGATCTGTATTGGTATCAAACTTAAGTTGTATATGTTCTGTCCACCAGAGGGCAGTGTATCAGTCACCAGAGGGCAGTGTATCAGTCATTGTTAATAGGCAGGCAATGATGTTTTCAGAAGAAAAACACACTGTCACAGTATGCTTTCGACAGATTTTATCCACTGTTCTTATATCACGTTAATGGGCCTCATATCTCCGCAAACAAACTGTCAGAAAATCTGTCGCTGTATTTTGACGGGGCATAGGGAAGGCCTTGTGAAGGAGATAGCATGGAGTCGATTCTGGCCTGACTGCCTCACCCCCAATCCCTCCCCCTCCTCCCCTTTCAGCTTGCCGGGATGTAATGTTGACAGGTGAGCTCTCAAGTTGCTCGTCATCACGTGGTATGTGAGTTAGGTCCAACATATTTTACATATCCATTTGTCCTTACTTTCGATTTTTTCCTGTTTTTTTGGGAAACCAAATAGCGCCACACGTTGCTTTTTAATCTGTCAGGAGTATAGATTTTGAACTCTTCTTCAGGCGTGGTTGTTGTCGCGTTGTTTTGGTATACAAAATAGGCGCTAACCAGGACGCTAACGTTACAGGAGCCCAAATTACCAATAATTGCCTTGCTAAGAAATCGTTATTCACAACTTGAAAATAATACAAAAAATAATGCCCATAATATTAAAGGCTGCCTAATATTCGTTTCGAATATCATTATTTTTTTAAATATTCAAATTATATTTGACGAAGTTCGGCGTCAAAGCCCAATACCACACCAGCCCAGGACCTCCACATCCATCATCTTTATCTCCAAGATGATCTGAGACCAGCCAACCGGACAACTGCTGCAACAATCGGTTTGCATAACCAAAGAATTTCTGCACAAACTATCAGAAACGTCTCAGGAAAGCTCATCTGTGTGCGTCCTTATTGGAGTCTCGACCGCAGTTTGTTGCTGTAACCGACTTGAGGGCAAATGCTCACATTCGATGGCGTCTGGCACTTTGGAGAGGTGTTCTCTTCACGGATGAATCCCGGTTTCCACTGTACAGGGCAGATGGCAGACAGCGTGTATGGCGTCGTGCGGGTGAGTCCTTGGCTGATGTCATTGTTGAGGATTGAGTGGCCCATTGTGGCGGTGGGGTTCTGGTATGGCCAGGCATATGTTATGGACAACAAACATGGGCGCATTTTATTGATCGCATTTTGGATGCACAGAGATACTGTGACGAGATCCTGAGGCCCATTGTTGTGCCATTCATCCACAACCATCACCTCATGTTGTAGCATGATAATGCATGTCTCATGTTGCAAGGATCTGTACACAATTCCTGAAAAAAATCCCAGTTCTTGCATGGCCAGCATACTCACCGGGCACGTCACCCTATGAGCATGTTTGGGTGCTCTGGATCGGCGTATACGACTGTGTGTTCCAGGTCCTGCCAATATCCAGCAACTTTGCACAGCCATTGAAGAGGAGTGGACCAACATTCCATAAGCCACAATCAACAACCTATGCAAAGGAGATGTGTTGCACTGTGTGATGCACCAGATACTGACTCGTTTTTCCTCCTATGCAAAGTCACTTTAATAGCTGTGTCTCAGAGTGTAAATGTGTGTGAGTGTTTATCTGATGAGCAGGTGGCACCTTGTACGGCAGCCTCGGCCACAATGTGTGAATGTGTGTGAACGGTTCCTGTAGTATGCAAAAGCGCTTTGAGTAGTCGCTAAAACTAGAAAAGTGCTATATAAATACCGTCTATTTAATTATGACAATAACATTACACACTGTAGAGTAAGAAGAAGAAAAGGGCAGTCTCAGGGACCTGTTTTCAACATAACAACTTCTGAAAAATGAACGCCCTTTGTTACTGTTAAAACCTTCCTGAAAAAGCAGGCAGAGGAAGCTAAGGAGGTAGGCTACTGACTACTGAAGTCTGATTGCAGGTCACATTGCATTGGCCACCGCAGCGCGATGTGTTTCTCGAAAAGTTGACTCGGTCTCAACTTTGTGCTGCAGGCCGCTGCATTTCTTTCTGGTTCCTCCCTGTGGCACCCCCTGCCTCAGCCTAAATGCACTACCCCATTCAAAATGAATAGAGAGATCTGCGTTTTCAACACACCATATGAGGCAGACTCCGGCAATGTCAACGCACGCGAACAACCAACTTCTATAGACAGAAAATCCTGCAATTCTTGTGTAATCTCGTAATATCGCAATAACCCAGCTGCCGTTCAAGGTAACAAAACTGTTTACAAGAACACAAAGTTCTTCATAGATTGCTCTCAGAGTGCACTAAATTGATGCATGGAACTTTAAAATGTACAAACATTTCTTCAAGGAGAGTGAAAAAAGCTGTTTTTTCATATGCCAATATATATCTATATCGCAGGGGGAAAAAAGTCAGTTTTTTTTTCAATATTGTGAAGTCCTAATTACAAGAAAAACTGTCTGTGACTGAAATGGGTGTGTGTGATTCAAAATAACTTCCCATGGTAGGGATAGCAGATTGCTCCCACCTTGGAAAAATTGGCCTACATGATGACATTTTAAAATAAATGTACAGAAATTATTAGTAAAACCAATCATCCCTTTCCTCCTGGAAAATTCCCAATACACGGTTTGTCCTGTGGTGATTGATTGGTTGCAGTAGATTGAACCCCATTAAATTCCTCATCATAGCTCTCCTCTGCAAAAGGTTACAAGAGGCCTTTACATTGTTGCTCCTCCACTTCTTCAGTGGTCCTCTCCAATGTCCTCCAGCACAATGAAATAGTGGACTGGCCCTGTTGGCTGCATTATCCTGTGTGGTCCTTGCCATTTAGGAGCCAGTTTAACAGCAAACTATTTTTTGGCTTTTGAGAGAGGGGTGAGCATACAGCCACACTCTTTTCTTCCAACTCCAACTGTGCTTTGTGTGAGTTTCTTCTTGCACAAGCAATTGCTGAGCAATTTTGGGTATGGCAGTGAGTCTGGTGGGCCCGGTCTTGGCAGGGACATAGCATAGCTTCTAAGGGTCCGTGGCTGGGGTACCACTCGACTGGACGGCTGAATTGATGGCAAACCGGAATTTAGGTAAGTGTTTATCCCATTGCATGTGATTATTTTCTACAAATGATGCTATCATTGTTTTGTTTTTCCATCAGATTGTTTGTGGGTGATAGATTGTGGTCATTTTGTGACTGTTTTGGTTCCGATCTTTGAAGATGTTAGCAACAAACTGGGGCCTTTGTCCAAAAGGCCAAGTCGCAGAGCTCCTAACAGGTTAGGATATCCCGGGTGAGTATTTTCGACACAGATTTTGCTTGTAGCTTTTGTCAGGGTAAAAAGCTCAACCCATCGGGGAATAGTAGTCGACAAAGAGTGAGTTCATCTTTGAAATTTGTCTGAAATGGACCCATTAATGCCTGATTTTGCGGCAGCTTTTGTGAAAAAAAGAATTGCAATAAAAGTAGCAATGTCTTCTGTATTTTTGTTGCGATGAAATTGCAGGAGAGTGAAAATTACAAAAACAGATGCAATTTGTTTTTGTATAATTCTTTAAAAAATAAAGAAAACTTGTTTCAGGGAGAATAAAACTGCTTTGGGCTAAGTGTTCCTAGTAACCTTACCAAAAAGGCTCAGGATGCTGCAAATGCTGGTATAATATAAAAAATGGCTGGTGGATTTAAAACACAAAATAATAATTTACTATTGAATTAATCAAATTTTAAGATACAGTATCTGTCAGTGTCTGGTTCATGTTCACTTTCTAAAAAGTTAATGGCTGGCTTGGGACACGCATTCACTTGCGGTTTGATGAAGTACTATATTGGCCTTAACCTTTTATTGCACATACGATAACGAGCGTAGCTGCACTCAACTTAACTCATTGTCTAACACCGCGATTTCCCCACTGTGGGACAAATAAAGGTTTTCTTATCTTATCTTCTTATCTTAACACAAAGCGCCAAAGCCAGTGGAGAAAAGAAGTAGTAACTGACCTTTCCAAACTCTCCACTCGCTGCTGAAGCTGTCTTTTCTCCTCTAGCAGCACCTTGTTGTTCTGTCTTAGAAGCTCTACTTGGCTGCCCTGGGTCTCCACCTAAGCACAACAATAAACAAGTCCTTATCAGATGACTTGGACCGTATATCCAAGTATTTCATGTCCTACTTAGAGCTGTTACTGAAACTAATCGCATGTGTGTAGTCTTACTAAAGGTTCTAGCAAGATGGATGTTGTACTTGACATTTTTTTTTAATGCCAGCTGAAATAAATTTAATGGCAAAAGTTAACTTTAACAATACATTTGTTGTAAATATATAGTAGTCCCTATCACATACAAATAGTTGTTTTTAGTGCTACTGGAAATTGAAAGTGGAAATATGAAAATTCAAACCATATTTTCCATAAATGGTATGACCATGGTGTTTGTTTGTTTTTTGCCAATGGCATATCCACTGCTTTTGCTGAAAGCATAGAGCTTACTTCCTATTTAGTTCAATAAAACAATTTTCTTTTGTACCATAAGCATTCAACAAAATTTCCAAATGGGATTTGCTGAAAAATGTTGTATGAAAGCCAGTGTTTCACAGTAATACTGTGTGTATATATTGGCCTAATTAACCTATTTATATATTTTATTACCATGTTACACAGCTCTGTTTACACTTTTTATTTATTTTTGTTTTACACTTGCTTTGGCAATGTTAATGTCTGCTTCACATGCCATGCCTAACAGTGTAGCAGAACCAAGCATTAGTTATATATATATATATATATATATATATATATATATAAGCAGAAATATTTATAGTTATAGTTAGTGCCGCTGCGCCCCCTGTTATAACTCTGGCCCCCCCGTATGGGGACCACTGTTGTAATATGTGATTCATTTTTAAATTAGTTCTTTAACTTGGAATTCACATTATTATTTTGTGATGCAATCTTGAGCTTGCATGCAAAGGATTGTTGTGACCTTCATGCGGAGATCAGTCAGGGTTGTGCTAAGCTCCATGCTGCGTCTATCCTGGCTGCGCTCCCTGTCCTGAGCTTCCTGCAGCTGGAGTTCGGAGCGTCGCAAGGCTTCGGGAAGAGACTCCAGCTCCGCCAGCCGCCCAAGCAGCTCCCTGCGCACCTCCTCTACTTCCTGTTCCAGCTCCCCGCGCAATGCCTGGGCCTCCCGCTCCGCCTGAGCCAGCTGAGCATGGTACTCATCTGCTTCGGCCCGAGTTTTTCCAACCTGTGCAGCGTTGGTTAACAGAAAGAAAAACTGGCTTCAGACTTCTCATGAACATTGACTATGGGGCTGAAATCTGCTGTGCTATCTCCGACTGTTGCATACATTCATAGGAGTACAGTATGCTTCAGATACCTGGATCTTATAGCTGTCCAGCAGGCTTTCATATTGCTGGATTGAAGCTTTGACCTGATGGAGCTCTGACTGAGACAAGGCCAGCTTCTCTTCCACTGCAGAAGCTGTAGCCTGACAGGAACACGTGATATGTCATCAGTTGTCAAATTAACAGGACAGTCCATCCAGCCTAATGTAATATAAATCAATTCAAGTCTACAGGAAAAATGGGAATAGGAAGGATATTATCTACACAACAGATAATGTAGAATGTAGATGTAGAAATTTTGATCAGGGTATGGTCAGGTTAAAAAATGTGTTCTCACTTTAAAGTGAAATGCTGCTTTCTGTGGACTGTTGGGTGTTACCTTGAGAGACTGGTTCTCTAGCTTGGCAGCAGTGCTCTCTGTGGTCAGTCTATGTAGGTGATCCAGCAGGGCTTCTCTCTCCGCTTGACCTTTATTCCCTGTACTCTGCAGCTGCTCCGTCAGCTCTGCTAGACGGCTGCATCACAAAACACAAAAGCGGTCATATTTTCATCTATTTAATAAAAATGGCGGAGTTGTGAACCAGCAGTAGGGGCTCATTATATCTAAAAAGGTCAATGGCCCCTTCCCTACTTCCTACCCCCTTACTTCTGGTGCCTTTGCTTGGACCACAAACATCTTCATCTTCATTTTGATCTTAACCACACACCTGTAAAGTTTCTTGACTGCATCCTGCGACACTATCCAGAGACAGCCAAAAATATAAACACCTGGCAAAGTACTCAAATCAGGAAGATTGTCTTCATTCCAACTCTATCTATTTTCTCTCTCTGTCTCCTACTGAATCAGCTGACTGAGGGAGTTAGCCAATCATCTTGTTGCTGTCAAATTTAAGTACTGTTCCCTCTGCTGCTTTCAGCTTTCATTTCTGTGTCAGTTCGATGTAACCTCCTCCACCACATTCACCTCCACAAACAGCATCAATGGGTCCTTTCACTGAGCTCATCAGAAGTTCCCCTCCACATCACATCCATCCAGATCTTCAGCATTGGTCTTAACTCTTCATCACCACCACCACTGTCTAGACTCCATCGGGTGATATTCCTGTACAGGTCATGGCATCACTAGCCGTTAAAATAACGCAACAATGGGTCTAATCGCCAAAGACTCCAATTTCTTCATCTTTTCTGCTGTGTCAAATACATTAATTAAATTACTTTAAGCATATTTTCAATTAAGTATCTCTTGACTGAAATACTAACACGTATAATGTTGACAGTACATTTAAACTGAGTCCAACTGTGATTTTGCAGCACCACGGCCAAGTTCATATTTGAAAACCTTACAAAAAGCTAACAAAAAATATATATGAAATTTTATAAGATTTATAAGATTTTTAAAAGGTGATCTATTTTATAGCATTTTCAGGTTCAACCTTGTGTTTTGTACTAGAACATGTTTACATGCTTTAAGTAAATGCAGCGGCATTACTGCGCGCATGACGTTTACAGTTACTGAAAGTAGCCTCTCTAACCATTACAGTAAATCTTTAAAGAAAACACTCATACATTACTACAATACACTATTTAAAAAGCAATAGCCTATACAGAGCACATTATAACACTGTTAAAGTGCATTATCATTATTATTAGATGCATTACAGTGTCTCATTTTACTATGTTAGGAACCTTCCTAAGCAAAATTGACTATTTGACTGCAGCCTCTCTGTCTGAAAAAGCCCAGTCTGCTCTGATTGGTCAGTAGTCTGCATCTCACTGTTGTTGTTTTCTCCATCTCCGTACAGCCGGTGTCCGGCTTCAACAAAGTATACAGCAGAACTTTGTACCGTGAAAAACACCAATAAAGGCTTCTGAATCAAATACTACATAACCAGACATGTTTCAACAGTAATGTAACCCGAAATTGGGCAGAAATTAACAACACCTGCAAGCCAATATTACATCTTTCACTGCCCTTAGCATGTACCTACAGTGCCTTGCGAAAGTATTCGGCCCCCTTGAACTTTTCAACCTTTTGCCACATTTCTGGCTTCAAACATAAAGATATAAAACTGTAATTTTTTGTGAAGAATCAACAACAAGTAGGACACAATTGTGAAGTGGAACGAAATTTATTAGATATTTCAAACTTTTTTAACAAATAAAAAACTGAAAAATGGTGCGTGCAAAATTATTCGGCTCCATTATTTTCAGTGCAGCAAACTCACTCCAGAAGTTCAGCGAGGATCTCTGAATGATCCAATGTTGTCCTAAATGACTGATGGTGATAAATAGAATCCACCTGTGTGTGATCAAGTCTCTGTATAAATGCACCTGCTCTGTGATAGTCTCAGGGTTCTGTTGAAAGCGCAGAGAGCATCATGAAGACCAAGGAACACACCAGGCAGGGCCGTAATACTGTTGTGGAGAAGTTTAAAGTCAGATTTGGATACAGAAAGATTTCCCAAGCGTTAAACATCCCAAGGAGCACTGTGCAAGCGATCATTTTGAAATGGAAGGAGTATCAGACCACTGCAAATCTACCAAGACTTGGCCGTCCCTCTAAACTTTCAGCTCAGACAAGGAGAAGACTGATCAGAGATGCAGCCAAGAGGCCCATGATCACTCTGGATGAACTGCAGAGAACTACAGCTGAGGTGGGAGAGTCTGTCCATAGGACAACAACCAGTCGTACACTGCACAAATCTGGCCTTTATGGAAGAGTGGCAAGAAGAAAGCCATTTCTCAAAGATATCCATAAAAAGTCTTGTTTAAAGTTTGCCACAAGCCACCTGGGAGACACACCAAACATGTGGAAGAAGGTGCTCTGGTCAGATGAAACCAAAATCAAACTTTTTGGCCACAATGCTAAACGATATGTTTGGCATAAAAGCAACACAGCTCATCACCCTCAACACACCATCCCCACTGTCAAACATGGTGGTGGCAGCATCATGGTTTGGGCCTGCTTTTCTTCAGCAGGGACAGGGAAGATGGTTAAAATTGAGAGGAAGATGGATGCAGCCAAATACAGGACCATTCTGGATGAAAACCTGTTGGAGTCTGCAAAAGACCTGAAACTGGGACGGAGATTTGTCTTCCAACAATGATTCAAAACATAAAGCAAAATCCACAAAGGAATGGTTCACAAATAAACGTATCCAGGTGTTAGAATGGCCAAGTCAAAGTCCAGACCTGAATCCAATCGAGAATCTGTGGAAAGAGCTGAAAACTGCTGTTCACAAACGCTCTCCATCCAACCTCACTGAGCTCAAGCTGTTTTGCAAAAATTTCAGTCTCTCGATGTGAAAAACTGAAAGAGCACCGTACACCCCCAACCACTCAGGACGCTGGTTCAGCTGGCAGCTACAACCTAGAGCACATGACTAATCATAGAAGGCTGAGAGTAGGAAAAACCGTTGAAAGCAGAGAGTTCAAAACAATGGGAAATCTGAAAATTTTAGCTTACGGTGTTCCTCTAAAATACATTTACCTCATTATTTGCAGCTCTGGTTATGTTTAACATGAAAATCCGACATTATAGATATGACAGAAAATACGGAAAAGCATAAAAACTTTCGATGCTTTCCTGCATGCCATTACTTAGCCGTCTTTCAGCTGTAAATAGCTCCTTCAAACAATGTCTCTAGTTTCATAGTTTATTTATTTATTTATTTATACTTGTCTGGAGCTGTAGCAGAGCTGTAGTTACCTGTTCAACAGTGAAAGTTCAATCTCCAGTTTACTCTTGTCTTTCACTTCTTGGGCATGGCGACTTTGCCAGGTCTCAGCTGCTGACAGAGCATCGATAACCTGCTTCTCCTGTTAAAAAAGTGAAATGTTTTTACTTGATACTGTTACAGAAACCAGTGCTAAAGATGAGTGGGGGTGTGTGACAGGGCTTTAAGATCTCTTTAAAGAAGAACAACTAAATAAGTGTTTCTTTAATGTATGGTCATTTAATAATTGACAAAAGCACTTAGTGAGGACGTTATAAGTTACAGTTAGTAATTTTACTAACCTGCCTGTGTATTGTGTGTCAATATGAAGCTTTACTTTAACAGCCTGCCTGCTCTGACAAGTCCCTACCATATCCAGCAGCTGGACGCTCAACTGGCCGGCAGTGTCCTCGCTGCGTTCTGCTCGCTGTTTCTGGGCTCGTGTGGCTCGTTTCGTAGCCTCTCGGCCTGCACTGGCCTGCTGCCTCAGCCTCACCAGCTGCGCCGTCAGATGCTGCGTCTCTGCCTTCTGCTGGTTGGCTGCTCGCTCCAGGTTCTGAACCAGTGAAAAGGACAAAACCATTACAGCTCGATTCACTGTTTGTGCTTTCTATTAGTGCAGCGGATTATCATACACCAGTTCAGACATATTGAAACAATGGCCTTCAGTGTCCTTTATGATCAAATAACTCAAACTTTTACCATCTACATAATTATAATACACACCACCAACAATAGATAATCACACATGATGGCACGTGCTATCACAGACAGGTCCTATGACAAACCTTTATCTGAACAGTAAGCCGGTTGTTCTCAGCTTCTTTGTTCCGGAGCTGTCTTTGTAAATGAGCTCTTGTTGACTCCAGACTCTTGGACAAATCAGCTGTGCTCTTGGCATTGTCCTGCATTACCAAAATACAGCAGACATTACATCAGGGACAAACACATATTCTGCTTTGACCCACATACTGTAACTAAGGGATTAAATGCCTCAGTAACATATAGCTTAGTTTTAGAAACCTTTTTCCGACAGCTTTACAGTTTAACAAAGCTGTATTTACAGTAAAAAGCATCCAAGTAATGACAGCCGTGCTCACAGTACCTTTTCAGAATCTATAACTTTGGAGAGTTGATTAATCTCTCTTTCCTTCTCTTGAAGTTTCACCACAAGATGCTGTAAAAGGAAAAGTGAGGCAAGATTTATTTAAAGAGCAAAGTTCATACACAGGGAAAACTTAATGTCTTTTACTCAAAAATAAAAATAAAAATACATTGAAAACAGTCAAAAGATTTTGGCTATTTAAAATTAAATAAAGTAGAATTAGTAGCCTTCTATCACACTCACAGCATTTTCTGCCTCTATGTCGACCAGTCTCTTGAGTAATGCGTCTTTCTGCTCTGGTTTTTGGATTGACTCCATCTGCTCAAAACACCAAGAGACATGAAAGTTAGTCATTCTGCTTAAAAAACATTTGCTGTATATTGCTGCTGAAAATCACAAAAGACATTGTTATGAGGTCCAGGAGTTGACATTATGACAATATTACCATAAGATGTATATACACTCACCGGCCACTTTATTAGGTACACCTGTCCAACAGACACACTTAATTTCTAAGCAGCCAATCACATGGCGGCAACTCAGTGCATTTAGGCATGTAGACATGGTCAAGACAATTCCTGCAGTTCAAACCGAGCATCAGTTTGTTGGGGAAGAAAGGTGATTTGAGTGACTTTGAACGTGGCATGATTGTTGGTGCCAGAAGGGCTGGTCTGAGTATTTCAGAAACTGCTAATCTACTGGGATTTTCACGCACAACCATCTCTAGGGTTTACAGAGAATGGTCCAAAAAAGAAAAAACATCCAGTGAGGGCAGTTCTGTGGGCGGAAATGCCTTGTTGATGCCAGAGGTCAGAGGAGAATGGCCAGACTGGTTCGTAAGCTGATAGAAGGGCAACAGTTAAAACCACCGTTACAACCAAGTTTGGGCAGAAGAGCATCTCTGAACGCACAGTACGAACTTTGAGGCAGATGGGCTACAGCAGCAGAAGACCACACCGGTGCCACTCCTTTCAGCTAAGAACAGGAAACTGAGGCTTTTGCAGAATCTATAAATTGGAGAAGATTGAAAACGTTGCCTGGTCTGATGAGTCTCGATTTTTCACTCGGATGGTAGGGTCAGAATTTGGCGTCTAAACATGAAAGCATGGATCCATCCTGCCTTTATCAACGGTTCAGGCTGGTGGTGGTGGTGTCATGGTGTGGGGAATATTTTTTGGCACTCTTTTGGGCCCCTTGGTAAATTGACCAGCGGGTGCAACGCCACAGCCTACCTGAGTATTGTTGCTGACCATGTCCATCCCTTTATGACCACAATGTACCCAACTTTGATGGCTATTTAGCAGGATAAATAAATGTCATAAAGCTGGAATCATCTCAGACTGGTTTCTTGAACATGACATTTTCTGCCTCTCAAATGGCCTCCACAGTCACCAGATCTCAATCCAATAGAGCATCTTTTGGGATGTGGTGGAACGGGAGATTTGCATCATCTGCAGCCAAAAATCCAAGCGACATGCAACTGTGTGATGCCATCATGTCAATATGGACCAAACTCCCTGAGGAATGCTTCCAGCACCTTGTTGAATCTATGCCACGAAGAATTGAGGCAGTTCTGAAGGCAAAAGGGGGTCCAACCCGTTACTAGCATGGGGTACCTAATAAAGTGGCCGGTGAGTGTATATATAAATTCGTCAACTGTCAGAAGCATTTATAAAATAGTAACTATACCCCTTAACATCTCTGGTTGTATGACCCTGAAACTCCACCAGTCGCGGAAGCGCCGCATTCCAGCTGTAGGGCTGCACGATTATGGCCAAAATCATAATCATGATTATTATGATCAATATTATGATCACGATTATTTGTTGATTTAAACCAAAACAAATGTTATTGTCACATAGGGCTCAGAGAGACGGCTGACTCATTATGAACGGGTCCAGCACGGGTCGAACAGCGGATACACATGTTGTGTGTATGAAATGTCTGTATCATCACTGCGCTGCATTTTTATGAACTATGATATTCTGGCCATGGGTCACATCTCTGGCCCAGGTCCAGCAGCTCCGTCTCATACGATATTACTCTACCAACTGAAGTTAGTTGCATTCAATAACTTCTTCTGTGTTCTTCGCCGTGGCGACCGCGATAACAGTTACCAGCGGAAACACTGGTACAAATACAGGTTTGCCTCTCATGCTTAACAATATACAGCTGTGTTAATAACGATTAAAACTGTGGACAAATGTCAGAAGTGTGGACCGGCGCTGTGTGGCGGGGCTGCGTGGAGAGTAAGAGGAGAGAGAGTAGAGGAGAGATCCAACACAGGCACGGCTTTACAGAAGAAATGGGTCATGTAACAAAAAATTTAACCATATCAATATAATAATATCAATAACCATATCAAAACAACATTGCAGCAGATGCGAGGACATTATGTGCACCAGTGCGTCCTAGAGAAAAAATATTACTCCTGTGAGCTAACAGAAGCTAACTAGCACCGCCACCAACTAGCACTGCTCACTGTTGTCTGAAAACAACACAGACTGGACAAAATGTTGCGTTTACTGGTAAACTGGTAAACCTTGAAACCGACGTATAACTGACTGCTATCTGTTGAATTGTCCTCCCGTTACTCTGTCCTCTGTCACTGTCTCCATCTAGCAACTAAGCTGCGCGAACAACTGACTGGCACATGAGCAGACAGGGGTTTACGGAGCGGTAGATGCGCTATGCAAAAAAAAAAACCCGGAGCGTTCTATGAAATGACGCATTTAAAAAAAAAATAATCACTCGATCACGCAAATTTGATCGTGGGAAGTCAAAATTGTGATCATGAATGAAAATTCGTTTAATTGTGCAGCCCTATCCAGCTGTGCCATGGTTGTGTTCCAATGTTGACCATGTGTCATACTAAACCAGGAGAGTCTCACAAGCTTTTTTGCCTGCCCAACTTGCAGATTTCGTTGTTTTGTAATTTTTTGGTGTGTTCCGTACCGTCGTCCATCGGAGGCCGGCGTATACGATAGGGAGTCGGGGTGTTTATTTTGAAAGTGGACACTCTAGCCCTTCCACTCCCTGCCTGACCAGTTGAATGCTCTGCGGTTCCGTCAAAAATAGACCTGTAGTGTATTTTTGCTGAGTTTTACAACACGCTGCATCGGGGCTGGTGGAATCACAAGCATTGCCTTGAGTGGCTGCGTTTGCTAGCGACGGCTGCAGCGCTCTTGGACCACCGCGCAGACGTCCCTGGTGGAATCTAGGGGTTACAGGCAATGTATTTTAAGCTTTATGGAAACATAGATTGATGAAATCCAACTTTGCTTTTTGCAGTCTAAAAAAGTGTCCAAAAACGCACAGTCCCCTCAGGCTGTTCTTTTAGAGTGATTCAAATATCGGACAGAAATGTATTGCATTGCACATCCAAATGACCCTATGTATCCAGTTGTACATCTGACTCTCTGGTGTATTAAAGGATATAGACAGTGTTTTGAAGATGCATTACACACCTGGGACCCATGCTGTTCTCTGAGAAGGTGCCGCAGACTTCGGTTTGTGGCCTCAAATGCCTCCAGCTTCTGTAGCAACAGCTCCTGCTGACGAGCCAAGACTGAAGACTCAGAGCCAGACAGCCTCTTCACCAGCAAGCAAAAAGACGGAGAGGAAAAAAGGTTAACCAAAGAAGGATGTGGGAACTAATTCTGACAAATCATTGAATTGCATCATATAATATTATATTATTTCTAACAACTAAATGTTCTGTTCTTTGCTCCATAGAAAGTCATTAAGACTGAAAACTTTTTTTCTGGATGGGACATAATATAAGTGCCAAATATTGAGTTAATACTCACACTGCCAATAGCACCGAACAATTTGGACACAGATTCTCGCAGGTCTGAGACTTGCTTGGCAACTGCTGTCCCATCCACCTCAGCCTCCGTCAGTTTCCTGTGCAGAGCATCTGTGTCTTCTGTACTGTCTCCGTCTTGTCTGCAAGACAAGACAGAAACAAGAGTCCATATTAACAAACTTGGTCTTAATATGTACACAGGAATATATGCGCTAATACATAGTCAACATGTAGTTTATGAAAGAAATTTTCATCACCACTCAAGGTTTCTGCATAAAAGACTACTCCCCTCTACTGTTGCACTAAATGCTTGCTCTTGGGGGAATTACTGGAATTGGTCTTTGTAAGTTACAGAGTGTGGTCTAGACCTACTCTATCTGTAAAGTGTCTTGAGAAAAGTCCTATTATGATTTGATACTATAAATAAAATGTAATTATATTGAGATCCTATTTAGATAACCGTTTGGCTGTGTTGTTTTGAGATTATAAAGAATAAAATGTCAAATTAGAGAAAAAAAAATGCTAACTAACAAATCTAATTTTGTCCACTTGAGCGGCATCAGATTCAGCAACTGTTTTTTACCCTGAATATTATGACCATGGATGTACACTTGTTCCAATATGCATCATAGCTGTAAAATTATTTCCATAAACATGAGATTATTAAGAAAATTAAGATAGCATAGCTCTAAATCACATGGACCAGTACTGAAAATCAGATCTTTGACAGTCTTAAAGATCAGAACTATATTCATCAAGAATCTCAGAGTAGGAAATAGTAGTCCTAAGTGGCCAAGAATTCTGAACTCATGTGTAGGGTATTTAGGAGAGCCCCAGATGTGTCAGAGTTACATGGAAATGGAAGTCAAGCAGAAAAAAAACCCATATGAAAAATCTATGTTGCAAAAATGCTGAATTACGAGCTTATTAAAAACACACGTTTTGTTTTGTTTATAGTGCAATACAAGTGACACAGCAACTGACTGACAGACAGACAGACATAATCGCTACATGTGCAACATATGCAAGATACGACACTATTACAGGCAATTTAATACAATGTGACAGAAAGGGCTGACTTGGACTTTTTCACAAGCTGAGTCAAATGTCTCCCATTTTAATTTAAATAGACAATGATTTACTTGTATGCTTGGGGGCGTAAGTGGCTAGCCAATGTTTACTTTCAGCATACTATGCAAATGGATCGTTGCCTATACACATAAAGCCTGCATAACAGTTTCTGCATTTTTCATTTTACCCTTGTGTAATACTTGAAGTCCCTTTCAGAAAACGTCAACACTTCATCATCATTTCTACTTTGTGGCTGAGAAAGTCGTAAAACAGGGATGTCCAACTCTCTCCCAGGAGTCATACTGTACGTCTCTGGCTACATGTCAGTGCAGCAAGCGTTATCCATAACTCTCAGTCCTACTATGAGGTAAGACTGGTTTTAGTTTGGCTTTCAATACGACTTCTCTTAGTGATGCTGAGACGCCTGATAAATAAAAGTGCTTAGTATAATAGTTGCCTGTTGTAGTCGGTCTCCTCTAGCATCTTCTCCATGGATTGGCGTAATCTTGTGTTCTCCCGCTCAGTCTCTTTCAACTCCTTAGTCATCTCCGCCAGCTCCTCCTCCTGCTCAACGATCACTCGGTGGGAGACACTCAGCTGCTCGGATTGACGCTCTAGCAGCTGCTCCTTCTTCCGCAGTTTCACCTGCACACATACAGATGTGTCAACATACATGTAGACAGACTCGCACAAACAATATGTTACTGGGATCTTTGTGGACCCATTAGCTCACTGTTGCTCTTTCTGTACCATGACCCCATCAAATGACATCATGGTGTGGTAATAATAAGTTTATAATTATTAAACTCAATCTATCAATCAATCAATAAAAACAACTCCATGTCATTTTTCAGTCAGTAGGGAGTTGGGTTGGTGGGTCGCTGGTTCAATCCTCGTACAGACCAAAGTACAATACAGGAAGACATTTTTTTTTTAGCTGTACATAACTCACACAAAGAATTATTTACATTTTTACAAACTTAAAACAAGTGGTAGAATGTAACTAAGTACATTTATTCCACTGCTGTACTTAAGTCCAAATGTTGAGGTACTTGAGTCATGCCACGTTCTACTTCTACTCCACTACATTTCAGAGAGAAATATTTTACTCCACTACATTAATCTGATAGCTTTAGTTGCTAGTTTTGCACTAAGTACTTTTACTTTTGATACATATTCCTGATGATACTTACATACCTTTTACTTACTTTAAGTAACATTTTCATTGCAGGACTTTTACTGTAACAGAGTATTATTACATTGTGGTATTAGTACTTTTACTGCAGTAAATCATCTGAATATTTCTTCCACCACTGTTTACCACTAGGCTTTGCTGTGTTTTGGTGCTGAGACCTGCAGGCTCAGCCATGGATTGGATGAATTTCTATCTCATGGCAATGCATCTCACCAAAAAAGATTTATTACAGCTTTTTGATAATTTCAATGGTTGATTTTTTTGCAAATTCTTGAAGAAGAGCATGTCCAAGTTTTTTTTTAATCCACTTTGTGTTTTTTTTGGCTTAACTTGGAGCTTTTTACATATTCATGGCGGGTTTTATAGAGACACATTCAGGGACGGTTGGAATATTGAAAATCTGATGAACAATTCGGTTTTTCCAGCATCTTTCTAGGGTAAGTGATTTTTCTTTGGTGATCTTTTAAACAAAAATGCTTTTTCAAACACACCTGCGGCTTTTGGGGTTAGGAGGGTTAATAATTAATGCAATGTTTGGCAGTGTGTCAGTGTTTACTATTGATGTGTTTACTACTGTTGTCAGGTAAACAATGTTACTTTCCTTTACTTTTTTTCTCTACTACCTCTTGCTTATTAACAGCTTATTGTTTGTACGCCCCCGGCCTTTTGGAAAATACTGCAACAAACAATGCATTGTGGAAATGTCTGTGTATACCATGCACATGCATTCTTGTAATTCGCAGCCATCTGCACAGTGTCTTGCGGAAGTATAAACAAAGCTTTAGTATATGGGGCACACAATCAACCAGATGCGCCACCAGGGGACTATTTGACAAAAGCAGAATTTATAAATCCAGGATATCTGAAGCATCCATCCAGGCTTTGTGCGTTTAACAACAACCAAGCCAGGCTGAGGAGGTGCAACTAGGTTAAGCCAGGTTGAAGTTATTCAGATAGATGCACGTTAACAAATTTCTTTAGCAGAATGTGAGGTCTGTTGCTGAAATGGAAGTATGATGAAGTGAAAACATAATTTTATAAAAAAAAAGATTTAAAAAAAAGAAAAGAAACAGCCTCTGTAATAAAACAGAGAGAGAAAGCGTGGGAAGATAAGACAATTACTGACCAAATTAATTCATAAGTAGCCTGAAAATAGTGACCACATTTCCATAATGTAACAGTTGTATTGTTGTGCCTTAAAAGTGAGCAGAAGATAATGTTCCTCAGGAAATTTAACATGAAGATAAATTACAACAACAAATCCACAATGCTAGAATACGATATGCAACACTCCCTTTCACTATGTCTCTCTCATATGGGCTATAATACAAATTTAAATTTAAGGTAAAGTTTACAACTGTGCAAATGACAAGCAACTCCTTGAATGATTTCAGTTAAGAGCTGTGGTTTTTTTCTAACGTTGTCTGACACTGTGCATCAATGCCAGAAAAGATCCTGGAAAAGATACTGAGTGGCGGAGGCCAACAGTCAAGACCCATCTCTATAGGGAACCACCCCAAAAGCCACAAACAGCACCGAGTTGCACCTGCCTGCACATGCTTCCACTCTTCACAGGGCTCCTTAAAGTGGAACCAGGCAGTGATGATCTCTGACGTTCTTGACATAGATAAAGGAAGGCGAGCAGAAGCCAACCTGCAAGGCGCTTCTTGGATAAGGCTTTAACAGCCACACTGTCCCCAAAGCACACAGACGATTAGTCAATTAGTCAGTAGTCAAACAGCTGTTTAGTCCGTCCAATGGGGGCTGTGTGTTACACGCAACATGCCAATGCACAAACTGGTTAGGGCAGATGCAATTTGTCTTTCAGTCCCCCTGTTATTCAACTGAATAACAACCTAAATGAGCTCCTTAAGTTCTGGGGAGCAACTTGTAAATGGCCTGCTTTTCTAGTCTCAACGACATTAGTTGTTGTCAGTTCACTCACTCTTAGCTTAAGTCAGTGCAACCAGTAAGGCTGTTCTGAGCGACAGCGCCTTTAGAGAGGAAGGGGGCAGAGAAAGACCACAGGGCGACCCCTTCAAAAACCGCCTCACAAGAAGGTGAAAAAACATGCTCTCACTTTGTCATTATGGGGTATTGTGTGTAGAATAAATTGCCAAAAAGGTACCTTTAATCCATCTTAAATTAAATATATATCAGTGTGCAAAACATGAAGGTGATCAGAATGCTTTCCTTAGTTTGTTATAATGCACACTGCTCATGGTTGTTTTTTTTTGTTTCATATGTAAACATTGAAAGGTTTAGAATTGATGCTGCAGAGGCAGATTAAACCATGACTTTTAGTACCTAGAATCAGGATCAAGCTTGATCTAGCAACTGGATATCCTTTAGACTCTCTCTGCTTTGTAAATGTCTTTCAAACGCCATGTCCTACGTTTGTAATGCACATTTTTCTTATAAATGTGTTATGCTGATGACATCTTCAGGGTTACTTTCATTCATTACATTTTACAGCTGTTTTCTTAGGTTGAGTTTTACTTCACGTGACAAAAATCAGTGGAGTGCTACATACAAACAAACAAAAAATTAAGCATCAATAAGGTCTAAAATAAAAAGTGCAATTTTAAAAAAGACAAATTTGAGGCCAAAATAAAGCCAAATTGGTTTAGGGACTTAATAAGGAATGGATTTGTGTGATTCAGACCTGCTCAGATCAAATAGAAACAGAGAGGAAACTGACCTCATTCTTCAGAGAGCTGACTTCAGTCAGTAAGCTGTCAATCTTCCTCTCATATTGGCTGATTTGTCCATGCAGCCCTTCTTCTTCTTCAGATGTGAGGTCAGCTAATCGCAACGCAGGCTGAGAATGTTCAGGTTCTGGGTCAGGGAGCGGTGCTGTGATTTCAAGGCGGTGTGTTGGCCCCTTGGTGCAAATACCACTTTCAATAACACTATATCTTTAACTGGATGAGCTCTTTCACAATGCTGACACAAAACAAATCTTACAGAAGAAAGGATATAGGTGAATGATGATGTGTTACCTCCCACTTGTATAAAGCGTCCCGTATGGAGCCCTTTCCTGGTGGTATCCATGGACATCGACTTTTGACCTTGGCTGTAGCACGGTGGTTTCCTCTGTCGACATGGGTGGTCCCCTTTAAAACAAGGTGTGCAGCAGCATGTCATAGCCATCTGTTAGGTCTTTATTTTCTTGGGAAGTGAGGTTTTTAAGTAATGAACGGTGTACTGTGAGGCATACAAATAGAAGCCATACTTGTTTTAAAATACAAAAAGGGTTGGAACACAGTGAATATAGAAAGAAAAACGTTTGATCAGGAAAAAAAAAGATCAAGGAGATACACATCTTCAAAAGCTGTATATTTACAAAAAGAGCAAGTGAAAACAGTAAAAATGAAAGACATCACTCTGACAGACAGTCCAAACATAATATCTCTAACCTGAGGTGTCCTGGCAGGACTCATCCTCTGGCTCTTCACATGTACATGGACTGGTGTGGTGTCGTTGACATGCACATGAATTGGAGGTGAACTTGACCGAGTTCTCATGACTTTCCTCTGTGAAAAAAAGTTTTTAAAAAAACTGTTAACATCAGAAATTACAGTTAGAATTAGTGTTAAGCTGATGAGTTCTGAGGAGGTAGAAGAGTTCAACTGTAATTCCATACACAATTACATGATCTGCTGTTACATTATGAACCACCCAGACCTTTCAGGTGGACTGAGACAGGTCTGCTTTGTCCCCAGAGTCAGAACTAAACATGGAGAAGCAGTGCTCAGTTTTTATGCACCACATAACTGGAGGAAACACCCCAAAAACTGCAGATCCGCTGCAACTTTCAGTAGTTTTAAATCAAGACTTTTCCTTTTGAGGCTGTCTTTTCTTTTTGTAAAGTAATTGTTAATTTCTTGCACTGCACTTTAACTTTCATTCTTGTATTTCATATCTGCCTTATTCTATTTTAGTTTTAGTTTTAATATTTTCGTTAACAAATATTTTGGATTGTTTTTTAACTGCTCTTTAATGTTTTATGAAAAGCACTTTGAAAAGGGATCAAAAACCACTGCCATATACCTTGGAATCTGAACTACATATCCCAGAGAGGATACACCGTTTCAGAAAAGTTTTATTTTGTTTGTTAAATTGCCAAAAAAGGGTGAACATTTCACTGCTTTTTGCACATCTCGCTAGACAACATCGGACCAGATAAAAACACTGCTTAACGTTAGTAGGCTACGAGTCAAAGGAGTAGACATTATCCAAAGTCTACTCCTTTGGATAATGTTAGTACAAGATGTGACAATTGTCATCAGCTAAGAATGACTAACTAAAACCCACGCACTGGCAATATTCTATGTAACAATAATAATTCGGCTATACATTTATCTAGCTAGATGATTGCGGTGGATGTGTCATTAAAGATGTAATCGAAAGGCAACGTAGTTTATCAAGAAATTAGTTACTTTAGCTGACATTAGCATGACTTATTAGCCGACAAGGGTCTTTCTAGCGTCTATGCAATTCTTAACAAATACGGACAAATTCGTCTTACCATATGAGAAACCAAAATATATTCGTCAAGACTTTTCGACAAAATATATTTAATTGGCAGTACAGCGTTAATGTTTAGCTAGCAGGTGAAATGAGTAAAAATATGTTGGAGTGAAGGCTTGGATGAAACAACAGGTAGTGACGCTAACGTCTCTCTGGTTGGTCAATTTAAAGCAGGTGACATCGTTCTCGAAAAGAGATTGGACCAGAGTCGACATTCTAACGTTCCATAGCAACAGACTCAACAAGCGGTAGCATCAAAGATGCTCAGTGTGTGAAGATGAATCCCCCCTTTTTAAATGCAAAAAGAGCCGAAATCACATGGGACCTTAATTCGGAAAGAATATGACAGGGATTGAACGGGGAGAGGCAAATTATGTTTTGATTCCGTTTGAATTGAGCCATAGATTACAGATATAATGTTCGTCAATTTAAAAGATAATTTTCCAACCGAAGAAAGTCTCAGTTTATTGTTAAACTGTTGAAGTATAAGACTGTGAAAATACGTCATTAGAAAGACTCTTTAACTGTCTATGGAAGGGTTCAGAGATGTTTTAGGACGCCGTCGTTTACGATGCTAAAATAGCTGTTTATATACATGGAGTCTGGCGGTGTTCATGGACGTTTTAAAAAATAATCTTACTCTTTAACAGAAAGGTCGACCTCTTTAGAAATCCTTTCCATAATGTTGTCTGACACTTAGGTACTAGGGAAAATAGTTTCTTCTCCTCAAAACAAGTTTCCTTTTTATTTTTAAAGAATTATACTAAAAAATCGCAACTTTTTTTGCTACTTTCTCACTGCGAAATTTTGGACAGAAGTGTTAAAGGCAGGACCACCAGACTAAAGAACTCTTCCTTTCCTTCTGCCATCAGACTCCTAAACAGTTCATAACTTAAACCATTTACATTTGTTATGTTCATTATTATCATTATTATTATTATTATTATTATTATTTTTATTATTATTATTGTTGTTGTTGCTTTATTTCTTTTTTTTAACATGCTGCCGTTTAAAATTTTATTTTGTAAGGAATATTTTATTTTGTATATTTGTAGTATAAATTGTAGATTTTAAATTGTTTGGCATTCTATGGACAGCAAAAGAAAGAATTTCATTGCAGGGAATCATATTTCCTTGCTGTGCATATGACAATAAAACTTGAAATTGAAAAAATTGTGTATCGACTGTTCCATTATGTCAGCTTTTGAGCGTTTCCCTGATTTTTGGACTTCTCCTTCTGACTGACATTTTGGATACTGTTACCTGTGAGTTGGATTTTGACCATTGCCAGTTTTCCTGGATTTCCCTTTCCCTGACAATTATTGGACACTGTTGCTTGTGTTTATTAGCTTTGCTAATAAAACCATTGAACTTCACTACTTGAGAAGTGCATTGTGGGTCCATCTTTAGGATGGGTTATCTTTAGGATGGTGTGCAGCGTTACAGTCGACTTACCTGTTTTATTGTGAATGAATGTATATCTATTTGTGCGATAACGTTTTGGTACTTGTGTGACTTGTGTTTCAAAGAAGTGGCCGATTGGCTCACAGTAGCTTGCAAACGAATAGCATGTTATGTTAGTACAGAGGCCAGCCAAAAAGTGCATTATGCCGCTATTCTAACATTCTGGCACTTGAGAAAGTAAAAAAAAAATCCACTTGTAACTCTAATTAATAATATGTTCATAAATCACCGTGCACATATGTTCATACAATGGATATACAGACATAGATACACAATATTTGTACTCCATGCTGCACTCGGCCATTCATCTTGGGCACGTCTCTCATAACTGGCAATGAATACACAACATCCAGTGGCATTTAACTACTGCAGAGAGAGGGCGCCTTTCAGCCAATAAGTCTACATTGATATTAAATAACAATAATGGCAAGTGGAATACACTACAGCCTGTCCTGAGCTAAGTACCTTGTAGTCCGGCATTGCCAGACCTTCTTCCACAGCGCCGTGGAGGAGGGTCTGGCCAGTCCACACAGCATTCCGGGATGGGAGAAAAGCATGTTCTGGTATTGGCATTTCTTTAAACCAATCACAATCGTCATGGGCGGAGCTAAGCGCCACACGGAGCCACAGTGCCGCTGCAAGCCTCTGGAAGGAACTTGTTTTGGTGGAACATGTACTGTATGTTCAAAGGTTGTTTTAGTCGTGTGCGAGATAACTATGATTGATAGTCTAGCTAGCTGTCTGGATTTACCCTGCAGAGATCTGAGGACCAGGTAACCATAGTCCTCAGATTGGACAGATAGTCTAGCTAGCTGTCTGGATTTACCCTGCAGAGATCTGAGGACCAGGTAACCATGGTCCTCAGATTGGACAGATAGTCTAGCTAGCTGTCTGGATTTACCCTGCAGAGATCTGAGGACCAGGTAACCATAGTCCTCAGATTGGACAGATAGTCTAGCTAGCTGTCTGGATTTACCCTGCAGAGATCTGAGGACCAGGTAACCATAGTCCTCAGATTGGACAGATAGTCTAGCTAGCTGTCTGGATTTACCCTGCAGAGATCTGAGGACCAGGTAACCATAGTCCTCAGAAATTGACCTCAGTTTAAAATCCCAACACAGAGAATGCAGAAGAAAACGTACAATCTGCCAAAAAGAGGTGCATCCATGCATGTGTTTTTTTTTTTTTTACACTGGATGCCACCTATAATGGGAATACAGAAAGGCTAATGCAGAAAGGTGTGTTGCATGCCAGGGAAAGCATACTTTATTTGTTTTGAATATTTTTTGGGCTTTTCCGCCTTTAACCTGGCCACAGCATACAGTTTTTTGACCGTAATCATGGCAAAAACAGGTAGCCTAGCTTACTGTAAATAATAATAAACCTACCTGTGTGATTCATTTTCTAGCCTACTGGATGCCAGAAATTTTATTTGTAAGCAATAAATGAAATATGACAAATAGCAAAGTAAACATTTGGACATTGTTTGTGCATTACACAGCTAATTCCAACGGCACCCTGCAATTCATTTTGGCATTACAGCACTTAAAGTTACTTATTGGAAAGCCACTTCTGTCTGTAGCTAATACAACCCCACTATTATTCTTCACAAATGCTTTGCGAGATTTTACAAATAAATACATAAAAAACAGCTACAACAGAGTACTAGTTGAAAAACTAAATAGCAGTCAAAACTACAAAAGATACTGCCTTAATAGATCGCATTTATACCGTTTTTTGCAAGTATTATTTTCCTAAAACTGCATTTAAAGGCACCAACTGATCCTTGTTCTATGCCTTAGGAAAATTAAGTTTCTTTAGTTATAGGTCTGGTAAGCTAGTATTGTGTTGTCATTTTGTAGTTTGATTGCTACATTTTTACCTTGTCTTGACAAACCAATGATAACAAAGCAGCGCAGTTTCATTATTTCCAGTCCCACAATAAAGACACTCTTCGATCCTTTTATGAAGCCAAATTTTCCTTTTCTTTATTGGCTTCTTTTGACAACATAATAAAATTAAAATAAATCATCTATACAATAATTTATCTCAATTATCGTGAAGATGGGAAAGCAAGAGTACACCAGTATTTGGCACTTTCTATTCTAAACAAAAATGCAGCTTACAGAGAAAGTTATCTGTGTATTTTTTTTAAAACATTTGACAGTATGACACGGACTGAAAATCACAACAAGCAAGTCACACATGTTGCTATAAAGGAAGGCTGCACTCATCTTTTGGACATTTTTTAAGTATAAAAGGTAGAAATAATGTGTCTGGGGTAGAAAACAAAATTGATTGGCAGTTATTTGTGTTTTGTTCCCAAGAAGCGTCAACATGCTTCTCCATGGATGTGGATTCATTACATGGAGCTGTGGCTGTTGTGCTTGTGTGTCCATGTCAAAAGCAAGGGATTTTATGTGCTCTTGTAGATTCTAATACTGATTATGCTTGATGAGCACTGATTTGTCCCGCCAGATCAAACTCCTAAGACTAGCCTTCAAACCCTTGTTTGTGTTGCTTTTCCCTGCTACAGTCTGCGCATCTTCTCAGTATGAATGTTGGACAAAAGTGCACAGCTTTAGAAAAAGAAACCCTTGATTCTGTGGGACTGCAACACAAATCTGGTGTTTACTGATTTTTTATATAGCTGAGACATTTTCTGCTGGGAAACTTCATTGTAGCTTCTTGAAACAACTTGAAAGTACTCACATCTATGTTTGTCTAAGTTTGAACAGATATGGATGGGAATAAGTAAAAGGCAACAAACCCCAATATGGGTTCAGGAATAAAAAAGTAGGTATATTTTGATACCCCAAATTCTCAAAAAAAAAATACATGACTCACTAGAATAGCTTTGAACACTCAGCAGCTTGTAAACAATTCTATTATAGGTAAAACTAATGGCAGCAGAGGAGAGAAGAAAGCCCTACGTTTTTTGAGAGGGGTTTCAGCTTGGGTTTGTCACAGTGTCCACCTCACATAAGGCTTTATAATCCCCATATGAGCATAGTATGAACCCCTGCATATCCACCAATTCTAACATCTGATATTCACACCAAATGCACAAGTTTTCACAGATTCATCTTTTTTTGTTTAAAAAAAAAATCTTTTGGGGGGGGGGGGTTTCCCTTTATTAGTGAATAGTGACAGTAGATAGACATGAAAGGGGTAGAGAGACGGAGGACGACACGCAGCAAAGGGCCACAGGTTGGACCCGGACCCAGCCCACACGAGGCGAACGCTCCCACGGGGCGAGCCAGAGGCCACCCCTTCACGGATTCATCTTACATTCACATGCAAGCAACCTTGTTTTTACAAGTGTATCTAGTTTGCACAAGTTAAAGCTGTGATATGTATTTTGCAAAAAAAAACCCAGTCTGACGCCCCTGAGAATAAGACCTCCTCGGGTTTCAGCCTCTGGTTGGCTAATGCTGCAATCTGAACAAGGAGACTGTGTTACAGGAAACGGAAACGAACCAGCGTTCGTACTAGGCTAACTCCAGCAGACCAGCTCACCACCCTGGAAAATACACTGAACAAATATATTACACAATTTCTTTTCTATATGTACTGTATATAGATGGATGACAACGTGTCATGGAGGAGGTGCAGAAGTCTAGTTTTCTTCTACACCACAAATAAACTACCTACCTCAGCTCTAACATCTTGTTCGAACAATTCAGTATCCAAGCCATCTTGTTCATAGAAGTTAATGTGCTAAATAGTTAGTGTTCAGTTAACAAATTGATATCTGGCTCATACAAGTTATCTTGTGTGCACATATCTTAGGGTCCTAAATAATTTGTTCACACAACTTCTTATTTACACAAATTAATACCTCCTTATATCTTGTTTGCAGGCTAAACGTTATTACACCAGTTTTCTGGTTATCAACAAGTTATCTTGCGCACATAAGATTTCTTGCTAAAATGATATGTTAATAAGAATGTATTAGCTTCCAGGACTCTGTAACAATCTATTCCGATACACCCATCAAATCATCTGAAGCAGGAAATGTCATTTTTATCATACAGAATCAATTTACTCTATTGCACCACACTACATATGCTGCTGGGTAGCTTGTCAAATTGAGAACATGGAATAAAAAACAAATATTCACACACAATGCACAATCCTGTTTTTAAGGAGTGTTAGCTTAATTACAAGCAATTTTTTTTTCTGTGCTTATGATCCCACTGGTGCTAGATAATACATTTACTAGTTATATTCATGGTTTTAAATATTAAGCACAGAAGACATCACTACGGCAAACAAAAGCTAAAAATGATCTTGTTTATTTGTTTCTTTTATAGTGATAATTTTGATCTGAGTAGTGTCACTTCACTGTTTGGGTTTATTTTCCATTAAAAGGTACACGCTGACCTATTGAGACTTAGCTTATTCACCGTATCCCCCAGTTAGAGAAGTTAATACATACTCTTCTCATCTCCATGCGTGTCATAACTCTGTTTGATGCATCCGCGCCGAAGCACTGCTACTTGAGCGGAGTGATTAGGGCAACACCTGAAAAACACTGTTGTTGCTCTGCTACTCACCGCGGGGCTTCTCAGGTGCTGCGAGCAAATCACGCCGCCCAAGTAGCAGTGCTTCGCCTTCTGTGGAGAATAGTTCTCAGTGTGTATGCGGTTAGAAGATGGCTGTGTCTCATGTGACCTTGTTATTTGTAAATGCCGTGACTATACAAATCACAACATGTAAATAGGAACATGTCAGTGTTATTCTGTCACTTATTGGGAGCAGTAGGTTAGTTGGAGCCGGTTACCTCCAGGATCTGTGCTGATCTAGGCTAGGCAGAGTTACACATGCACGGAGATGTATGAACTTATCTAATTCTGGCTGTTATGATGAATAATCTAAAGTTTCAATAAGTCGGGGTGTTCCTTTAAATAATGCTTATTTCTTGCCATTAGGTCACATAAATGATATTTTCATGGATTTGAGTTCAGGGAACACACCATACACGTAAACATTTAAACATAATTTTTAGACTTAACGTACAAACTTGTCAACTTACAGTATTTGACAGTTAAAATCATTACATTTCTTCTGTCCTGACTGATGTCCTGATGTGTTTTTTTTTAGAGCACCACTGACTATAAAGCACAAAGATTTCTAATTCTTCCACTCATGTAAATGTACATGTTATTGCTGCGTTTTAAACACTTTGGAAATCAGCCAACACATTTGACATATTTAACAACAGAGGCTGTTAAAAAGTGACTGCAGATGAAAAGTTCCTATTGGACAATGTTTGAAATCACTGACTCACACAATTTTTACTTTGTAAAAAAAAAAGAAAAGAAAAAAAAGAATGTCACCAGTGTAAAGGGCCGGCATAAAGAACACTCACATGGGAGGATTTTCTTTCTCTTTTTTTCCCTAAAGCACAACAACAAGATCATAACAACATTAAACTTAATTTCAAGTGCAAGCCTACAATATTTTATCATCATAACTTTCAACACAAGGGAACATGGATATTGATATTATAATGAAAATAGAAGAAAATAGAAAGTATAATAGAAGTAGAAATGGCTCACTTTCCCAGACAAATGTAAAATGGAGAAAACAGTGGTAGTTTTCCTGTGCTTCTCTTTAAGTCCTTGGAAAGTCGGAATGTAACATATTTAGAAAAATGGCCAAGAAACAAATTGGCCTCATTAACATTTTTGCTCCTTAAATTCAAATTCACATTTCATTACACATTTCATAGACTTACTAAATACTGAACAATCACATTTGTGCCAAAACATTGCTTTAAATTATCTGTACACATACTCTTAACAATAACAATACATGTAATTAACACTAACAAATAGTGTTCTATCATTTCTGTCAATTCAAAAATCTTAATCCCAACCAGCCGTCTTGGCTACTTTCCTCCATCATTTGAACATTTTGGTCAAGGACAGTTAAGCGTCAGTAAGTTTCAGTATGGGCATCACTACAAGGCCTTTACAATCCCTCCCCGTTGGTGTCAGAAATAAATGATGCCTTCAGCTTGTTTCTACATTTGTGTATGTTCAGATGTGGAACATAATTCAGACATAAAACTGTCCTAACTAAAATTAGAGGTCTACAATTTAGCTTTTAGCTATTCTAAGACTCTTTCCATAAGTGGGGCTAAACCGTCAATTTTTAGAGGATAAGGCTAGTGGTATTATATATTGGTCCCAAAGCCTAATATAGCGTATTCCTCTGTGCCATAGAGCTTCATTGTCCTGCATGAATGCCCCAAATACTCATTTGAGCTCCAGCTAATGCATTGTTGATTTTGGTCTTTTAATACAAATAAAAAAACAACTGCCTTATTCTTTATGCTAATGAAATTTCATGGCAATCTGCCTATTAGATCAAGTGTCAAGAAAACTAGTATTCAGACAGCCACAGTAAAGTTTGAAAATTTTAATGTATTATATTTGTCTTGGAGAAACCTTGTCTTGAACCAAATGTTTAGCCAGGTATCAAACCTCTTTAGGAATCTACTTTTCAGCAAAATCAGCTATTTTCGGCATTTGGACAGCATTAGGGTTAAAGTGTTTAACAGAAACATGCTGATTGCTAATGTAGTCAGAAGGTCTGAACCTTTCTGGAACAATTCAGCAGCATGAAACTGCTAAACCCTTATCTTTTCGTCCTAAACAGACTGAGTGCTTTCATTTTCTGCACATGCTTATTACAAAATTAGCAGTTTGTTAGATTCTTGAAACTAAAATATTATAATAATATTATATTACTGATTTAGTATACCATGTAGACATTATCTGTTGATTGTGGAAATAAATATCTTTAGATTTTTGGGTGTTTTGGGAAGTTTTAAGAGTTGAAGCGGAAATAGAGATGACTGGGAGAGAGAGGGCTGAATAATACTAAAGGTCCGGGGCCATATTAGTATCCAGGGTATCATGGGAAATGTGCCTTTGACACTAATATGCAATGCCTTAGCATAACTGTACTTCAGTCACAAGAACAGGTGGCTGCCTGGTTTAAAGCCTAACTCTCGCCAAAATGTGACCTTGGTTCTTTTTGTGAATGTACTGAGTCAAACTTTCGTTTAAAAGCATAATTAGGACGGAAGCGCCACTTTTAAAATTTACCGTATTATCGTTTTTTGATCAAACAGCCTTTTGAGTAGGAGTGCTAGGGACAATTCTATGATATCATCAAAATCTATTTTTAAAACATTAAGAAGGCTCAACACAGCATGAAACTTTGCTCTAAGTATCACCAGGGACTCTACACATGAACGTCAGCATTGAGAAAATTGTGTACACAGAGTTTACTAAAAAAAGAGTTTTTGAACAACTCACTTAGCTGTTGTTGTGTCCGCTTGCAGCCATCTTTGCCAGTCAAAAATAATCAATCTCCGAATATGAATGAACGGACTTCATAGGAGGAAATATTCCTATATGAGGCTCCTTTTCCAACTACAAGGTAATGTTTTTCACTAATGAAAAAACAAATATGTGCATTTATATAAAACTAAGCTTTAGGAGCTTTTCATCTTTACTCTCCTACCTAGACTATTTTTGACTTGCTAGATGGATCACTACAGTGAGTTGTTAAAACCTTTTTCAGTAAACTCTGTGTAAACAAAGAATGCTCTCAATGCTTGCGTTGCCCCTTGTGTAGAGCCCCTGGTGATGCTTCGAGAAAAGTCTCATGTTGTGTCAGCGAAAGACCGGCTTGTTGAAACGTGAAGGCTAACGTAGCTGTAATATGTACTTTGAACTGTGTGGTGCGAGAGAGTTGATGGTGGTATATGATCTCCATGCTAGATGGGAGAAACTCCTACACATTGGACCTTTAAAGTATTTGTATGTAGCTGAGTGGTAAAACATTGAAATGTTTCTGTTCCAGAGAAATCAAAACGAGCATGATTGGTTGTCTCTCAGTTAAACCTCTCTCAACGACAAGTCTCAAGTCGTTGTGGATGAATCATGGCGTTACTTCGAGTTTCAATTCTCTTTGGCTGAACCCATCAGGTTTAAACCGGGACTGCGCTGGTTGGGTTTTGGAGGGCACACAAAAAGGCATTCTGTCACTGTATGTGTGAAGGGGGGGGGGGGGGGGGGGCTAATGGTTGGGTATACTCAAAAAGGAGATGAACAAATTGCAGATGCACATGAATGAGTGACAGAATGCCTTTGCATACAAAGACCATCATAGGCATTTTAACTCATGGCCAAACGCATGCATTAAATATAATTTGGGCTTTAAAAGTGTTTTTCAAAATAAAGGGAAAAAAATCCATTAAGGACATGGTTTCAATTGTTCAACACTTAAAGTCAGCCATGGTGGTTACTGCTTGCTCATCTCTCCTCAGTTCCACCCAGGCTTCCTCTCTTTTCACTACATCTGAGGTGCCAGTAACTGACAAAGATGGCAGCATCTATAGGCTTGAAGCAGTGGATCAACAGTAACAGTAAACCTCATGTAGTAGCAGACATGTCAGGAAAGTGACTGCATGAGGAAGATGACAGGTGTTGCCAACTGGTGGGTAACATGATAAAAGCTGGCATCATTTAGGTTACAGAGGTGTTTTGGTGTCATTTAAGTAATAAAATGGAGAAAAGAATGGTGATTTTTTTTTGGGTGCATACCATGCTACCTTCCTTCACCTACTCTTATCAAACCACATATTTTTCTTATTTGTTGACACAACTAGAAATGTACAGGCCCATGCAACACATGCACTGGCTCCATTTACTGCCCACTCCATGCCATTTTAAAACCTACAACCCTTTTTATATCCTTAAAGTTGGAGGCCATTCTTTGTGGGTAAAACAACAAAATGGAATGTTTTTCTTTGCATTATGCATGTAAATACAACACAGTGACATGGAACAGTAATAATGATCACAAAACGCACAAGGCTGAAACAATCAACAATTAAAGGTAATAGATGGATTGCTGGTTAATGCCATGAAGTAGTGTGATATGTTTACTAATTTGGAGCTACAAAACACAACGTGAACTCATGCACCTCAGCCTGCTACAAGTTAAGCTGTTATACAGCAAGCACTGTTTGGCAAATACCATTAACAACATTTTAGGTGAAATCCTTCAAATTCCAACCTCATGTGGGAATAATGTGCTAACATTATACTTTTTTTTTAATTTGTACTGATGCAGTGAAGGGTTTTGGTAGTACCGGTACTGTGTTCTCACCACCCTGCTTTGCCTTCATACAGATAGACAGTCATACCTTGAAGCTGCCCAGGACTTTTTATTTCTCTATCCTTAAGGCTTACACAACCTTTACTTCAATAAACAATGATAAATATTTTTTTTTTAAAAAGACAATTTTCTATCATGAGGAATATAGTCTAAGGCTGCCGTTTTTAAACTTACATTTAAATGGGGAATGGTGAGTTTGTTTACTCTTATGTCCTACATGCTGCTTATATTTATGAGGCCAGCCGTTTAGACTCAAAATGGAGAATTCATACTATATTCAACTCTGGCTTATCTATGTCAACATTTTAACGTTGCACTAAATTTGCAACTTTAAAATGTAGAATTTTAGTACATGAAATTCTATGTGTTGAATCAGTATTTCATTACCAGTAAAAAAAAAAAAAATACAAAAAAATAATGACAACTGTGAGGGCTCTGGCAGTTTAGTCTGTATGTACACGTGTGCCATTTTTCCCTGTGCAAAGATGTTAGTAGACTTCCAGTGGATCATCCCAAAATAGGCTCTGTACATCCAGCATGGTTGCCAGCTCCAAAATATGCTTCTGTAGAAGGCTGCTCTCCACTGTATCCTGTTTAGGGAGCTCAGGGTAGGACTCTGGGAAGCTCTGGGACTCCTGCAAGTACAAAATCAAACACTTCTGACTCAAATATTACTGTCAATATCACAACACACATGCTTTGAAGGAATAATATTGACTGGCAGAAAGATTTTTAGCTGCCATTAATTGTTTAGTGTTTCACTGTAGACAGAGGTCTTTACTAAATGGACCTTGGAAACACGTCCAACTAAGCCTGTTACATTTGAAAAATCACCTTTTTCTCTCTATTTTAGAAATCTATACAAACTAAAACATTGATTTTCTCGCTCAAAAACTGAGCTTTTCCAAACCTTTACCTGCTTTCAAAAGCTTTACCAGGATGCATAAATCTCAAAACGGATGGTGGTGATGTTCTGATCAACATAAATCCAGGTTAAAAACAGCTCTGCTATCCTGCTATATTGTTATGAACAAATACGGAGAAAGTTACCCTCACTGAAGAGCTTACTTCATTGTTTTGCAAATTTTCCGTAAGAGAAATATAGATATGTTAACAAATGTAACTATCTTAATATGGAAGTACATCAAGCAGAATACAGTACATTAAATGACAATATACATTTATGCCAACGCAGTAACACACGTGTCTTAGTTGCAATGAGTACAAACAACTCTTTATTACTATAGTAAGAAGAGAAAAGTGTTGAAAATCCAATGGACTATGGGGGTTTGAACAATATTAACCTAATATCTGCATTTGTTAGTAATATCTATCACATACTGTATATACAGTGGTGTGAAAAAGTGTTTGCCCCCTTCCTCATTTCCTGTTCCTTTGCATGTTTGTCACACTTAAGTGTTTCGGAACATCAAACCAATTTAAACAATAGTCAAGGACAACACAAGTAAACACAAAATGCAATTTGTAAATGAAGGTGTTTATTATTAAAGGTGAAAAAAAAATCCAAACCATCATGGCCCTGTGTGAAAAAGTGATTGCCCCCTAAACCTAATAACTGGTTGGGCCACCCTTAGCAGCAACAACTGCAACCAAGCGTTTGCGATAACGTGCAATGAGGCTTTTACAGCGTCCTGGAGGAATTTTGGCCCACTTATCTTTGCAGAATTGTCCTAATTCAGTTACATTAGAGGGTTTGAGCATGAACGGCCTTTTTAAGGTCATACCACAACATCTCTATAGGATTCAGGTCAGGACTTTGGCTAGGCCACTCCAAAGTCTTCATTTTGTTTTTCTTCAGCCATTTGGTGGTGGACTTGCTGGTGTGTTTAGGATCATTGTCCTGCTGCAGAACCCAAGTTTGTTTCAGCTTGAGTACACGAACAGATGGTTCGGACATTCTCCTTCAGGATCTCTTGGTAGACAGCAGAATTCATAGTTCCTTTTATCACGGCAAGTCTTCCAGGTCCTGAAGCAGCAAAACAGCCCCAGACCATCACACTACCACCACCATATTTTACTGTTGGTATAATGTTCTTTTTATGAAATGCAGTGTTCCTTCTACGCCAGATATACTTGGACACACACCTTCCAAAGAGTTCCACTTTTGTCTCATCGGTCCACAGAATGTCTTGATCCCCAAGACTTTTGGGACCATCAAGATGTGTTCTGGAGAAATTGAGACGAGCTTTGATGTTCTTTTGCTCCGCAGTGGTTTTCTCCTTGGAACTCTGCCATGCAGGCCATTTTTGCCCAGTCTTTTCCTGATGGTGGAGGCATGAACGCTGACCTTAACTGAGGCAAGTGAGGCCTGCAGTTCTTTGGACGTTGTTGTGGGGTCTTTTGTGACCTCTTGGATGAGTCGTCGCTGCGCTCTTGGGGTAATTTTGGGCGGCCGGCCACTCCTGGGAAGGTTCACCACTGTTCCATGTCTTCGCCATTTGTGGATAATGGCTCTCACTGTGGTTCGCTGGATTCCCAAAGCTTTGGAAATGGCTTTATAACCCTTTCCAGACTGATAGATCTCAATTACTTTCTTTCTCAATTCTTCCTGAATTTCTTTGGATCTCGACATGATGTGTAGCTTTTAAGGATCTTCTGGTGGACCTTACTGTGTCAAGCAGCTCCTATTTAAGTGATGCCTTGATTGTGAACAGGTGTGGCAATAATCAGGCCTGGGTGTGGCTAGAGAAATTGAACTCACGTGTGGACAACCACAGTTATAGTATGTTTTAACAAGGGGGGCAATCACTTTTTCACACAGGGCCATGATGGTTTGGATTTTTTTTCACCTTTAATAATAAACACCTTCATTTACAAATTGCATTTTGTGTTTACTTGTGTTGTCCTTGACTATTGTTTAAATTGGTTTGATGTTCCCGAAACACTTAAGTGTGACAAACATGCAAAGGAACAGGAAATGAGGAAGGGGGCAAACACTTTTTCACACCACTGTAGTTATCCAATTTCATGGGAATTAAGGGTGTGTGCTTTTGTATCTGTTATTCATCGGCCTCCTAAAATCAGCTGTGTAGCTGATGGTGAACAAACTTTGATAAACATTGACGGCCATATCCTCCAAAATACAAACTCCATGGCTCTTTTAAACATACCACAGGCATAATCAACATAATGCACCTTTAACCTGTCGCCTTTTCTCTGCTTCTCTCTCTGGTTTCACTTTACTTTTTAGTCGGTTTGTTTATTATTAATTATTTTACATCTTTTATTCTCATTCTTCCCTCCTCCTTGATACAAATTTCCCCTTCTATTATGTGTCATACTACAAACCATCTTCCTAAACTAAAAGCAGATTTGTCTGCTGCAAGAGCTTTCATTTATCACATTTAGAATTACATAACCTCAAACTCAAACAATTCAGTAAGCAACTTACCACAGTAGACAAAAAGTCTCAATGTTCGGCACGTAGCCTAGCTAGGCTTACTGTAGGTTTGGTGTATAAATGTCCATCCATCCATCCATCCATCCATTCATTCATCTCCGCTTATGCGGTATTGGGTTGCCGGGGAAGCAGCTCCAACAGGGGACCCCAAACTTCCCTTTCCCGAGAAACTTTAACCAACTCCGACTGGGGCCGAGGCCTTCCCAGGCCAGGTTGGAAATATAATTTCTCCACCTTGTCCTGGGTCTTCCTTGAGGCCTCCTTCCAGCTGGACGTGCCTGGAACACCTCCCTAGGAAGGCGCCCAGAAGGCATCATTACCAGATGCCCGAACCACCCCAACTGGCTCCTTTCGAGGGAAAGGAGCAGCAACTCTACTCCAAGCTCCCCCCGGATGACTGTGCTTCTCACACTATCTCTGAGGGAGACACCAGCCACCCTCCTGAGGAAACCCATTTTGGTCGCTTGTACCCTGGATCTCGTTCTTTTGGTCATGACCCTTTATGACCATACGTGAGGGTAGGAACGAAAACTGACCGATAGATTGAGAGCTTTGCCTTTTGGCTCAGCTCTCTATTTGTCACAACGGTGCTATAAATTTAATGTAATACCGTACCCGCTGCGCCGATTCTCTGACCAATCTCCCGCTCCATCGTCCCCTTACTCGTGAACAAGACCCCAAGGTATTTAAACTTTTTCACTTGGGGTAAGGACTCATTCCTTACCTGAAGAAGGCACTCCATCGGTTTCCTGCAAAGAACCATGGCCTTAGATTTAGGTCACAGGCCAATGAAGCCATCAGGACCACATCATCTGCAAAAAGCAGCGATGGGATCCCCAGCCTACCGAACTGCAACCCCTCTCCACCCCGACTACGCCTCGATATCCTGTCCATAAATACTGCAAACAGGATTGGTGACAAAGCGCAGCCCTGGCGGAGGACAACCGTCACCTGGAACAAGTCTGACTTACTGCCCGGAGAACCCGGACAAGCTCTTGCTTTGGTCATAGAGAGATTGGATGGCCCTGGGAAGGGACCAAATCACCCCATACTCCCACAGCACCTCCCATGGTATCTCCCGGGGGATCCGGTCATACGCCTTCTCCAGATCCACAAAACACATGTAGACCGGTTGGGCATACTCCCAGGCTCCCTCCAGGATCCTTGCAAGAGTGAAGATCTGATCCGTTGTTCCATGACCAAGAAGGAATCTGGATTGTTCCTCTTCAACCCGAGGTTCGACTATCGGCCGAACTCTCCTTTCCAGCACCTTGGAGTAGACTTTACCAGGGAGGCTGAGAAGTGTGATGCCCCTGTAATTGGCACACACACTGTGGCCCCCTTTCTGAAGAGGGGAACCACCACCCCAGTCTGCCACTCCATAGGCACCAACCCAATCCTCCATGCAATGTTGAAGAGGCGTGTCAACCAAGACAGCCCCTCCACACCCAGAGCTTTCACCATTTCTGGACGGATCTCATCAATCCCTGGGGCTTTACCACTGTGGAGTTGCTTAACTACCTCAACAACTTCCACCAAAGAAATTGATGACAATCCCCCATCATCCTCCAGCTCTGCCTCTACCATAGAGGGCTGGATTTAAGAGTTCCTCAAAATGCTCCTTCCGTTCTGTATAAACATGATACTCTTGAGGCGGTTAACAAAATTGACCCTGGCTCCTGAGGGCCAATCTCTGCTTTCTTTCAGGTGTTCTGATGAACACAGAGGTGTATAAATGGGCATGCATGGGCAGATGAGTTGAATATGGAATTAAATGATGAAATTTGGGAAGAATGTCTACGTAATGTGCAAAGGTGTTTAGTTAATATTAGACACAATCTAATACTGTTTAAAACACTCCATAGACTATATTATTCAAGAGAAAGGTTTATCCTGATATCCCACCAGTATGCAACCGATGTAAGTCCCAGATAGGTACCCTAGCACATTCTTTCTGGGCATGTAGTAAACTTGAAAGTGTATTTTTCTGAGGCTTTTGTTAAGAAGACCCAGCCCCTTGGTAGCAATCCTGGGTGCCACAAGTGTCCTCTCCTCCATCAATAAATCTGAAAGAGCCATTCAATTTGGGATGGTGACTGCAAAAAAGTTAATTTTATGTGTATGGAAAATAGATTCTGTGCCTTCATATAGTTTGTGGCCGCAAGAACTGTCAAATACTTTACATCTGGAAAGATTGAGATTTTATAATGAAGATAGGAGACAAGTTTGATAAGACATGGGACCCGATACTGAATTACTTTAAAAATGTAAGTGCAAGTTCTCCCACTTAGAAATCATGGAGGGGTCTGAAATTGTCATCGTAGGTGCATGTCCACTGTGAGAGACATAATCTAAAAAAAATATCCAGAAATTACAATGTATGATTTTTTAACTATTTATTTGTATGATACTGCTGCAAATAAGTATTTGAACACCTGTCTATCAGCTAGAATTCTGACCCTCAAAAACCTGTTAGTCTGCCTTCAAAATGTCCACCTCCACTCCATTTATTATCCTAAATTAGATACACCTGTTTGAGGTCGTTAGCTGCATAAAGTCACCTGTCCACCCCATACAATCAGTAAGAATCCAACTACTAACATGGCCAAGACCAAAGAGCTGTCCAAAGACACTAGAGACAAAACTGTACACCTCCACAAGGCTGGAAAGGGCTATGGGGAAATTGCCAAGCAGCTTGGTGAAAAAAGGTCCACTGTTGGAGAAATCATTAGAAAATGGAAGAAGCTAAACATGAATGTCAATCTCCCTCGGACTGGGGCTCCATGCAAGATCTCACCTCCTGGGGTCTCAATGATCCTAAGAAAAGTGAGAAATCAGCCCAGAACTACACGGGAGGAGCTGGTCAATGACCTGAAATGAGCTGGGACCACCGTTTCCAAGGTTACTGTTGGTAATACACTAAGACGTCATGGTTTGAAATCATGCATGGCACCGAAGGTTCCCCTGCTTAAACCAGCACATGTCAAGGCCCGTCTTAAATTTGCCAATGACCATTTGGATGATCCAGAGGAGTCATGTGAGAAAGTCATGTGGTCAGATGAGACCAAAATAGAACTTTTTGGTCATAATTCCACTAACCGTGTTTGGAGAAAGAAGAATGATGAGTGCCATCCCAAGAACACCATCCCTACTGTGAAGCATGGGGGGGGTTTTCTGCACATGGGACAGGGCGACTGCACTGTATTAAGGAGAGGATGACCGGGACTATGTATTGCGAGATTTTGGGGAACAACCTCCTTCCATCAGTTAGAACATTGAAGATGGGTCGAGGCTGGGTCTTCCAACATGACAATGACCCGAAGCACACAGCCAGGATAACCAAGGAGTGGCTCTGTAAGAAGCATATCAAGGTTCTGGCGTGGCCTAGCCAGTCTCCAGACCTAAACCCAATAGAGAATATTTGGAGGGAGCTCAAACTCCGTGTTTCTCAGCGACAGCCCAGAAACCTGACGGATCTAGAGAAGATCTGTGTGGAGGAGTGGGCCAAAATCCCTTCTGCAGTGTGTCAAACCTGGTGAAAAACTACAGGAAACGTTTGACCTCTGTAATTGCAAACAAAGGATACTGTACCAAATATTAACATTGATTTTCTCAGGTGTTCAAATACTTATTTACAGCTGTATCATACAAATAAATAGTTAAAAAAATCATACATTGTGATTTCTGGATTTTTTTTTTTTAGATTATGTCTCTCACAGTGGACATGCACCTACGATGATAATTTCAGACCCCTCCGTGATTTTTAAGTGGGAGAACTTGCAAAATAGCAGGGTGTTCAAATACTTATTTTCCTCACTATGTTCATCTGGTTTATTGTTTTTCTATTAAGGTTTTGAATGTTGTACTCTTGGTCTTTGTGTGTATGTTCATGTTGCAAATTGCATGTTTTGTGTGTCGTATTTGAATAAAAATAAAAATTGTTTATCATATAAAAGAATGAAAAATAAAATATGGCAGTGTTTGATCACCTGGAAAGGCTTTTAAAAGAGGGAAAGCAGAGGCACCAGACAGGATTTCAGCAGAAGCTCTTAAACACTGAAACCTCCACCAACATGCTCCACCACGTCATGAAAACCATCTGGGAGGAAGAAAATGTCCCATCTGACTGGAGATATGGCCACATCTGAAAACACCAAGAAAGGAGTACTCCGGGAGTGCAAAAACTCCAGAGGAATAATGCTCCTTTCAACACCTGGGAAGGTGCACAACCACATCCTGCTCGAGAGGCTGGTGTAGTCCAGCAGACTGTGATAACTTGTAAGGGGTGGGAATCTCTTCACACCTCACAATTTGATTCCGATTCAGAGGCAAACGATTCCATTCTAAACTAATTATCAATGCATCTCCATGCAACAATTTTTTAATGTACTTTTCCATGTGTGATTTTAGTGACTTACCCGAAAGAGTTTATGCAGTCTCAATGCAGCTGAGCAGAACACAAAGCGGATCAGCAACAGCCGAAGGAACTCATCACCAAAGAATTGCAAAAAGGCTTGATCTGTGGAGACAGTGAAAAAAGTTTAACAACTTTAGTGCTGAAACAAGCAGTTGATTTGATTGTTGGATTAGTTGATCAAAAGAAACTTAATCTACAATTTACAATCTTGATAATCAATTGTTTCTACTTCCCAAAGCTTTCAGTGGGTGGCACAAACGGCGTTTAAGTAAGCATCATGCAATGCAATGACAGTTAGGAATAGGCACCACTAGTTATGGTTGCTTGTGTTACTATCTGGTGTTTGGATGCTGCCTTTTCAGCCTTTTTTCCCCCCTCACTCTCTGCTGTGAGCTTAAACTCGCCATGCTGCGATGGGTGACAACTCATCAACTATGAGTTTTGTTGTAGTATCGTGTGCGCCCCTAAGCAACCACGTGAGGCTACAAGCCAATCAGGTGGGGGGTAGTCGGCTGCGGAAGGACTTCATACGATGCAATCAGGCAAAGATATGTAGTTGTTGCTCTTGGCCGAGTGTTTAACTTTATGTGTGTAGTAGTTTATTGGTGGCTAGAAAAGATTAATGTCGAGCACCCGATCACGCATTTTTAGTAAATATTGACCGAAAATGATCGTCATTTGATCAATCAGAGCATCCCTAGTTAAATGATGAGATGTAGTCCACAAACAGCAGTCAGTTAACGACACAGTCTGTAAAACTGTCTGGTACAGCAGCCTTCCTGATATTTACATTTTTAAAAGTCCTCACATCATGCTTCCTCACGGTGAAGGCCCCCTCCTCTCTGCAGAGAGTTATGCTATCTGTCGGCTGTCATCCTGAAAGCTTGCAAAAATGTTGTTTAATTTGTCGGCTAGAGAAATGTCAGCATTTACCACAGATTTATGCGTTGCTTTATAGTCCGTGATGGTCCATAGTACCTGCCACAGTCCTCTGGAGTCAGACTGCTGAAGTTGCAATTCCAGCTTATTACTGTACCACTGTTTTGCATCCTTCACTGCTCTACGGATGTTGTATGAAGCTGCTTTGTATTCGTTTATATTCACAATTACAAGCCCTATGTTGTCAGCAGCAGTGTGGGACGTCGGGGCGTCTCACTGGTTTTATCTACCCATGGATTCTGGTTGGGAAACTTCCTGATATTAGTTTTTCGCAGGCCACTAGTTTTTCAATAAATCCCAACACTGCTTCCATAATTTATTCAGTGTTTGTTCATCCTCTAGGGGGGACACGTGATGTTCTGCCTAAGGTCCGGTCTTACTTTCTTAAGGTTAGCACTTGCTACGATAATGGCACTGATGGTAACGAAGGTCAACTCCTGAAGAAGGTACAACTGTATTGTATTGTTGAAATGTTGTATGTCCCTCTGGTATTTAATCCTGGCTCTGAGCTTGTCCAGCTTGTTCTCTATTATCCTGTTTTTGATGCCTGTCCATTTACTGTACCTTTAGGCCTTCTCTGTGACCTGTTGCTAGTGCGTCCGTTGTTGTTGTTGTTGTTGTTGTTACACAATCTCGGTAGTCCAGGTTGGATTGGGAATGAAACTTTTAGCGTGACTGCATGAGTCCTGTATATAAGTGTCTTCTTGTCGTATGTAAGTAACATAGCTCAGGTTAGATAAGTAGGTTTAGTAAAAAAACAGAAAAAATAGATACAGAGCAGGTACAACACATGCAACACTCACTGGTGCCATGGCAACCAACAATCTGGATCCTGGTTGCTCCACCACCACCTACCCTAGCATATACAGTATATTTGTACCTTAACCTTAAACAATTGGCAGCATAATAACCCTAGTAACTTTACTCGCAAGGGAGTAGTTGTGAACTGTAAAACAGCACTAAACCAATAAGGATAGGACTTCATTGGACTGTGGCATAGGCTCCTAAGCAGTGCCCAGATTGACACTTTGCATTCAATTCTAGAGTCTATTAGAACCAGCCCAAAGTTCTTCAACAAGGGGTCTGGGACCCCTAGTAGGGCTGCCAAATTATGGTATAATGTATAAAAATGTGTATAATGTTTTGTCAAAAATTAACATTAATCCAACACATTGCAAGTTAGCTTAGTTTTCTATGTACTAAAAAGGTATGTAAGAAGGCTTTAGGCCACCCACATGTTATTTTAGGCCCAGTTTAAGATGCAACTTGATTTTATAAAATATATACTGTATAGTAGTGCCTAACTGAGCAGTCTCTCTTAGTTAAGGGGTCCTTGACTTAAAAAAGACCCTTGCCCTAAACAATAACCACTTTATTTTTTTTTTTTTTTAAATGTACAGTATATCTTTGGGCATTTTTGTGCCAAGAAGTCAAGGGGAGAAAGAGATGGGAAATGACATGCAAACAAGGTCGCTGGCTGGACACAAACCGGGTACACTGCTGTTCATGGCTGGTGCTGTTAATTAATTCAATTAAATTAGTAATTGCCAAAGGGTATTGCTTTTATCATGATTATTACTGTGTTTGACTTAAACAAAAAACAAATAAACATGTATGAATACAGATTTTTCTTTGTCCACTCTATTCTTTCAGATCTGCTAGTATGTTATGAAAATGAATGGGAAATGTGCTACCTATGGTCCGTGATCGAGTTATCATCTGCCCAATGTCACGGTAGACTTTACGAAGAAATTCTTGAGCCTTTTCCCACAGGCCTCGTTGGACGCTGTTTAAGCCACACACAGAAGAGAAAGCCAAGAGCGGGCTGTAGAGGAACAGTGTGAATAGACTTCCACGCTGAGACTGATCTGAACAGGTAAGCAAAGACATGGCACAGGTAAGAAGTAAAAACATGACATTTTCTCTCCATGGTCACATAAACACACTGCATGAAAAAATTCTGCCAATTTCATCTACTGTACCAATTTCAGTACATGAAAAAGTCTACCTGACAAATGTAAGTACATGATAAAATACATACACACTGGAAATTAAAAAAAATTAATAACCAAGATTTAGGTTAACAGACTTCTAAATCAAATATGTAGTATTTAATTAAAATTAGGTAAAATTAAGCTAATAAATAACTGTAGCTTGTTGTTAACTGATAGCATATGCCTGGTGATATTCTATATTTTTCTTCATCACCAAACCCCATGAAAAGACCAAAACACCACTAAAAGTATTTTGTGTGAATCCAAAACATTCCTGTGTCAAAGTTAAAACACACTGTCCAAAAACACTTCAATGAGCCACACTATTTCTTCAATGCTATGAACACACACTGTAACGTAATGTGTTGCAGAAGTGGTTACACGCAAGGTAGCCGGGCACGCTGCTGGTGCTGATGAGGAAGCGTCAAGCTCAGCTGGAGGGTAATGTTTGCTGGACGCTGATTACTTGGCAGCGTGAGTTGCTTCCTCTCGGGCGCTTAGGCTTCATTAATGGTATGTGTGAATCCTGTTATGAGCATACTGTTATTTATACTGTTGTGCTATGTGAACACGTTTTAATATGAAGTGTGTGGACATTTGTTAGTACTGTGTTTACAGTGTGATGGTGCGTGGATTTGGTGGGGCTCTTCTGACTATCTCTTATAGTAAATGATTCTAGACTGGTACGTGTCTTTGTTTATGAGGGTTATGGGTGTGTATTGTTTGTTTCATGGTGTTGTATCCTTAAATGTTATTATTTTGTAGTATTAAGGGGGAGCTGGAGCAGAGTGTTAAGAACTAAGCCCCTGTTTTGAGGTAGTTAATGTTGGTAACCTGTATCGCCATCAAAGACAAAAGTTGTAAATGGAATAAAACCTGCTGTTGAAACAGGTGTGGCCATTCATCTTTATATAAGCTGCACTCACATTACAGTAACTACACTGTTCTGCTGCCAGAAATATGCAACTAGAACATTAAATGTGGATTAACCCACAGCTAAAAAAAAGTCCCCAACAAATGACCTTTTCTTCTGTTTGAGTAATGTTTGATAAAAAACTAGGCAGCTGTTTTAAAAATTACTGAGCTGTATAATACTATATAATATAAATATTTGTGACTCATTTTCAAAGAATTACGTATGAACCAATGGGCTTAGGCTAACTGCTACAAACAGGCTAGGCAAGTCATAAAGTATTAAGAGACACACTAACACATTGTTGGTTTGGTCTGTTCATGGAATTTGTTAACAGTAAGGAAACAATCATTATCATTTAACGAACTGTTGCTCTCAAATGACACACACCTTGCACACTCTTGGGATATACTGTAGGTGATAGTAGGCACACCAGAGGCTGGCCAAACAGATTTGTGAAATGCTATTTGTATAAACAGAAAGACAGAAAAGAATAATTAATTTAAAGAATATACATTCACATCATATGCACAAATTTCAAATCCCTCCACCACCCAATGTCAAACATTTAGGGCAACATGAAAAAAAGTTTTTATTCCTATATTGTGTGGGCTTGGTGAATGTAAAGATGGACTTTAATGTTGCCACAGAGTTAAAAGTATGCAGACTTAAACCCAACCACTGGGAATGCACAACCCAGTGCATTCTTAGTGCTGGACCCAAGCCCATGTCCTGTGGCAGCAGGAGAGGTTAAAGGGTAGGAATGTGAAAGGTGAGTATTGGAAATTTGAATGTTGGCACTATGACTGGTAAAAGGAGAGAGCTGGCTGATATGATAGAGAAAAGGAAGGTAAATATACTGTGTACAAGAAAGCAAACGGAAGGGGAGCAAGGCCAGAAGCATCAGAGGTGGATTCAAACTGTTTTCCCATAATGTGGAAGGGGGAAGCAATGGGGTAGGGAAAATCATGAGGGGAAATGTATGTCAAGAGTGTGTGATGAGTGGGTGCCCGGATGGCTCGGTTGGTGGAGCGGGCGTCCATTTGTGGAGGTTTGTTCCTCAACGCAGCGGGCCAGGGTTTGACTCCGACCTCCGGCCTTATGCTGCATGTCATTTCTCCAGCCCTTCTGCACCCTACACACTTTAAGAGCAGCCAGGCTCCCTCCTTTCCCTGCCCGGCCACATTGCTACGTGCTGTAGCGGTTTACCCGGCAGGCTGAGCCAGGTTCTCACCTGTCCCCTGCCCACATCACTACCGGATGTGTGACTACTTGACAAAAAAAGGTGTCATGCTTAATATCTAGATGAGCTGTGCCTGATTGAACTGCCCTTTTAATTAGATAAAGTTGCAAAACAAATGCTGAGAACCAAGCAATTGGGCCGTTCAGAACAGGCACATGCTCCAAATGGGCACTAGAACCAGGGGCCACATATATATACACTGCGTACACGGCGAAAAAAGTAAAAAAAAATAAGAAGTATGAAAATGTTTCCGTTAGGGTTGCACGATATTGGAAAAATCTTACATTGCAATATCTTTTTCCCCCTGTGATATATATTGCGATATGAAAAAAGAAAAAGTAATTTTTAAAAGATGACATAAATAGCTCTATTTGGTTGACTAGCATGACACCATTGTATTGATATAATAATCAATCCAGGCTAATGTGTATGACAGTGACTGCATGTTGCTTCTTCTAAATTTCAGGTTGTGGTCGACTAGCGGGGCCAGCTCGTTAGTTTGATAAATTGATCAGACCTGCATGTCACGCGCACTAGCAACAAACTGTGTATCCAAGAACAATTAAATCAGTGGAAATGACGTTAGATCAGACACAGATTTCTGTAGTAGATTAGTGTTACGTTTCCAGCGTCGTAGCTCCAAACCGTAACGTTAGCTGGGACGGACGGACCCCTTGGATCTTTAGGCTAACTATATTAGCTTTAGCCTGGCTGGTAGCAGCTTTCTGCGGGGGGAAATGGCCGGGAGACGTAATTATGATGCATTAATCAGGTGATTTAGTTCGTATTTGCAGCGAACATAAAACACTGACTAATGTAGCTTCACTGAGAACGGTGGAAGTTTACTTTTCTATCAAGCAGCATAAAAGTTTTAGCCTCAACATCGTAACGTCCTGCGATGGGATTATCGCGCATGCGCACATCGCGATGTTGATGCTAAAACACAATATCGTTCAGCCCTAGTTTCCGTACATACAATATACAACAATAATTATAAATTTTATACAAATTAAGCCAAGTTATGGCAGAGGTAACAAAAGAATTTTTACGCCTATTGCTTTTGAACCAGGGTGAATCTACGGCCTGGGGGGAAAGATTCAAACTCAAAGTGAAGGGTGTGGTTTGTCCATTCTAATATATACCTGGAGTACTTGCTGGTCAAAGATAGCCGTCAATGGAGTCTGTGGGATATCTATTACTTTACCTGCCACCTTTACAATATAGCTTAGGTAATTTTTATCCCTAATGTCCAGGTTACCATACTAAGCAATTGTGGTAAAAGTAAATAAAAATACTTATAACTAACTACATTATATCTACTGATCCTAAGCTGTATTTCACTTTCTAAGGAAGTACAAATGCTGCCGTCCCTTCTTACAGACCGCATCAGAACTGGCATCATCAAACTTTAGGTTTTTATCAATGACTGTTCTACAAACTCAATGCCAGTTCCTTTGCGGAATATCTGACATGGTTGGAGGCATGATTATGTAAAATCAATGACCATATCCTGACCATTTGCACAATTCATCTACCACCAGTCCATCCTCAGATTAATCTTTATGGATTTGTCTGATATATGAACTGACCGTAGCATCAAGCGGTTTCTGGATGTGCCCCTCATGCCTGCTTTTAGAGTCATTGGTGTAAAGTATTAACAGCTATCGGGACAGAATAACCCTGAGGAGAACAAGTGGAAAAGTGTTGTTCTGAAAGAGAGCCATTCACCTTCAATGTCTGGGACCTAAAGTACATGGTAAAAAATTTACAATCTAGCCAACACAATTTACATTAAAGTAAAAAAAAAATTGCAATTTCTTTGCTAAAACATGTGACTGGCTAGTATAAATCACATGGAAATTCCAAAATTAAGTCTGGCATGGGTAGCAGGACCTTCTAGTTGCTTATACAGAAAGTTGAGTAGTACTTCCCCATCCTGCCCTATATGCAAACTGCATGGGGTCCAGAACCTTTCCCCACACCTTTTCCCCAAATATCACAGTCCTATTTTAACCAGTACTGCGGTTGTAAGCAGTCCAAAAGAGGGACAAACACAGAGATTAACAACACAATGTGACAAGCTGAAGATTGAGTTTCAATTATTTATTCCTTCAAATGAAATTAGACTGATTTTATCGGCCGGCCAATATATCGGGACGATATTTGCATTTTAAAAACTGCTGTGTTTTTTCCCGGCATTATACACAGACAGGCGTCCAGAGGCAGCTCTGTGTTGGTCGATAATTTGGGTGATATGAATGTAAGATAATTGCAGAAGTGAATGTGTTTTTGTTTATTATTTTTAAAGACATGCCTCTCCAGGCAGCATGTTGTTCAAGCACCCATCTGTGGACTCGTTCCTCCTGCTCTGGCCATCTTGTTTTGTGACGTTAGTCTGACGGACAACAAACACACGTTGCCCACATACACGTTGCCCACAGGGCTACCTGTCTTAAAGGGGAAGGGTCGGACGGTAAATATTGTGTTAAAGGAGAACGGTGAAAGTTTACTTTTCTATCAAGCAGCAAAAAAGGATTAGAGTCAACATCGCAACGTCCTGCAATGGGACTATCATGCATGCGCACATTGCGATGTTGATGCTAAAACACAATATCATTCAGCCCTAGTCCTGCCCCTCCCCCGACCCTGGCATGAAGCTATGGGAAAGAGTAATGGAAGCTAGGTTAAGAAGAGAGATGATGATTAGTGAGCAACAGTATGGTTTAAGGCCAGGAAAGAGCACCACAGATACAATGTCTGCTTTGAGAATGTTGAGTAGTATAGAGAAAGTATGAAGGGGTTGCATTGTGTCTTTGTGGACCTAAAGAAAGCATATGTATTGAGAGAGGAGGTGTGATATTGAAGCAGCAGGGAGTAGAAGAGAAGTATTTAAGAGTGGTGCAGGATAAGTACAAGGGCAGTGTGACAAGGGTGAGGTGTGCGTTAGGAGTGGCAGATGGGTTATAGGTAAAGGTGGGATTATATCAAAGACCGGCTCTGAGCCTGAAGTGGTGGAGGTATGCATTAGAGAAAAGTGGAAAGAAACAGAAAGGAATACTTGTGTGAATGAGAGGGAGGACAGGAGGTGCAAGGAGTAGAGGTGGTAAAGGTGGATGACTATAAATACCTAGGGTCAACTGGTCAAAGTAATGGGGAGGGCAGAAGAGAGGTGAAGAAGAGAGTGCAGGCAGAGTGGAGTGGGTGGAGAAGATTGTTGGAGTGATTTGCAACAGAAGGATACCAGCAAGAGTAAAAGAAGGTTTACAAAATGGTAGTGAGACCAGCTATGTTGTATGGTTTGCACTGACAAAAAGACAGGAGGCGGAACTGGAGGTGGCAGAGTTCAAGATGCTAAGATTTTTCATTGGTAGTAACTAGGATAGACAGGATTAGGAGTGATTATATATAGAAATGACATTGGGCTAGAGGGTTTGGAGACAAAATGAGACAAGCAAGATTGAGATGGTTGAGACATGTGCAAAGGAGAGTTGCTGGGTATATCGGGAGAAGGATGCTGAAGATCAGAGCAGACAGGCAATAGGAAAAGAGGAAGAAGAGGTTTATAGATGTGGTGATGGAGAAGAAGAGGGTGGTCGGGGTGACAGAGGAGAGATGGAAACAGGGGTCGCCACAGTGGACCATCTAACAAGAGCAGCCGAAAGAAGAAGCAATGTATGATGAACAAGCAATTAGCAGTTCATACTCATGGATGTACAGACAACTATCACTGAATTAATTTAATACTCAAAAGAAAACTTAAGAAACTTCAAAATCTGATGATTCTTAAGCAAATTCAATTTATGGACATCTATTCACAATGGACATTAAAGATAATGATATTTGGAAAATGTGAATCAAAAAAATATGCAAATGATGTGTTTAGACTTGACTGGAAAATCATTTTGACACATATTGCTGCAATCTGGGGTTGTGCTTAAAGTACATTAATTGCCTCCATGTGTTGTGTGTGACAGACTCTGGTGCAAATGCTGACCATGTTGGTGAGCAGCCAAACCACAATAACTAGCTTCTTGTCTGTCACGCTCCTCCCTCCCGCTCCTTTTAGTCTTATAATAAAGATGTGGGGTTTTTTTTGTTTTGTTTTCCAGTTAACTTAATGTAATTACTTACCTTATAGGCTGTGCTGTTAGATGAATCCACAATGACAAAAAGAGGCTTCCGGGTGAAAGGGAATAAGTCCCCTGGGTGAAGGCTGCAACATTAAAAACAAGTAAATGTCAGGAACTTACAATTCTATCCCAGCAAGGCTACTGTTAGCTTCTGCACTGCTAAAGTTGTGTAAACTTTAGAGATTCTAAACTTCTTATTAAGACAGAGTGGACAGCAGTCAGACGTCTGAGTCTGATTTTTTTGTCATTAGTCACAACAAACAAACTGATTTAGTCTTGGCTTAGGTCAGGACACAGGAAGTATTATTCTGTTACACATTTTGACACATTTAAAAATGTTAGCTTAGCCTAAAATATTAAAAGAACATTTAGAAAGAAATATAATAAATATATTACACAAATCAATAATCACCAGTGCATTTCTTTCTGGGCCTGATTCCTCTTCTGCACCGTCTCTCCATTCACCACATCTCGATTTGTATTTGTTAGAACTCCTCCAAAATCATATGGTCCTACAGGAAAGTTAAAGATGAATTGCTTCAACTTGAAAAGACATGGATTGTGACATATAGATCATATATTTTAGTGGAACTCTACCTTTTTGTTTTGAAAGACTGGACATTAAAGCATTAGTAGGTGGACCAGATAGAACACCATACACTTAAAAGGGCAGAAAATATTCTTATTGCACCTGCAGTGAAGAATATTGTGAATTTGCCAATAGCTATAATAATAATAATCTAACTTGAATTAGGGTTCTTTATTAGATGGGTGTGACAAATTAAATAAGACTGACAAAGGCCCTATTCAGACATGGGAATACGTAACCACGTCCACAAGAAATGCATTGAAAAGAGTCACATGATCAGCTCAACAGAAATGGCAGCTTAAGGTGTAGCTCCGGGCCTAACCTTGCCAAATAGTTGTATATTTTATATTTTACACTTAGTCATTTGAAGCAGAATGACAAGCAAGAGCAAAACTCAATGCGTTGATACAGGTACTTAACTGGAGAGAGAGAAGGGCTACTTTTTTAATTTTATTTATAGCTTTTCTGTTTAACAAACAAGAAAAAACACAGAACACAACAAATTAACCCATTCATAGACAAGCAAAAACAATAACAATAGACTAACAATGAAGGGGTTGAATGAAAAATAAAATATTGTAACAAAGTATGCATACATTATAAATACATGTACAAACACTGATCCAAATAGACGTAAAAAATACAATCAAACGTAAAAAATACAATCAAATAAAAATAAAACTAAAAAGAGCTTACTCTTCCAAGAAACGATAAAACCAGTTGACGCAGTCACCAAGTGAAAATCAAGTATTTGATAGACAAAAATGGCGGCCACATTTCATCAAAAATTACAGAGTTGAGACAGGCATTGTATCAGACTTTCTCCATATGTAGCAAGTTGGATATCTCTGCTAGCCAGGTCTTAAAAGAAGGAATATCCTTAGTTTTCCACAATGTTTAAATATTCCATTTGGCAATAATCATGCCATTTTGAACAGCCTTACGATGTAGGTGGTGCAACATTTTTAGATGACTGGTTTGCCAAAAACTACAGTACATGGGTCTAGTACAATATCACAGTTATAAACATTGAAGAGGCAGGCAGAGATATCTGACCAATATCTGTCAAGCTTGGGACAGGACCAAAAGAGGTGACCCAGGGTGTCCTCAGCAGACTTACATTTTAGAAAGGTTGGGGAGACAGAAGGATAGAAAGTATGTAGTTTGGTAAAGGAGCAGTGAAGTCTATGGAGCACTTTAAATTGAATTATCTGGTGTCTAGAATTTATAGAACATTTGTTTTTTAAGATAAGAAAACCAGTTTTCATCTGTAATTGTCACACCCAGGTCCCTTCCCATGCCTCCTTTAAATTCTGTGTTGAAGTTGGGTTAAATGCTGTAAAGAGGTCAACAAATCGAGTGACACAATTTTTTGGAGTCACGGGGCTGATTCATTAGAGTATAAAGTTCAATAGGGGCTGGCATTAATTCAAAATGTGGTAAATTTGTCCAGATGTAATTTCTAATCTGGAGGTAGCGATAAAAGTGTGTGGGTGAGAGAGTGAACTTCTCCTTCAACTGGATGAAAGTGGCAAAAGTGTTAAGTATAATAATAATAAGTCTGCTATAGTGACAATGTCTCTATTTTTCCAGATCTTGAAAGCAGTATCAATGAGTGAGGGGGGGAAGGCATGATTATAGAGAACAGGAGTGGCAATAGAGGTTTCAGGCAAATGAAATAACTTCCTTATTTCATACCAGATTCTTAGAGAGCTTTTTTACTATAAAATTATTACCTCATATGGCTGAGAGAGGTTTGGTTGATGAGAAAAGAAGAGCAGGTAGAGAGCTTTTGGGAATATCCAGCTCAATGGAAAGCCATGGTGGGGTAGAAGCAGTAATGTTACCTGGATATGCATTTTGCCAATACATTAGTGCTCTAGCATTTGCAGCCCAGTAGTAGTGCCTTAAAACAGGCAAGCTAAGGCCCCCCCAAAGATTTGAGAAAATATGGTGAACTTTATACCCCCAGACAAATGGTAAGAGTCTCGAATCTAGTTTCTTGAACAATGCTTTAGGTATAAACATAGGGAGGTTCTGGAAGAGGTAAAGGAACCTGGGGAGTGCAACATTTTAATTGCGTTAACGCTTATCTTAAGCCTATCATTGACAGAAGTAGTAGTCTCCAAGTCTCAATGTTGCTCTTCAGTTTTTCTTCAAGTTCAAATAATTAAATTTATAAAACAGTTAAGGATTTTTGGGAATAACAACACCTAGAAATTTGATCTTGTTTGCAGTGATATGGAAAGGCAAGTTGGTAAGAAAATCAGGGTCTAAGTCTTCAACAAGAGGCATGAGTTCACTTTTCTCCCAGTTTATGGTGTAGCCAGAAAATGCGGCAAATGTTTTAATAAGTTCTAGCAAAGGTTTTTTCGGACTGGAACAGGAACAAAACCACATCATCTGCGTATAGTGAGATGTGGTGAGAAAATGGGGGACCTGTTATAGTTAGTGATGACAGAGGGGCAGCATATAACATTTTGACCGAGGACGTTATCGCCTAGACCAAACTCCTTTATTACTGTTAGAATGTATTGCCATTCTATCTATCTTAGGGGTGTCAGTATCTCAGTTCGTAGGGTGTTGGTGGCTGCTGGTTCAAGTCCCCGTACGGACCAAAGTACAGAGTGTGGATTGGTAGCTGGATAGATGTCACTTCACCTCCTGGGCACTGCCAGGTGCCCTTGAGCAAGCAACGTACCCCCCAACCGCTCACTCTAACATCTCTCCATTTGTGCATGATTAGGTCCTGAGCATGTGTGTGTATTTCAGGCCTGTGTGTAGTGATTACTAACAAACAAAACTAAAGTAAATTGTAATTTCCCAACTGGGGATCAATAAACAGTATAAATTATTATCTGGTCAAAGGCTTTCTGGGCGTCCATCACTATAATAGCAATTTTAGAATCCTTGGTGTATCTGGAGTACATGATATTCATGAGCCATCTGACATTAAAAAAAAAAAAAATCCTCCTGTTTGGTCGTGCTAGATAATGTTTGCAACACATTTGAGTCTGTTTTTGAGTATTTGTGTGACTTTATCTTTTTTTTATCAAGGAGATATGAGCAGAATATAAGTTATATAAATGAGTTACAATCGAGTGATTAAACATCTTTAACATAATTGGAGCGACCTTGTCTGAGTAGGCTTTATTGAACTCAATGCTAAATCTGTCTGGGCCAGGGGCTTTCCCATTAGGAAAGGATTGTATTGCTTCTTTGACTTCCTTTAATGTTATATTTGCATTCAACTCTTTCAGTGCGGGAGGGCTTAGTTTGGGTAGGTGAAGGGCTTGAAGGAAGTTGGACATTTGAGCAGTGTCAGCTGAGGTCCTGGAGCTGTAAAGGTCTTCATTAAACTTACGAAAGCTTTCATTTATCTCTTTTGCGTCTGTGGAAACGGTTTCAGCTTTGGAACCGAATCATTCTCCTAGCCTGTAGGCCTTTGAGCTGTCGGGCCAGTAGTTTATCTTGTTTGTCAGCGACCTCAAAATGTTTTTGTTTCATCTTTAAAAGCATCAAACTCACCTGGTTGGAAAGAATAGAATTATATTTAAATTTCAGTATCATGATATCATTTAGTTTGGTAGGAGAAGGAGTGATTCTATAATCCTGTTCAAGCTTTCAAAGTTGTGTGGTCATTTCAGACAGGATCTTCTTTTTGTCTTTATATAGTTTTTCCTTGCTATATGTCCACGCATAACAGCCTTGAAGGCTTCCCATATAGTTGAGTCAGTCACTTCAGGGGTGTCGTGAGAAAGATAGTCTGTGATTAAGTTGGATGTGTTTTGGAGAAATTGTGCGTCATTTAAAAGTAATGGATTGAATTGCCAAGTGAATGTGGGCTTTGCACTGCCAAACGTAGTTTTTAAATTCGACAGGATTATGACCAGAAATTATAAATTTGTGGTATTTAGTAAATGTTATGTCCGGAGTCAGTCTAGTATCTGTGAGGAAATAGTCAATTCTTGTGTAAGACTTATGTACAGGTGAAAAAAGAATAATCTGTCAATTGGGTGTTGCAGTCTCCAGACATCAACAAGATTTATATTTTCAATTAGATAATTTAATGCGATGGAGGAGTTAGAAGGGGAGACAAAATAGGTAGACAGATTTAACCTCCATTGTTCGCCATGCTTCAGGTGCATTTTTTGAATAAAAGTAATATCCCCAGATAAAGATTTTAAATGAGAAAAGACCTTGCCTCGTTGCAGATTTGACCCTAAACCTCTGACATTCTAGCTAATTAATGATAGGGTACCACCTTGTGGCAAAAGGTGGGAGCTTCTAGTGGCCATATTTAAGGATTGATAAGGAAAGCTGTTTTAACATATAAACAGTTACACTGGCATCTAGGAGAATGATTTGGTTCCAAAGCTGAAACAGTTTCCACAGACGCAAAAGAGATAAATGAAAGTTAACGCAGCTGATTGGTGAGGTGTTTGGGCTCAAGTGCGCTGCAAGGCAGTGTTAGCTGCAACATTGTTAAACCTGTCTATGTACGTTTCAGCGTCTGCTGGGTCTTGGAAGGATTTCTGTTCCGATCCAAACGCAAAGATCAGGCGGGCAGGGAAAATGCACCATTCCATCATTTCAGGCGGGAAATTCGGGTAGATGCTGATGCAGGTTCCATTGAACGAAAGGGGAGTTTGTAACCGGGCAACCAAGTTCCAACATTTTCCTCTTTTTCCAGGAAATGGTGAATCTTTGCGATCAAAGTCCAAGGGCGTGCAGATGAGGATTGCGCACCTATACGACACGCTCGATTTTTTGATTGATTGTTCTGAGAAGCTCCGGCAGGAACTCCGCCACAAACTGCGTTGGGTTGTCCCTTTCTGCCTTTTCTAGTAAGCCCGAAATTTTAATGTTTGAGCGCCGAGATCTGCTTTCTAGGTCAATTAACTAGTGCTTTGTGGTCTTGTCAATTCCTCGCACCGTTTCTCCAGGTTCTGTAATGTGGAACTTGTGCAATGTTTTGTGTTTTAAAAGGGACTTAACTCTGGATGTACTATTGTTGGGATTTGACAAGGGAAAGGCAGTAGGAAGTAGCTTTTTCATATCTGCTTGCATTTAGAACACATCTTTGTTGATAATGGGTGATCTTATATTTTTAGTTTGGAACTGTGGTAGTCTGAATGCACATCACAAGCGCGCCAGCACCCTAGCTCTACTTAAAAAGAGAAATGTTGACGTTGCATTACTACAGGAGACTTATTTGCTACAGATTGATGCCGGGCGCTTAGCCAACAGATTCTATTATACGATAGCATCCTCCTCAGCAAGCTCCAAAACTAAAAGTGTGGCTATTGTTGTTAAAAGGAATCCCCCCGCTTGAAGTTTTGCCCTCTTGGTCAACAATACAGGCAGAATCGTGATTGCTGTCGTAGAACTTTGCTCTAGGAAAACATTTTATCACACAAAAAAGAAAAGAAATGGATTGAATTCAAATGGCATGGCCCATTGCTTTGTTAAGGTCTGTCAGTGTCCTAAAATAAAATGTTTTGTAAACTTTTGCTTAACATACCTAACCTTCCAGCTATACAAAGTAATCACCTACTTTGCTTTACATTGCTGTCAGATAATTAAGCAATCCCCCCTCCCCCCTTGTGTTTTTATGGAATACATTAACATTATTGGTATTATCTGCCTAAGTAACGTCTTTTTGTCATTTATACAGAGGTGTGCATTAGCTAAAACGTGTGTTAGCTAAATGTTTGTTAGGGCTTTATTCAGGTGCTCACACTATAATTGGCACCTGATGAGTGTGAGATGGAGAACCCTCTAATCTCAACATTGTAGACAGAGCATGTCATATTCACTTGTTTTGCATGTTAAAATCTGGGCCTTCCAAAGAAGTCTTCTATGTGATCGTAGGCCATCCAGAAGCTTTGTAATCCAGCCTGGAACCGCAGTATCTTTTTCACAAACTTAATGATAACAATAACTCTACTATTTACTGTTAAGGTTACACACCAGGGACGTGAAGAATAAACAACAAGAAAAAGCAAAATAATCGTTTGTTAATATTTCAACATTGCCACAGTTTTTAATAAATGTTTCTGCTATGTTGGTGGGACAGTTTGAGGTCCCTCTGGGGACACTGTTGAAGTGAAAGTTAAAGTGACAGGAAATGCAGTAGCAAAGGAGAATAAACATTTATCAACAGTTATAATAAGGGAATGTAAAGTAGCTAGAGTCTGCAGTTTGAGCATAAACACACGGCCTTTGTTAAGGTTGAAAGGAGCAATAAGGTTTGCCGTCTCTATAGTCTATGAATCACCAGTGATTGGAATAACGGTGTTATAAAATAACGGCGTTATTTTTTTCAGTAACGAGTAATCTATTGGATTATTCTTCCCATTTTAATAACGACGTTACCGTTACTATAATTGAAGCTGTTTTTTTTCATCAGACCAATTAGATCTCTGAGCCGAGAGGCAAAGACTTTTTTTCTTCCTTGGTTAGTGGGCAGTGCACAAGACGATTGGCTGAGATTGAGTAAAATTTCATGGTGAGCCAATCAGAGGTAGAGTTGGGCGGGTGTTCAAAAGCACACATAGTCGGACACAACAAACAACACAAGCAAGTCAGTCAACGAGAGACAGGTATGGTGTTATAAAACCGGGGGGAGGGTTTACTTTTCTTGCTAAAGATTTCCCACCGTGCTCAGAAAACATAGGCAATATGACTCTAGAGGGGCTACTCACTCTGAAGCTAATTGCTGTCACTCTCTCACTTCTCCCTCGCTCTATCTCACACACACACACACACACACACACACACACACACACACACACACACACACACACACACACACACACACACACACCAGCTCAAAAGTATAAACATTGGGCCACTTATGTTATTTGCACTACAAAGAGTGTATATATTTGTTATTTATTTTTGCTATAGTGCTTAACAAGCATTATTTAATTTTGACCAGTTGTGGCCTGTTGAGGGGCAATAAGTATCAAGAGTTCCAACATATCTACTGTGTCATTTATCGATCCACTAGACATAATATCTACGTACAATACATGGCATTTGATTGGAGGCTAGTCTCACTTTGTCCCACAGCAACATTAAAATAGTTTGGATTTCTGTACAGTTTCTGTTAATAATGTATTGTATTAAGTGTCCATTTCATTATAATACCCAGATTTATCATAAATAATTGAACATACACGTGTATTTTATGTTCCGTGAAAGAGGGGTGGAGGTGGTAAACATTTGAGCATTTAAAAATTTACTTGACAGTAACGCATTAGTTACTTTCTGAAGTAACTAGTTACTTTTATAATTTGTAACTGAGTATCTAATTCAGTTACTTTTTGGAAGAAGTAACTAGTAACTGTAACTAATTACTTTTTGAAAGTCACTTGCCCAACACTGGGAATCAGACAACAGCCACCTCAGAAACAACACAATGTGATTGGTGGATGTCTCTATTGACGGTGCTAAGGCTTAGAAAAAAATTATGTTGCTTTATCGCCGCGTAATATTCGCGTTCTGGGTGAAAGTACTCATAACAGAAATATAAGCATGAAACTATACACTGCCCCGGAAAAATGACTTGGCGACGCCAAAGGAGCCACACACCTGCATGCCTCACTGTCATTACTTCAGGCCATGTCCGTGCACACTCTAATACAGCGGCCCCCAATGTTAGGAGTTACAAAAGTAACGCATTTACAGCAGTGTATTTCTTTTGCTGTAACAAAGAAATATAACGCGTTACAAATTAAAGTTTTTTTTTTTTTTTTTTAAGAATTCACTAACACCGCAAAACATTTCTTCACAGGAAAAAAAGCAAAAGTAGTATTTCCTGTTGCTGTATCAGATGGTTGAGGTGACTACAGAGACATTTTCGAGATGGACATTATTTTCATTATTATGCTGCGTAACAGAGCCAGAACCAGAGACGGTATGGACAACATCTGTATCCCAACAGGTGACGGTATGTCACCGGGGACAGCAGTGTGTCTGAGCTGCTGACAGATATAAACATGTCAGGAATTAATTTTTAGGCTTGCTACACGTAATATTATTAAATTTTATTAGACGTGCAGAATAACTCTGCCTGTAGTGGAATGGCTTTGAATGACGACCACTGTGACCATTTTACTGTTCAATATGTTGCAGTTTTACAAACTAGAAAGTGAACAACCAAAGCTTGACGGACATGTTTTGCATCTAGCGTCTCACGTTCATCTCAGTAAACTGGCAAGAGTACACAACAGACAACTTCCGTGTAGGCTACTTCAAAATTAAAGCACTTCCTGTGACAGCACGCAGTGAAACTAAATTACTGTTAATCAAAAACAAATAAGATTGTGTACCTTTTCACATATCTGCTGTGAATAAAGTACTGTAAATAATGTAAATAATCACACTATACTTTACCATTTCCTTTATACTGTTTTAAACTAAACATCATGAATTTCTTATTCAAGTGCTTTAAACAAACATTTTACAACCATGCAGTACTTCAATACAACTGTAAGGTACTTTTATTTGAGTGATTCCATTTTCTTCTACTTGGCTTTTGTACGTTTTACTTATCTATTTTTATAGCTGTAGTTACTTTGCATATTCATATTAATTATACAAAATATTATGAATAATCTATGATGTATTAAAGTGGATAAAGATAAGACTTTACTGATCCAGTGGTGAAATTAACAAACTTCAAACTTCCGCTGTTTTATATTTTAGTGAAAGTAACTGAAAAGTAATGCAAAAGTAGTGTAACGCATTACAATTTAGAGACAGTAACAATGTAATATAACTAATTACTCTTAAATGACAATAATCTATAAAGTATTACATTTTGGAAGTAACTTGCCCAACACTGGCAGTCCCACAGAAGCCCATGCTCCGTTATGTAATCATTAATAACTCTTAAAAGGTGCCCTACCACACACAACCGACCCACACAACCGTTTTTACTTTTTTGAAATATGTTAGGTCCATATGTGTTTGTGTTATGTTGTGAATGTGAAAAATGAACTGCTACTCCTCTGTCAGCTCTAGCCACTGAAAAGAAATAGGCGGAGAAATCAGGCCAATAACAACAGCTGGTCAGTCTGATGTCATGTTGCCTGAGCTCATTACTATTCATGAGCTCGCCCAGTTGCGCTGGGTAAAGGATGCTGAGAGCCAGGCTCTCACTGGCTAGCTGTTAGCCAATCAGAGTCAAGCAGTTTAGCTCATTGAATATTAATGAGAACTGGCACAAATCAAGCTGAGTCTTCCTGCAGGCTTTCTATACCACGCTAGAATGGCTTGAAATAAACCAAGGCATTTTTTCAACACAAAATGTTACAGAGTCCATGGTAGCACTTCAGACATTACCACAAAGTAATGAAATTTGTGTGGCAGGGCACCTATAATATTTATTTTATTTATTTAGGAGGTCCCCCAGCCAAGACACCATTCCTACATGGCCTGGTGCCAGTCCACAGCCCAAAGTTTGAGTAAGGCTGTTCAATTACATTTTCTCAGCAATTTCATCATTTAACAATATTAGATAATTTTTGGAAATCTAACAATTTAGACTGTTTGATGGCATGTCCATATTTCAACAAAATTCCATGATATCAGGAGGAAATGTGGGGTTTAATATTTAGCAATTTACCTTCATAATCTGAATGCCCAGAAGGGAAGACTCCAGTTGCTGACAGGTAGACAAGCTGAACGCTGTTGGCAGGCAATTCCTGAAAATAAAGGCAATGGGGAAAAAAAAAGATAGCAACGCAATATGATTATGTTTAATATCATTGCAACATGTACTTTAAATGCTGACATGATATTAGGGATGGGCATGATTAATCAACTATAAATAATTGATCATTAAGAATTTTGTTGATCATGTTAATTGGTTATTGATTAAACTAATGCAGGTTGTGTTGTGTGAGTCTTTAAGCAATGAATTTCATTTTACTGTGTGTCAAGCAATTAAACATTTTACCACCTGGGAGCAATATTTGACGCCATACTCAGTTACCTGCGAGTTTCCGTTTAGATTTCAAAAGTAATCATGAAGCGATGACGGCGAAGTGTGGCGTGGTACCATTTTGATTTAAAAAAACAACTTAGTTCACTGCAAACACTGTGATGCCGGGTGTAAGTAGAACATGGCCACGACTCAAATAATGTACCAATTAAAGTGCATCGACCCTGGTTAATGTTGGTGTCGGTGCATCCTGCTCTCAGTCTCGACCTAGCATCAAGTTGGCGATAGCACGGAGGAGCGGCAGTGGAGAGCGCTAGGGCGGCTATCCCACAGCCTGGGGGAGATGAGGCTGCGTTGTCTGACACGGACGAGGGGAGCGCAAACGCTGGCCAAGCTAGCGCGGAGGTACCTGTCCATATCCCGGCAACGTCAGTCCCCGCAGAGTGGGTGTTTTCGGCGGCTGGTCACCAGGTTGCAGTTGTGTCTGACCCCAGATCATGTCAACATGCTTATCTTTCTCGACAAAAATCAACAGACTGGTGCAGAAGTTGTATGGGAGTTACTAGTTATTGTTTATGAGGCTTTGTTAAGCAGCCTAATTAATTGTTACGTAGGCTTATCTCTCTCACCCTCTCTCTCGACTTCGTGCCTTGGATAGTTTTGCGTTACATTTGACAAAACCGGCCAGATCTAAGTATTATTATGTTTTTGGTTAAGTTATTGTTTAACGTGATTCTTATTTTATTATTATTTAGGAAAAAACGAGGGTCTCCGTTTATAAACGCCGGCTCGCAGCTGCAGGTTCCGCTGCATATATCTTCAAGTCTAAAAAATGTCCAGATTAACTGCCACTAGTTGTTCTTTTTGTAATAAAGATCTCATCGATGAAAAACACTGTATTTTTGTATTTTCATTGCATTTTTAATTTATAAAAAGTTAAATAAATAATGAATTTTAATATAAAAAATATTAATGATTAATTCTCCCAACAATCGACTAAGCAAATTTAATCGAATGCCCATCCCTACATGAAATTATTAGATGAAAACAGAAAGTAGAATAATGGGTAGGGGGTGTAGAAGAAGACCTAATCTAATGAGGGTCCAGATTGTGAAAATCTCTCCCAGTCAGATCCTGTGTCACAATCAATGTTCAAAAGAAATAACCCAAAAACAAAGTTTGGATGTTCACATAAACAATGTTACATAACACTTGTTTGTGATCCTGGAGGATGAGAGATTCAATACATTTGACATAACGGTATCTTGGTGATTTTATTAACTTGAGCGGCATTTAACCCAGAAAGGCTAGAATTAAAGTTAATACTGACCTTAAACGAGGCCGACAAGAAAGTAAAAAGCTGGCTGAATGTTGGTTTGTACAACAAATACTTGTGAGGGTTTTCTCTTTTAGCTGGCTTCTCATTGGGCTCCTGTGGAAAAATATTTTATTTAATTATTGTTCATATTTCAGTTTCAGTATACTTTATGTATGACAGGCTAACCAGTCTTCTAGGAGGCTATTATGTGTTAATTTTTTCATCATGTTTGTCACCCTAAATTAGTCAGACACCAGTAGGAAATGATGCAACTCTTGAAAGAATGATGCATTTCAATCAATAATAGCATAAATACAGGGGTACTGATACAGGCCAAAAACATGGTGAAATACAGGTATTTTCTACTGATTGGCCCTGTGAGAGACTATCATTTATGAGACGTAACAGTTTATAGTTGCCTTGGTCAGAATATTCTCACAAACTTTATTCAGACATGACACTCACCAGAGTTCCTTGTTTTGGCGTCTGTGTCGCCAGGTTTACAGGTTCCCTTTCCAAAGCTTGAAGCATGCGGAACATATCGATGGTTAATTCACTGAACTTCACCTAAAAGAAGGAAGAAACACAACAATGACGTAACCTTACCCTTGAGACATTTGTGAAGAATCAGTTTTTTAGGCATTGAGTTTATACCTCTGACAGAAATGTCTTTAAATATCCATACAGACTTGTATTAAGTATTCTATAGTAGTACTCCTAGGGCTGCACGATTATGGCCAAAATGATAATCACAGTTATTTTGATCAATATTGAGATCACGATTATCATGATTATTAGTTGATATTAACCAAAATAAATTGTATTGTCAAATAGGCTATTTATAACTGTTTTCACATCCTCTTATGTTGAAGATGTATGTTGTACATAGAGCTGCAATACATGTAAATGAAAATTATCTGAAATAAATAGCCTAGGATATATATTTAAAAAAATGTCTCTCTGAGAAAGCTCCTTCACTTGTTTTCAACAATAACTGATTAAAAGAGCTAGGGAGAGCGGGGGAGTGGGATGGACGTATGCTAGGCCTACTCGCAGAGTGACGGCTGACTCATGATGAATGGGTCCAGCACGGGTCGTATGGTGGGTCAGCAGAGTTACACACGTCATGTGTATGAAATGTCTGTATCATCACTGCGCTACATTTTTATCAACTATGATATTCTGACCATGGGTCACATCTCTGGCCCAGGTCCAGCAGCTCCGTCTCACACGCTGTTACTCTACCAACTGAAGTTAGTTGCATTAAATAACTTCTTCTGTGTAATTTGCCGTGGCCGCAACAATAGAGTTACCAGCAGAAACACTGGTACAAATACAGGTTTGCGTCTCATGCTTAACAGTTAATACTGTGGACAAATGTCAGAAGTGTGGACCGGCGGACGCTGTCTCTCCATGTTGCTGGGGAGGTGTGTGTGAGTTAATGGCCGTGGGGCTTCGCGGAGAGTAGGAGGAGAGATTCAAACACAGGCATGGATTTCCAAAAGAAATGGGTCATGTAACGCAAAATTAAACCACATCGATATAAACAACATTGCTTCGTTTGTGGAGAGGCAGCGGATGCGAGGACATTAGGTGCACCGGTGCGACCTAGGAAAATTGTTAGTTGCACACTAGAGCCCTGTGAGCTAACAGACACTACCTAGCACCCTAGAGCCCAGAATGCTAACAGACACTAACTAGCACCCTAGAGCCCTGTGAGCTAACAGACACTAACTAGCACCCTAGAGCCCAGAATGCTAACAGACACTAACTAGCACCCTAGAGCCCAGAATGCTAACAAGACAAAAACCAGCACTGGTCACTGCTGCTGTCTAAAAAACAAAACAGATGAGACAGAATGTTGCATTTACTGGTAAACTGGTAAACCTTGTGACCGACGTATGACCAACTGCTATCTGTTGTGGAATTTTCCTCATGTTACTCTGTCCTCTGACAGTCTACATCTAGAAGAAAATAAGCTGCGTGGTGCAGGGAAAAAACTCTGACTGACACTTGATCAGACAGTGGTTACGGAGCAGTAGATTGGCTTTGCAAAGAACCACGGAGCGTTCGCATTTAAAATATCGCTTGATTACGTCAATTTTATCGTGGGAAGCCAAAAATCATAATCGTGATTAAAATTAAATTAATTGTGCAGCCCTACGTACTCCTGAAAGAGTTACTAATTTAAACCACACATGGTGTGTGGTTTAAATTAGTAACTAGTAGTAATTAGTAACTCTTCAGGATTATTTATTATTTCTAGTCAATGTTGATATGAATGAAGATTCTGCTCTGGTAAAAGGCTATTGACTAAAAATTGTAGGCTAATACTTTCCTACCTAGTGTTTAGGTTAGTGTTGTTATTAAGACCAGGGTGAACATGCAGATTCGTCTGTCAGATCGAGTAGAGAAGCAAATGACAAGCTGACTTGAGATATTGTTCCCCTTGCAAGAACAAGAATTCTTATCCTAAACCTCTCTTAATTCTTTCTGTGTAGTTTGTGCAAGTGTTCAAGTCAGTTGGAGTCAGATTTACTATTCAATTCAATTTAATTTATAGTGTCAAATCATAACAGAAGTTACCTCAAGACACTTTATAGAATGTGGTCTAGACCTACTTTGTAATTTAAAGAGACCCAACAATTCCCACAAGAACATGCATTTGGTGTCATGGAAAAACTCTTAACAGGCCAATGGTGGGAGATACAGAAATATGACTCACAATTATAGTAGTAGCTTACTCTTAAATGTGGAGATGGCGTCTGCCTCCCAAACAAGGTCACTAAACCCCCTAAACGCAAACTTTTGTTGTAAATTGCTTGTTTCAATTTGATGAATACCACCTGTTCATAAGAGGGTGCTGCTCTCCTGAGATACTCATGATGATGTGGGGCTTAAAATAGCCCCACATCATCACATACCCTTCAGCATACATAGAGATGGATATGGGGAACTTTTCATAAGATCATCTCTCAATGCAAATCAAACCAGCTATTAAGCTAACTGAAATCAATGCCAATCTCTAGGTACAGGAGACAGGAAGTCAAATTTTGACTTCACTGTAGATAGTCACAGCTCCATTGAACCATCTATTCCTATAGCTCTGAGTAGTGATGACTTTATGAGCTTCTTTAATGATAAAATTATAACAATTAGAGATAAAATTCATCACATTTTGCCCAACGGTCCACCTTTAAACGCACGACCGCTAGAAAGAAGGACAAGACCTGACATATACTTAAGACTGCTTTTATCCTACAACAATTAATGTTAAAGGTCTCTTCAGCTAAGTCATTTACCTGTCTCATACCCCATCCCAATGAGGCTATTTAAAGAAGCGTTACCCCTTCACTACTAGATATGATACAATTTTTTAATTAACAGGTTATGTACCACAGTCATTTAAAGTAGCTGTGAAAAAAGCCCACCCTCAATCCAGAGGTCTTAGCCAGTAGTCTCAGTTGAATGTTTTTTACGAAAGCCAGACTGAAACCAGACTACCCATGGAAAGGCCCCCCGAGCAGTTGGGGGTTCGGTGCCTTGCTCAAGAGCACCTTGGCAGTGCCCAAGAGGTGGACTGGCATCTCTCCAGCTACCAGTCCCCCACCATACTTTGGTCTGTATGGGGATTGACAACCCAACTCCCTACTGACTGAGTTACTGCCACCCCAATATAGACAGAGGAGAAAATAGAGGAAATTTGGGTCTGCCAAAGATGTTGTATTACTACTATGCTTTTAACTTAAGGCATCTGGCCCACTGGTCACTTTTTCCTGAGAGAGCCCCAACCTGGTAGTGTATTGAGCAATCTGTTCTTGCCCTATTATTGCCCTTGCAATGCCTGTCTGTTCACCTAGCCTGTCTGTGACGCAAAAACATCAATAATCTCCCACTTAAATGTCGTTTGCACTAAAGTGGCCAGCTGTTTGAACTAAATCCGTATTTAATACTTCCCTGAAGTGTTTGGCAAAATCCAAAGTAATGTATTGGTAGATCTCCCCTTTTTCAGAGGAATTGGTAAGAAAAAGGGAATTGTCACACTGGGGGATCTGTAACCTCAGTGGCATATTGAAATCCTTAGAGGATGTGGTGCAGCAATTTGAAATCAAGTTTTCATTTTTATTTTTTTTTATATTTGCAACTTGCCATCTGATTTTTAGATCCAGTTCTTGAGCCTGAAGGCACCGGAATGTGTTGTTGAAATATGGAAAAAGTCATGAGGTTTCTGGGTATTATGCTTTGCTCATGCAGTACCTGGGGGATTGAGCCTGGACAGCCTTCAAAAAGACATGGGAAATAGTTCTGCATATTACACTGGATGATGAGGAGTGGGACAGAATCTGAGGGAATATTAAAACTACGTCACACACAACGGTTCTATTAGACTCCCTCCAGATTGTTTAGAATTGGTCTGAATGACACATGAAATTTTTCGGAATGCAAGACACAGGACGGTCTATTGCTATATGTTCTATGGTCCTGTGATAAGGTCCAGGATTTTGAATTGGGATATATGACATTAGACTGGGTAAACCCTGCCCACTCTGCCAGCGATTTGATTTTGCACTGCAGCTTGGTCTGGAAACCTGCACATTTAATTCTGTTGCTTCAGTTCACAATTTTGAGGGAACCAATCACAAACTGGCTGATCTACCTATTGGCGGGTTTAACACAATGACGATAGAGAAACGACCAAGCAGCTTCTTGTTTATATTCAACATAGCGGCCACTGAAAGCCACCGAAGCGCAGCAAACATATTGATGCCGCTGTGGCTTCTACTTCACCCGGATCTCTGGTCTGATTGGTTGAAGGACTTTTCAATTGCCTACAGAGTCATTTGTACTATGCCCGTTAGTCAAGCCTCTTGTAAAGAGAAAATACAGAGCAGAATCCCCAGACTCCCCCAGCTCAATCTCAAATCTATTGAGCTTGGCTTGGTCTGGTGATAGCCAGACTATGATAACATATGTTGGATTGCAGGGACCCAGGTTCCATTTAGCCCAAGATTATTTGTTCTGGGAGATGGGTCAATCCTAAATGGGATTTAAACACATAAGAAGCTAGGTCCAGACTAGTTTAATGATAGTGCAGGAAAACCACTGCACCCTCTTAGATTTTGCTCAAAGTTTATGCTAACATTAATCTAGGGCATGCTGTACAAACCTATAATGGTTCAGTCATGTTTGTCTTCCACCCTACAAAGTTTGGGCTGCCTGTCTCTCTCTCTAACCTGAATAATACTTTCCATTATATTAATGTCCAGATATTGCTTCCCAGATAATGTGATTTTCAAGCTGTCAACCTAAAGTCATTTCAAGGGCTGCAAATATGAAGCCATAGATTTTGAACAGAAATATTTTACAGGCCTTAGTTTTGGGACACATTCTTGATATTTACAAAGTTTGATCAAAATCTGAGACAGTAACAACAACCACCTGTAAAACCATTTTAAACCAGACGACTGACAGCGCACAGGCACCTGCCTAAAAATAGCCTATATTAATTGAAAAAAATGTATTTCATTACCAAGACATATACATGTATCTACTGAAATAGAGCAGTGTAAATATTATATAAGGCCATCCTCAACCTTACAGTGGGCTAATAGCTACGTAGCTAGTAATGTTCACTAAGTGTTTTGTTGTTAAACTGTGTGTAAAAAGAGCGGTGCCGTTAAATCACCGGTTTCAGGTACGTACGGTACTGTCTGGATGGTTTCAAGGTAACGGTAGGTAGCCAACATTAGCAGATAAGCCTGTTGGAAAAAAATCTGCGATACTAACTTTACATTATGACACCAAGCAGGGCCGGATTAACAATTTCATGTGCCCTGGGCAACAAGACTCAAGACTCCCCCCTGCCCCAAAACAACAATTGCAAAGTCACTATGATCAAGAGCATATAGCCTATACTTCTGAATATTTTCAAGCAATGCATTCTAAATGCAAGCACTTTTAAAAACCTTGAAAACACATAAAAATTCAAGCATTTTCAAGGATTTTAAGCACCTATACATACACGAACCGTAATGTCTCTGTACTCTGTACACTTACGTCAAGTTCTCAATGCTTCGGTTGACATGTAGGGACCCTCATTATGCTACTATGGAAGTGTGGTGGTATTTTTAGCCTCAAACGGTGGGTGAATGGTTCCTGTACTATGTGAAAGCGCTTTGAGTAGTCATTTTGCACTGGAATTGTCCTTTAATAACAGAGTGAAAAAAAATTAAATTATGTCCTCTTCAGTAGTGAAACTATTATTCAAGAGCAATGTAAGATGAAACAGACAACAGAGCGGCAGGTAATACTGCTAAGTTTTATATTTAAAAGGTATGCTTGATATTTAATTCAACTTTTTTCCAGACACAGGTCAACACAGATATAGTTTGTTTGAGAGCCATCAACAGAAGCCTGTGCTACAAAGCAAGATTTGGCGTTAATGAGGTAACTTCAGGTTCAACCCAGGGTTTTGTATATCATTGCGGTGGATCCCTTGTTACCGGCTTAAATCGCTGTGATAACTAACTCGCTTACCACTGCCAGGTTGCAGCTGAAGTAATAGGCTAAAGTAATGGAAGTTTATGAAAAAAAACAAGTGTAATTATGGTCAGATCTTGTTCCTGACTGATTGGGGGAGTGATATTGATTAAGCGTGGCTATCTTTTTTTTTTACCACCTTCCTGATTTAGGAAGCAACAACTGTATTGCTTTTTGCCAGTAAAACAGTGTCTTTGTTCTTCCTATTTATATAGAATTATAGTTTGCTCTTCTTATGTAAAATATGCAGCTCTTGTAGATGTTTGCGATTGGTCATGCTGTGTAAACAACACCTCTTTTATGTGAAACCCTGGGTTTATTGAACAAGTTCTTAACCACCGCCGTGACACAGCTTATGTGGGTCTGCAGTTGTTAGGTCAGGTGAAGCTGGGTAACTGAAATAAGTCCAGGACATGTTGATCTGGATTCGTAGTACAGGCCACGTTTTTTCAATAAGACTGGTCAACAATGTTGTTGATGTGTATATAGTGTTAGGAACTGTGAATTAGAATTAGTGGGTTAAAACCTGGTTGTTACAGTTGCCGATGATTAGTGCATCTGCAAGGACGAGCTGCCCAACCACCATGCCTTGTTCCAGTGGAGGCACATTTCCCTCCTGCAGCCGATTGCTGGTGACTACAACAGAAGTGTTGTCATTCAGAACTACCACTGGATCTGCCTGTTTTACAAATGTAGAGAAACAACAGTGAGCCATAACTGATCCGATGTACCTGGCAGAAGACAGCTTACAAAAGGGGACTTGTTTAATTACCAGGACGAAATGTTGCATTATTGTTTTAATTTCAGTAACTAACTTCAACCCCTTAGTATGTCTTGCCCTGTGGGGTTTTACTAGTGTTTTATATGATATTAAGACATGAAGAATTCAGTGTAACATTTAATCAAACAATCAGTGTAATATTTAATCAAACAAGTTTGTAACATGCATTTTGGGTAATAAAATAAACATTGCCAGTACTTATGGGTTGTTTTACATTTGGAGGGTTAGTTACCTCTACAAAAGCTGCCACTTCCTGTAGAACCAGGTTCCATTCCAATTGATCCTCTGTGTTGAATCGCTGTGTGTAATCTTCAATTTCCTCAGATAACTCCTGCAGGGAGCAGACAGGCATAAAGTTCATGTAAATTTACAAATACTAAAACTTTTTTAACTCTAATGCAAAGCTTTTCATTTTTTTCATGCAATTATTTTGCATGTCAATATATTTTTTGAACCATTGTTTTTGTAATGACCCCCCCACCACGGCTGAATTTTGGGAGAGACTTCAGATACAGTATTAGGGGACCCCTAAGACCTATATAAACCATCCAAAGAGCATCATGTCATGGGACCTTTAATGTATAAAAGTAAAAGTAGCCTTGCAAGCTGAGAAACTTCAGTGGACATGAAAAAAGGCTCTTTATATGACATTGCCTACATTGTAAATGGATTTCAGCCAATAGGCCTAACATATCACATATATGATTATTGTGACAGAGACTGGGACTCCAGGTTAATAAGATTCTAACTCAGTAGCCAGATATCAATTCCATTTGGATTCTGTGCGAATTCACAAATCCAGTTTCTCTTTTTAATCTTCCCCTTAACATTTAAATGAATCTACATGTATGCTCAAATATGGCTTCTGGAAAGAAAATAAAGGATAACATATGATTTACAAAACAGACATTATTTAAGAAGTTTCCCATACTTTTAAAGTTGCACAGCGCTTTCGCCAAAAAACATTCTTGATTGATTTAAACATCTCTCTCAGATAAGGCCGAGGATTATTGTCAGTGTCTTGCTGCTGAATCGGTTTTATTTTTTAATCATGGCACCATCCAAACTACTACGTCCTTACATTTCCACTATCAAGCTGCAATGATTTGCGGCCGAATCTGTTGAGTCTTGTAGTTGTGGGTCAAGTGCAATTTATATTCCCATCCAATTAGATTGAATTGGGTATTGATGATGCAAACAATAATTACTCCAGTGAAATTATTTGATTGAATTACTTGTTAGGGAGGACTAGATTAGGATTGTATTTAAAGCGGATTCTGGTTTACAACTTTGCAACAGGTGTGTCGGTTAAAACACGGATGGAGACAACTTCTCTCTTTTGATGCTTTATTACAATCAAGCAACAGTACAAACATGGGCGTTGGTAGCTCTGCTATGGCTGTGTGTGGTTTTGCAAAGGAATAAATAACATAAAGGCTACCATACACATAATTGCATTATCTTAATGCAGTGTAACGGCAGCATGTAAATAATGCACCTAAAATACAAACGTGAGCAAGGCCGTCCAACAATCGCAATTATGAATGAACAGCCAGGTGCAACCTAGCTAACAGGTAAAGAACACAAATAACAAAATCACTAGCTTACTTTTAAATTTGCAAGAACTAAGGAACAATACAACAGGCTTAAATGAACGGACAACATAAGTTTTACAACCTACAGATGTTAAGGACTCACGCACACAATCTCAACTGATTATCCTCCAGACAGCTAGTGTCTTTTTCTTTTCTCTCACTTACTTCGACAACTGCAATGTTATTAGTGTTATAAGTTAGCAGTAGAAATAACCAGATCCAGGGTGAGTCTGATGAAAACTGCTGCGTCTGCCCGGTTCAGCTCCAAGATTTGCTCGCATTGCACAGCTAGTGCTGTGGAGAAAGCTCCGGTATTACATTATGTTCTGGCTCTGTTTAGAAGTAGTAAATGTACAGCTCAAAGCAACTTAATAAGATATAGTGTCTGGCTTTTGTTTGATATTTAGTGATGTCAAATGGCTTTTTATTGATCTTAGCGAAATAATAGACTCGGAAAAGCTAGCGTTACATAACGCCTATTTTCCACTCAACCCAACAGTTACGATGTTCCTTCAGCTGTTCGTTGGTGCTCCAGGAGAGTGAACAAAAGTTAGTTTGGTATATTCAGCCAATATACAGTACAGGCCAAAAGTTTGGACACACCTTCTCATTCAATGAGTTTCCTTTATTTTCATGACTATTTACATTATAGATTATCACTGAAGGAATCAAAAATATGAATGAACACATATAGAATTATGTACTGTATTATGTAAAAAGTGTGAAATAACTGAAAACATGTCTTATCTAGTTTCTTCAAAGTAGCCACCCTTTGCTCTGATTACCGCTTTGCACACTCTTGGCATTCTCTTGATGAGTTTCAAGAGGTGGTCACCTGAAATGGTTTCCCAACAGTCTTGAAGGAGTTCCCAGAGATGCTTAGCACTTGTTGGCTCTTTTGCCTTCACTCTCCGGTCCAGCTCACCCCAAACCATCTTGATTGGGTTCAGGTCCGGTGACTGTGGAGCACTCCATCACTCTCCTTCTTGGTCAAATAGCCCTTACACAGCCTGGAGGTCATCAGACAAAAGCACAGATTTCCACTGGTCTAATGTTCATTCGTTGTGTTTCTTGGTCCAAACAAATCTCTTCTGCTTGTTGTCTCTCCTTAGCAGTGGTTTCCCAGCTGCTATTTGACCATGAAGGCCTGATTCGGGCAGTCTCCTCTTAACAGTTGTTCTAGAGATGTGTTTGCTGCTAGAACTCTGTGTGGTATTCATCTGGTCTCTAATCTGAGCTGCTGTTAACTGCGATTTCTGAGGCTGGTGACTCAGATGAACTTATCCTCAGCAGCAGAGGTGACTCTTGGTCTTCCTTTCTTGGGGCAGTCCTCATGTGAGCCAGTTTTGTTGTAGCACTTGATGGTTTTTGTGACTGCACTAGGGGACACATTCAAAGTTTTTGCAATTTTCCGGACCGACTGACCTTCATTTCCTAAAGTAATGATGGCCACTTGTTTCTCTTTCCTTAGCTGATTGATTCTTGCCATAATATGAATTCTACCAGTTGTCCAATAGGGCTGTTGGCTGTGTATCAACCTGACTTCAACACAACTGATGGTCCCAACTCCATTAATAAGACAAGAAATTCCACTAATTAACCCTGACAAGGCATACCTGTGAAGTGAAAACCATTTCAGGTGACCTCTTGAAGCTCATTGAGAGAACACCAAGGGTTTGCAGCACTATCAAAAAAGCAAAGGGTGACTACTTTGAGGAATCTAAAATAAAAGACCCATTTAAGAGTTATTTCACACTTTTTTGTTAAGTACATAACTCCACATGTGTTCATTCATAGTTTTGATGCCTTCAGTGAGAATCTACAATGTAAATAGTCATGAAAATAAAGAAAACGCATTGAATAAGAAGGTGTGTCCAAACTTTTGGCCTGTACTGTATAATGTTGAAAGCAGGAAAAAGTGTACTGAGTCAAAGCCGGTAACCTGCTGTTAAGCGTACCGTTCTGCATATGGCGAGGCGCAGGTTACTTTCCCCCCCAGAAAGAAAGAGACAGACACACACACAAACAGACTCAGACACACAAAAACACCTCGCTTTATTAGATAGATTTGTGGTTCTGAGGTGTATTTTACATTGTAGCAGCCAAAGCTCTGCTGCTTTCTTCGAACCTCTGTGTCTTTGGTCCTGCGCTGTGCTCACTCAGTGTGCAGTGTGACAGGGGGAGTGCACAGTGGCTAGAACAACAAAAGCCGATGTGTGCTTCTTTTACCAATATTTATTTAAAGATATCTTTTCATTTCCAATCCAAATAACGTCAAACTTGGCACTGCACTTACTCACCTTCTATCTTTATGCGAGGAGAACGGAAGCTTTTCAGACTTTAAAATTAACTGGTCAAAGGCTGCACTACTTCATTAAAATGGCTCTGCCCACAATACAACCATCTGTCAATTGTTTAGCAGTTTAAATATTAAGGCATTGACGTCTTCCCGTGCTTAAACCAGATTGTTAAACATAACTATTCTGTTGCTATAAACAATGTTTTGAAAGATATGGAAAAATGGATGGTCTCCCCTTACCAAGTCAAGCCTGTATCTCAGTGGTTAAAATGAATGTGTTACCTAGAATTAATTTTGTGAGCTCTATGCTACCTCTCTCCCCTCCTGCTGGCTATTGGAATAAATTACAATCAGCAGTATCTAAATGTATCTGGAAAGGCAAACACCCGCAACTAAAGATGTCTACTCTACAGAGAAGGAGAGGTGGCCTCTCAGTTACCAACTTTAAACATTATTTATGATCCTTCGTGTTGAGGCCCCTTGGTTTAACCCAGTATCTTTCGCTTAGAAAGTGCTATGACAGAGCCTTGGTCACTTCACGACGTTCCTTTTGCCAATGTTTCTAACAAATAGTGCCAGCTACACTTTGGCCCCATTATCTCACATCTTATCAAGACTTGGAGATTGGCTGAAACATGGTTTTTATATATATATATATATATATTATATATATATATATATATATATATATATATATATATATATATATATATATATATATATATATATATATATATATATATATATATATATATATATATATATATATATATATATATATATATATATATATATATATATATATATATATATATAGCCCCCCTCCTATTGAGAAGATCTGAGCATGTGATTGCCCAGGTCTGAGTAATGATCTCGACTGGCATGATGTATGGTCAAACATTCCAGCATTGTCACGCAATCCAGACCATCAGCAGATTCACAACAATTTCATTCATAGGACATATCTCACCCCCGTGAAAATGCACCACATGAAAATAATGAACAGCCCTTTATGCACTTTCTCCCCAATAAAAGCACAAGGCACATGTTCTGGGAGTGCTCTCCAGTTGGTCAGTTCTGGAACAATATTGCATCCGAAATTTCCGACCCTGTTTAATGTTACTGTGCCTGTTACTGTCAATGTATTAATTCTGAATGATCTGTCAGCCTTTCAGCTCTCTGGAACTCTGGAAAAATGTGTTGTATTTGCTGGACTTGATTGAATGATTGCAACCTATTGGAAACCACCTCATGAACTGTCTGTGCGCTGTGGTTTATATGGAGCTCTCTACAACACACATTCATGGAGCGCCAGGAAGGACTCTGGACACTTGGCTGAGCATTGCTGAAGCTTTGAGGTCTGAGCTGTCGCTTGTTTGGTCCCTTGTATTGTGTTTGTCTGTGTATGTGTCTGTTTCTGCATGTGGTTTTGTCTTCCCTCCCTACAATCTATCCTCTGTCTATTTTAGTTGCCAGCCTCAGTCTATTGTTTGTAATTTATAAATATATAAAAAAGAAAAGAAAAAAAGGCATCTGGCACACTGGTCACTTCCTCCTAGAGAGCCCCCATCCTGGTATCCTTACAAAGTCTGTCAAACTGTATGGTGAAGCAAAAACACATCTGATAATTGCTCATTTAAATGTTTGACTCAAAGTGGCCAGGCTGTTTGAACTGGATCCATATCTAAATACTAAAGTGTTTGGCGAAATCCAAAGTTTTGTATTGGTAGATCTCCCCTTTATTGGAGGGACTGGTTGGAAAAGGGAATTGTCACACTGGGGGATCTGTATTTTGGTGGCTTATTGAAATCCTTTAAGGATGTGGTACAGCAATGCAGAATTCCTAGGTCTCAATTTTTCAGATATTTGCAACTTTGTGATCGGTTAGTGGGGGTTTTTGGATCCAGATCTTCAGCCCTGACAGCACCAGAATGTTTAAATAAAGTGTTGCTAAAATATGGAAAAGGTCATGAGGCTTCTGGGTATTATTCTATGCTCATGCAAAACCCTGTAGATAGAGCCTGAACAGCCCTAAAAATGTGTAAGGGATCCGAGTTTAACACTTGATGAGTGTAACAGAATTTGTTAGAATATTAAAACTGCCACACCAGTTCAAGATTATGCAACGCTACTATTAGACTCCCTCCAGATTGTTTAGACTTGGTTTAAAAGATACACCAAATTGTTGGAAATGTAAGCCAGAGGATGGCCAATTACTTCATGTCCTATGGTCCTATAATAAAGTCTAGGAATTTTGGATCGGGATACATGATAACCTATGTCAGATTGCAGGTACCCAGGTTCCATTCAACCCAAGATTATTTGTTCTAGGAAATGGATCAATCCTAAGCGAATCCTTAGCACATAAGTCCAAACTAGTTTAATGATAGCCAGACAGATTCTTTTAAGAGGATGGGGGAATGAAGGGGTTAATTTGAAATTATGTCATAAAAATGTAGGCTGGGTGATATGGAGAAAATCAAATATCACAATAGTTTTGACCAAATACCTTGGTATCGATACAGCAACGATATTGTAGTGTTGACTATTGGTGCTTTCACAAAATATTTACACAATGAGATTTTTGATAAATAATCATCATTAATGTGGATATAATGTCTAAGTAGGTAAAGGCAAATAATATAAATAGTTAGTCTGGTAAGTTCAGAAAATTACATAACTTTACTGTAATGCAGCCTTTAAAACCAGGAAAAGAAACCACTAGTTTCTAGTGTCATATTACAATATTACCATATCCAAAATCTAAGACGATATGTGGTCTCTTATCACGAGATCGATATAATATAAAAGATTTGTGCTGGGAAGAGACATGTATAATGGGCTTGGATGTATCATATAATTTATACATGCGTTGATTTGGTTTATAGTGGGTTTATTTCGTTATGCTGTTGAATGGTCTTGCATCACCTTTTCTTGATTTTTCTCTGGGTGGGTATGTTGAGGTTTCAAATTGTAGGTTTTGTGTGTTCTGTTAAAATAATAAAAATAAGTCATTTAAAAAAATAAAAAACATTGATCAAGGCTTCTTAAACAAGTGCAAGCGCAAGCACTTACAACAACAAGCGGAGAAGTTCCAGCAGAAAAGTGACCCGAGGAGAGCCTGGGCAGCTCATCTGGTTGAGCATGCACCCCATGTACAGAGGCGCAGTCCTTGCCGCAGAGACAACAGGTTTGATTCTGACCTGCAGCCCTTTAATGTATACTTTATTAATCCCACAAGGGGAAATTACAATTTACACTGTTATTACACACAGGCCTGAATTACACACATGCACTAAATGGAGAGATGTTTTAGTGCATGTCATTCCCCCTCTCTCTCCCTCTTTCCTGTCTTCAAATGCCCCGTCTAATAAAAAGCCTAAAATTCCCATAAATAATATAAAAAAAAAATACAAATACAAATGTGACCTGAAATTAACCTTTGAAGCCAAGCAGAACTAAATACTACACAACACATGTTCCAGCAGTTATGTGTCCTGGAATTGGGGGGAGAATGAACAACATTTTGCAGCCAAGATTATAGTGCACAAAAGCACAGAAGAGATTGGGAGGGGACAGGAGGAGGAGGAGGGAGGGGTGAGCTAGTCTCGTTTTGTTTGAAAATACTTTGAACGTAACAAAGAAGTAACGTCACCCAACATTGCTTAGAGCACCTTTAAATAGGTTTTCCTAATTATTTATAGCTTTGGCGATGTAACAAACACCCGACATTATACATATGACAGAAAAATACAAAGAAGCATAATAGGTTTTCTTTAAAACTGCACTAATAGGGCAATTAAAGTATTATTTTTCCACCTTTATTTATTCTGGGGGAGTTGACTGACCAGAGAACTGAAACAACAACCTTATGGTCACAAGCTCACATCTCTTATGTTTAGGCCCCCCCTGCTCAGGTCTTAAATCGCTAATTGTTATTTAATATTTGAAAACATAAAAAGGAGGGCAAGTGCGCCAATTTAATTATGCACAATGGGGTTTCTTGTGGCCTCAGGGTTGGGTGGGGTTGGGGCACCAACCATGAACCGCAAAGTTTGCGGGTTGTTTGTTGTCAATCTCTTTTTACTCGATTCCCAACAATCTCTCTGCTGTCCATATCCCATAGTGAGATACTGATATAAATGGTAAATGACACAAGTTCAGGGGATGTCTTTATGCTCCTCGGAAAACCAAGGTTTCCCAAGTTATGATCACTCAGCATGCTGTAGTTAAAAAACTTGCTTCCATACCTTCACCAATACTTTGACTAGGTCCATCTTGTTCAGCAGTAAACAGACGACTATGTAGCGAGCATAATATCGAAGCTTCTTCACTACTAATTCTGGCCTGATAAAAGATAGGAGAAGGAAATTTGAACTTGTAGAGTCAAACAAATCCACATTTAAAGCCTTGTTCGTTAAAGCTACAGATAACATGTATGGTTCACGTTTCAATTCAAGGATTACAATTAGCATGTTTGTGTTTTTGCATACAACTGATCATCTTAGTTTGCTTGCCAGTGTCTAAGAAATGCAAAATCCAGTCTGGTATTCTATATTTTTATTATATTAAACATTATTATCGACAAACCCAACAAACCTACTGTAGTTGCAGGCCCAAACCAACAACAAATGTATGCTACTACAAGTATTGTGTGTGTATCCATAGCCTGATTGATATTATTCCTCTGTGCCATAGAGCTCCATTGTTGTCCAAAAACTATTAAAAAAAACATCAATGAGCCACACTGTTACTCCAAATACTTACAAGATCACCAAATGTGAATTAATTCACTGCTAAATACAGCATATAGTATAGTCCCCAAGTAGTGCAATTACCTAATGTTTAAGGAAATTACTTTTTAAAAAACATATTCATGACATGTTTTTAAAGCTTTACATCTTCAATAGAAACCAATAAGCATATGGCCACCGACAGAATAGGAATGGAAGAAAGTATTGAGAGATGGTCTTGGTCTTAATGGTTGTGGGATTTGTGGACAATAAAACTAGACCGTAGACTTTAGATTTGCTGTACATTTCCATAATTTATGGAAAGAGAAAACCGATTTTTGGCTCAGATTTTTAGAAACAGCAGGAAACAACACAAATCTTAAAAAAAAAAAACTGAAGCAATTTATTATATCCAAGCAAAGGCATCAAGTACCTTAAAACTGCAACTGACATTAAAAAAACAAAAATATACATACATACATACATACATACATACATACCTGTCTTCTTTGTTGACCTGATAGTAGTAGGAGCGCTGACGAATGGCTGAGTAGAATGAAAAGGCCTCATTCAGGTAACTTGTTTCTGAGGTACGAAGGCTGTCAATCAAGATTAAAAAACAGTTGTATTACTATTTCTGGAGTGGAGCATATTTCAATACATTCATAACATTTCAGAACACTTTCGGCTGAGAATGTTTTAAGTCATAACTTTAAAGTTTCTTTTCTTAAAGTAGGGCTGCAGCTATTGATTATTTTAGTAAAACAGTATTCTACCGATTAATTGGATAAGAAATACTTTTGCTCTTCCAATTCATCATCATGTACACTCATCATAACCCTCTTTTCTGCAGAAATCCTGCTACTTGTGTTCTCCCTTCTGCTTTCAGACGCACCATTTACTGATAGAGCATTCTTCAGTATTCAGGGACAATGTACAGTGGGTACGGAAAGTATTCAGACCCCTTTAAATTTTTCACTCTTTGTTTCATTGCAGCCTTTTTCCAAAAATCAAAAATGTTCATTTTATTTCTCAGTAATGTACACTCAGCAACCCATCTTGACAGAAAAAAACAGAAATTTAGAAATTTTTGCATATTTATTAAAAAACAAAAACTGAAATATCACATGGTCATATGTATTCAGACCCTTTGCCGTGACCCTCATATGTAACTCAGGTGCTGTCTATTTCTTCTGATCATCCTTGAGATGGTTCTACACCTTCATTGGAGTCCAGCTGTGTTTGATTATACTGATTGGACTTGATTAGGAAAGCCACACACCTGTCTATATAAGACCTTACAGCTCACAGTGCATGTCAGGGCAAATGACAATCATGAGGTCAAAGGAACTGCCTGAAGAGCTCAGAGACAGAATTGTGGCAAGGCACAGATCTGGTCAAGGTTACAAAAAATTTCTGCTGCACTTAAGGTTCCTAAGAGCACAGTGGCCTCCATAATCCTCAAATGGAAGACGTTTGGGACGACCAGAACCCTTCCTAGAGCTGGCCGTCCGGCCAAACTGAGCTATCGGGGAGAAGAGCCTTGGTGAGAGAGGCAAAGAAGAACCCAATGGTCACTGTGGCTAAGCTCCAGAGATGCAGTCGGGAGATGGGAGAAAGTTGTAGTAAGTCAACCATCACTGCAGCAATCCACCAGTCGGGGCTTTATGGCAGAGTGGCCCGAAGGAAGCCTCTCCTCAGTGCAAGACACATGAAAGCCCGCATGGAGTTTGCTAAAAAACACCTGAAGGACTCCAAGATGGTGATAAATAAAATCCTCTGGTCTGATGAGACCAAGATAGAACTTTTTGGCCTTAATTCTAAGCGGTATGTGTGGAGAAAACCTGGCACTGCTCATCACCTGTCCAATACAGTCTCAACAGTGAAGCATGGTGGTGGCAGCATCATGCTGTGGGGGTGTTTTTCAGCTGCAGGGACAGGACGACTGGTTGCAATCGAGGGAAAGATGAATGCGGCCAAGTACAGGGATATCCTGGACGAAAACCTTTTCCAGAGTGCTCTGGACCTCAGACTGGGCCGAAGGTTTACCTTCCAACAAGACAATGACCCTAAGCACACCGCTAAAATAACGAAGGAGTGGCTTCACAACAACTCTGTGGCTGTTCTTGAATGGCCCAGCCAGAGCCCTGACTTAAACCCAATTGAGCATCTCTGGAGAGACCTGAAAATGACTGTCCAACGTTTACCATCCAACCTGACAGAACTGGAGAGGATCTGCAAGGAGGAATGGCAGAGGATACCCAAATCCAGATGTGAGAAACTTGTTGCATCTTTCCCAAAACGACTCATGGCTGTATTAGATCAAAAGGGTGCTTCTACTAAATACTGAACAAAGGGTCTGAATACTTATGACCATGTGATATTTCAGTTTTTTTTTTTAATAAATATGCAAAAATTTCTAAATTTCTGTTTTTTTCTGTCAAGATGGGTTGCTGAGTGTACATTACTGAGAAATAAAATGAACTTTTTTGATTTTTGGAAAAAGGCTGCAATGAAACAAAGAGTGAAAAATTTAAAGGGGTCTGAATACTTTCCGTACCCACTGTATTTGTCACATTTTTACTGTAAGCAATAGTAAATATTCAAAAGACAGGTTTGCATTTTAGAAAAAAATAACCTTTTTATTTCCCTAAATTGCACACAATGACAGGAATATATGCCAATATTTTCAAGTACTGGCCACATGTGGCTAGTGGTGCAAAGTACTGGCCACATGTGGCTTAGTGGTAGAGTACTTGGGCAAGACACTGAACCCCGAGTTGCCCCCGATGCTGCGCCATCAGAGTGTGAATGTGTGTGAGCAGGTGGCACCGGGAGCCTCGGCCAGTGTATGAATGTGTCTGATTGGTTCCTGTATGATGTAAAAGCGCTTTGAGTAGTTGTTAAGACTAGAAAAGCGCTATATAAATACATTTACATGGGGCCAACAAGCCCCCTTATTCTTTTTGGCCAAAGTACATTGTTGGCACAGATATAAATCTTTTTAGCCCACTTCCCCTTCATGCCTCTGGCTCTTTACACTGGATATTCCAAAGAGCTGTTCACTAAGAGCAGTTAAATTTGACTGTACAAAGCTTACAGCAGGGCTATAAGAATAAGTATTGTCCCTTAAAGATGCCGAGGCCCTTATTCATGCCTTTGTTACATCTAGACTAGACTATTGTAATGTACGGTTTGCGCTTGCGTGAGGCAAGAGTGGTTGGACGCCGCAAGAAACTGTTGTGACCTAACGCAACACACACACAGAACGTCGAAGGTGTGTCGTTTTTGATTCTTGGCATGTGGCTGTTGCCACAGCCAGAAGACAAATTTAGTTAGAGCTGGAGGCAGCAAAAAACCAAAAACAATGCTGGCTAAACTATTTAAATGGAGGGTTTTTCAGGACACCCCTATCTATTGCTAGCAATGATATCGTAGTGATTAGTGACGATTCTCTCCGACCAATCTACCGGTTTCACGTCACCTTTTGGTATTGCCTCAGCTCGCATGGGACCCCGACGGAGGTGATACTGAAAAAAGTACCTGTTGGTAGGTACCAGGAACTTTTTTCATAATGGAAAAAACACCACAAAAAAGCGCGGTGGACGAGAGCAGCAGACGTTAATTTTACATTGTGTCAGGTTTGCTCTGTGGAATGGATGAGATGTTGGATGGATGTTTTCTGCTGAGATGCAGTAGCATTGACGATTGATTTCCTATATCAAATGTTCTTTATAACTACCCAATTGTACTTACCCAAAATAACATGATTGATTCAACGCTCTTTTGCAAATGCAAACCTCTACTTTAATTCATTTTGGGGTGTCTTATTCAATTTTATAGCATTTAAAAAAAGATTTTTGAAATAGTATTGAGTAAAAGTTGACATATTCCAGTCTGTGATTATCCATCAACATACTTTAATTTTAGTCTACATAATTCCTAATTTCTGCTTTTTTAACTAAACATTGGGTATAACTTCCTATAAATGAGGTTTATGGACCATAATTCCAAAAATAACTGTAAAACTAAAGTGAATAAGTTAGTTACGTGGTATTGAAAACGTCAAAAAAGTGTCAAACATTAAAAAAAAAGCATCAGTTTTGAAAAAAGGAATAAACATATGAAAAAGTGTTGATTTTCAATTTTGACGGGAAGACAACACATGGGTTAACTTTGAAAGGTCCAAAGTAATCCATACCAACACGAGTGAATGGAGGGTCATCTGGATAAACTGTGTCCTGGGGTAAATCCGCCATCTGCTGTTGCCGTGGAGATGCATGCAGTCATCGACAGACAATACATTTTGACAGGATCTTCCTTATGAACACACTAGCCCCTGGGATCAAATATCTTTGTTGCAGGTTAGCTAGCATCTGGTTGCGACCACCATGTCCCACCTCTCCATATGTTGGATATGCTGGAGAATGAGATCAGAAATGTCCAAATCCTTTGCCAATATGGCAGGATGCTTAGATTCTTCGGGCATAGCTGCTCCGCTAAACCATCCTCCAACTCTCAGGATACCATCTTCAAGTACTGGTTTAAGCTTGTAAATGTGGCTCATCCTTTTCACATTTTCTCATTTTTGTAAGCTGTTGAATTCTTCTGGACATCTCCTTTTCTGATAAAAACCTTATAATCTCCATCTCAGCCTTTCTTAACTCCTCAATTGAAAGAGGATCACTGACAGTCTGAGCCTTGATACTCTGCATCTCCTTTTCCATCTTCTCCCGTGTGTCCTTATGCAAGCCACCTTGAAAAGAGTCAACTCAACTGCTTTCTCTTCTGACTGAAGCACAGGCTCCTAAGCTTAAGGATCCAACCAACACTCTTCTTCAGACGGATCAAGGAGGAGAAGTTATTGATCAAGCAGGTGACTGCCTCTATCTTCTCTTCAGCCTGTACAGCATTCTCCATCAAGCTCATCTTGACTTCAGGGTCGTTCGGTAAGATTCTACCAGAACCATCAGGGTTTTCAGGCCACCTCTCTTCTGGTCCAACAAAAAAATGAGGTCCAGACACCCAAATGTTATCTTTCAGAAGCACTGCTACCTTTACTCCCCTAGAAGCCAGGTCAGCAGGATTGCTTGTGGTGTTAATGTATCGCCACTAAGATGGATTTGACACGCTGGAGTATCTTTGAAACCCAATTGGCTACAAAGGTCAGACACCTCAAGGTCTCATCGCTGATGTTCTTTAGTACGGAAGTATCGGTCCAAAACATGGAGTCCTGAAGATTCATCTGCAACTCCTCCCTCCACAACTCATCCATTCGACCTGCAACCATGGCAGCTGTCAACACCATACAAGGAATGGTAATTGGTTTCAATAGGGCCACTCTGGCCTTACCCATTGTTAAAGCACAGTGAACTTGTCTGAATGTTGCGTAAAAGCAGGTAGGTAACTGTTCCATGGCTACTCTCACAGGCATCTGTAAAGTGGTGTAACTGAGCAGAGACTACTTCCCCAAAGACCACAGGTTTCGGACATCTGTCAACCTTAAAATTTTCAAGCTGACAGAGCTCCTTCAGCAAATTTCTCCACTCCTGTACAGCCGAGTCTGGTGCAACATCATCCCAACAAAGGTTCTTTCTGCACAAATCTTGAAGGATTTTATTGGGAGACAAGACAACGGGTGCCAAGATTCCTAAGGGGTCATATATTGAACTGACCGTGGAGAGGATCCCTCTTCTGGTTAAGGGTTGCTCTTTGATACTGACTTTGAACTTAAAAAAAAGGTATCGGACTGAACACACCACTACACGCCCAATGCTCTTTCTACAGGAAGTGTGTCATTATCCAAATCCTTAACCTATTCACTCTCTCTGTAGGTATAGCCGCCAGCACGCTAATCCACTTCATGAGTGGAAAGCCCACTCTAGCACAAAGGGCACAAAGTTCTTTGTAGAGTGTCAATGCCTCTTCCTCAGAAGCCACTGATGTAAGGCAGTCATCCACATAGAAATCATGCAGAACTGTTTTAATTAACTTGGGGCTGACCTTTTCCCGATTATCCTCTTGTGCAGCTTGGCGAAGATGTACTGTAACTCCAAACAGATGTGCAATCATTTTGTGCCCTACCGGGTTCTGATTATGGTCTCTATTTGGCCACCAAAGAAACCTTGACAGATCTGAATCCTCAGCTGGTACTCTGACCTGATGAAACAAGCCTTGATGTCTTCCATGAGTACAACAGGATCCTTTCGAAATCTTGTCATGACTGCAATTAGTTTGCTAGTAAGATGAGGAGCTGCACATTTAATGAGGTTCCTTGAAAAGTAGCTTTGCTTCAAAAACAACCCTGATTCTTCTTTTTCGGGTGGTATACACCATGGTGTGGTATATACCACACCGTCACTCCGTTTGAGATCCTCAGGTGGTACCATCTCTGCACAGCCCTTGGAGATGACATCGTTTATGAAAGCAGTATAATCAGCGTGAAATGAAGGATCTTTGCCAAACCTCCTTGAGGCTCAGAGCATGCTGTTCGGCAACTCTCCAGTTATTTGGCATGTTTACATCCTTTTTCCTCAAAAGGTAAGCCAATACTTAATGGCTATACATCCACTTAACAGTTTTTGTTAAGTATTCAGGGAACTGACCGTCCTCTCTTGATAAGCCCATCTGCTCATCCTGACTGCATTTGGGAATGTCGCTGTATAGCTGCTGCTTCCACAAATCATCCAAACTTGCAGATATTCTATGGACAGTGACATCTGGCTGTTCATGAGTAGTTTCTCTACTCCAGTCACCTTTAAAGAGATCCATTTACAGTCCAGCCCAGTATAGTCTTGACTGCATACAGACTCCCATTCATGCTTTGGACAACTAGCCACGACTCCATTGCCTTTGGAACGTTGGTTCCAATCCGCAGGTCAATCTCTGAATCAATCTCTCTTATCTGTACATATTTCAGATGTGGCCACCGTTGAAGATCTGTCGAGAAATGTTACCTCGATGAACTGGCATGTTTTTCTGTGTGTAGATTTCAAGCAGTTTACAAAAACAATCACCGTCTAATTCAGCCACCTCCAAATCTGAAACAATATGGCTTCCAACAACCTTCTCCTGACTCATAGTCCGTAGAAGAATACTTGTTGTTCTTCCCCTGAGATTCAGCTCGTTCATCAGCCGCTTTGTGCATAATGATGCTGAGCTCCCTGGATCCAGGAAGGCGTAGGTGATCAGTCTTATATTCCTTCTTAGACTTAACTTGAACTGGAACTATGGGGAGTGTACATTCTTGCTCACCGGCCCGTTAGACCACTGGATTTAAAGAGATCAGAGCACTGATCATCGCTGTCTCTGATTCTCCTCTGGCTTGCCCTGAATTTGTTTCCGTCTCTTTTGGGGAAATATGGAGTACACTAAGGTGCCTCTGACTGCATACCTTGCATAGACACGCTTCTTACAGTCTCTACTCAAGTGCCCAATACACAAGCAGCCAAAACACACCCTGTGTTTCTTTAAGAAAGCAATTTTCTCATTGTGCCCCCCCCCCTTTCCAATTCAATGGAGAGAGCCAAAGTGTGCGTACCTCCACAAAACATACAAGCCTTTATATCAAATGAGCTCCTCACCTTCAATTTTGGTCCAGGTTCAACTTTCCTTTCCACTGTTGCAATGGTGGTAGCAAAGCTACTTTGCTTGTCTTTGGCGCAAGGATCAAACTTAGATTTCCTCACATCCTTAATTGCTGTCCTTGATGGAGTATCCTGTATATCTCCAAATAACGACTCACCTGCTCTTTTCACTTGTCTTTCAATGAAGTCAACAATGTCAGTAAATGTACCTCTCCTGCCAAGCCTTTCTTGCAACTCCCATGCCACAGTTCTCCATTTGTCCAGAGGTTTATAGGGCAACTTCTTCACAATGGTCAAAATATTGGCAGGCATGTTCAATTCTTCCATGTGTTCAACTTCTTCCATGGTATTACAACATCCTCTCAGAAACAGACTGTAGGCCTGTATAGATTTTACATCCTCTGTTTTAATAGGTGTCCATGAAAGAGCGTTTTCCATATATGCAGAAGCAATTTTCTGTGCATTACCAAAATGCTCTTGTAGCAAAACCTTAGAGTACCCTCTATCATGTAATATATGTTGGCAGCTTCTGACAAGCTCCCTTGGCTGCCCCCTGGTGTATTTTCCAAGGAAGCATAAGCAGTATTTAGGATTGTCTGTTTTCTCTTTGATGTGGTGTTCAAAAGCCCTTAAGAAGGTGTGATATTGCAAAGGATTACCGTCAAAATTTCATGAATATCTTGTTTTGGCAGAAATAAAAGAGATTGTTGCTGAACCAATAATGCAGTTATTTAATTTTTTCCAAACCGTAATTATTTCACTGTGATATTTATCATTGCTGCTTGGCACCAGTTCTACAGGCTGATTACTGGTAGAAGTGATTGAATGGTTTGTATTTAACCTTCATGCCGCCTGAGCTCTGGGCATCCTGATGATGTAATTTGGGTTTGGGTCGGCTGGACGATATTTTCCACGTGAGGGTTTGAACCAAAACAATATAGATTAGGTTTTGCCTCTATTGGGATATTTGTATCAGGCACAAATGGTTTTGCCTTAGTTTGTCTTTCATTTGTCTCCTTTCAAAATAAAAATCCATGCCACTGGACTTAACAGATGGATGACTTCAGAGCCTTTTAGCACATTCACTTTAGCCACCGATGCGGTTATTTCCACTTTCAGTGAAAGCTGTTCCTTTTTTTTTTTTTTTCTTAGTTGTTCCTTTCTTCTAACTCATGTTTATCCTTCAGTAGCCTTTGTCGTTCAATGAGAGCAGCCACATTGGCCTCAGCTTTAATGCATGCCGACAATTTTGTTGAGACACTTGACCTCGATCCATCCTCCCATTAGACCTTCTACTTCCGTGTTTGACACATTGTCACTTGGTTTAACTTCATCTTGTATGAGGCTGTAACGTTTTGTCCTAATTGTTGTGAAACAAGAATTATTTTCATCTTGTACATCCAGCTCCCGTGGTTCCTTTTGTGATACAGACAGGGGAACATCATTTGTGGAAATATGAGCAATTGTATTGCTTCTTTGTCTCCCACTTTCAGAAAGCCATCCTTTTATATCCTCTTGCAGTCCGTTATAGCGTTTAAGTACACTCTTAAACCATTCATTTTGTTTTTCATGTTCCTCTTTAGGAAGTAGAAGTATCACAGACTCATGCAACTGAGCAGCTTCATCCACCATTTGATTCATATTCTCTAGATGAAATTGCACCTGTGAGGCATTGTCATAATTTTCCATTAGATCATTTATTATCTGTATTAGACCTATAATTCTGTGAACCTTTCCTTTGTGTTCCTTCTGAAGTTTCTCAGTTTTATTCTCCAAAGCTTTAGAGGTGAGTGTGATTTCTCTTTTTTGTCCTTCCATCTTTGAGAAATTGACATTTGAAATGGCTTATGATCCACTTGTTACATTTTCCCAAGGTATCATAAATCACACAATAATCCACACCATTCAATCAATCAATCCACTTATGCCTCATCAAACACATCAAGACAATAAACCACACAAGCACACAATGTGTCACCAATGGACACGTGGCAGTAACCTATTTACACTGTGTACACAGTAGTCCTAATTGACACAAAGTTACTACATACCGCTTCCGTGGCTGTGCTGCTTGCGGCCCGGTCTATTGTTTTCGGAGCGCAATTTAATGCACCACCATCCAATACAGCGGAGCTCTTCTACATTTCCGCTGATATTAAATGCATTCCAGTGTGATCGAGGTATCCGCAGAGAATATTCAATTTCCGTAGATCCACTCTGATTTATCACATTTTGTTGACTAATACTTCGGCTGTAAGCAGTCCAAAAAAGTGCTGCCGCGAGGGACTAAACACAGAGATTCACGCTGTGATGTGCTCAAAATTGTTTTGCAATGATATTTTTCTTCTTCCATCTGTACAATACACTTGGCACTGCAGTTACCAAATATAATTGTTACCTGAGGAGGTAGAAATAATTGCATTAATACTGCGGTACAACAACAGTGTTCGCTCCCAGCTTCACACCCTCTATGTCAAAGTCCAAAGAACCCATGTGCACAGGTGAAGCCAACAAAAAAATCACTTCCGCTCAAACTGTCATGAAAATGCCCACCACCTACAATATCAGCGCATAACACAATCAACAAATGAGACCATAGACAACATAATATGGGGCTCCTACACTTCTTGTGGCACGCGTATTCACAAGTATAAAAAGCAATACAGATTGAGATTAAAATTTTCACTGCTACATGGATGCAGAGATCAGCCTTATTTCAACAAACAATGGTGTATTCCTTTAACCCTCTGAACCCTAAGGTAATTGTTACAGTTAATTGTCCGTCTGGATTTATTTTATAAAAAAGCTTGTAAAACATCAACTCTGTTGTCTACAGTCAAGATATGAACATCATTTTTTTCAGGACAAACTGGGTTTAGAATGGATTAGAATATTTGGACTGCAGTGAGGTCACTTGAATGGTAAAAATGGTTGTAGGGCCTTAAAGACAAATAAATAAATAAAACGGAACATGAATCTTCCAGATATGTATTGATACCACAGACAGAGCAGTAAAACCTAAGCCATTTTCCTCTCTAAAACACTTTTCATATGTCCTGATGATTATGGCGTACAGCTTATGAAAACCCCAAATTCAAAATTGCAGAAAATTTGCATATTACATGAAATCAATAAAAAAAGTATTTTAAATACAGAAATGTCAGCCCTCTGAAAAGTATAATCATGCATATGTACTCAGTACTTTGTTTGGGCCCCTTTTGCTTGAATTACTGCCTCAATGCGGCGTGGCACTGCTGAGGTGTAAAGGAAGACCAGGATGCTATCAGCCTGTGGCACTGCTGAGGTGTTATAGAAGACCAGGATGCTACAATAGCGGCCTTCAGCTCTTCTACATTGTTCGGTCTCATGTCTTTCATCTTTCTCTTGGCAATGCCCCATAGATTCTCTATGGGGTTCAGGTCAGGAGAGTTTGCGGGCCAATCAAGCACAGTAATCCCATGGTCACTGAACCATGTTTTGGTACTTTTGACCGTGTTGGCAGGTGCCAAGTCCTGCTGAAAAATGAAGTCAGCATCTCCATAAAGCTCGTCTGCTGAAGGAAGCATAAAGTACTCTAAAATGTCCTGGTAGACGGCTGCGCTGACTCTGGACTTAATAAAGCACAGTGGACCAACAACAGCAGACGACCAGCAGATGACCTGGTTCAATGACCATGGGATTACTGTGCTTGATTGGCCCGCAAACTCTCCTGACCTGAACCCCATAGAGAATCTATGGGGCATTGCCAAGAGAAAGATGAAATACAAACAATGTAGAAAAGCTGAAGGCCGCTATTGTAGCATCCTGGTCATCCATAACACCTCAGCAGTGCCACAGGCTGATAGCATCCATGCCACGCCGCATTGAGGCAGTAATTCATGCAAAAGGGGCCCAAACAAAGTACTGAGTACATATGCATGATTATACTTTTCAGAGGGCTGACATTTCTGTATTTAAAATCCTTTTTTTATTGATTTCATGTAATGTGCTAATTTTCTGAGATTTTGAATATGGGGTTTTTATAAGCTGTACGCCATAATCATCAAAATTATATCAAATAAAGGCTTGAAATATCTCACTTTGCATGTAATGAGTCTATAGAATATATTAGTTTCACCTTTTAAGTTGAATTACTGAAATGAATTAACTTTTGCACCATATGCTAATTTTGAGTTTCACCTGTACTTATGTCAATAATCAACATATAGTCATATTTATTGAGATTACACCCACAACAATGCTACACAAGCATTTGTGTTGTCTAAAACAGTTCTCCTAAATGCAAAAAATAAATCATAACTCATAAAGCACATACTATTTACATTTCTTCAAAAAAAGGCCCAAATATGCCAAATCTCAAACCAGTGACGCCATTCTCCTAGATATCTATCTTGTCTGCTATGTATCTTTGATCACATACTAGACTAGTTTAATTGGAGGGATCTACCTTTCCCACTGAACGTTGTCTCCCATATATGGGCATAATGCTTGCCTTCACTTCCGACACACGGAGAGGAGCACGGAGCTAGCGGCAGAAATGAGTGAAAACGTAATGAATTATGGACATCAAGTGGATAAATCTTGGATGTAACAGTTTGGATTTAATGCTCAACAACCCTGAAAAAGGGAACAAGTTCCACGATGGATAGAAAAATCACCTGTAGAGGCTAGAAAGACCATGATGTAGGTCTACATCTTACCATTATTTTTATTTAACAGCTGTTAAAACCTGTGTGTGCAATTGAAATGAAATATCAAGATATATATTGTATGTACAACAGTGAGACAGTGAAAACACTTGGTGATGTGCATGATCGAGACATTGTTTGACTTACTAGTAGTGGTAGTAAAGCTGTCCAATTTTGGATGCAACTTCCCCAATCTGCCATCTCTTCAAGCCATAGCGACTGTCCAGAACCTGCCTGTCAATAAATGAAAACATAATACTGAGCATTTCTATTTCAATTCAATTTTATTTATAGTGTCAAATCATAACAGAAGTTCAGGCAGGACACTACAGAAAGAGTAGACTTAGACCACACTATGATTTACAGAGAACCAACAATTCCCCCCCACTAAACAAAACGATTCAACGAGTGTGACAGAACCATCTGGCAAATTACACTGTCATCACCTATTAAATGTGCATATGTCTTTTGTGTTAAAGAAACATACTATGTCACAATTTGGCCCCATTTAGATTAATTCGCATCTCAAAATTTAGGAATGGGAATATGGCGAACACTACTCCCAACGCGTTTAACAGTGCTGCATCGTTTGTTAACCCATCTAGGATTTGAAATTAAATGGAGGAATCACATCAAAACTCAATGTTTCCTCATTCTGCTGAATCATAAGACCACCCTCAGTTAGACAGGTGATTCTACCCTGATCACCTACTCATAAAAAATGGCTTACTTCATCCTCCGATTCTAACTTGGAAAACAATGTAAATTAATAAGAGATTGAAATAACCTGTGCTGCTGCTGAAATTTCCACAGCTTAGTGTAGACATCAAAAGTCCGTCCAAAGTAGGACTGCCACTGCTTGTGTCCATACTGAGGAAGGTCTCTGCAGCAAAGAGAACAATAATGGTCATGAGAGAAAAGGGACACAGAGGGATACATTCATTTAAATGCTCTCAGCTCTATAATCAACCATACGGCAAAATGGACCACTCAAACATTTTGGGAAATACAGTGTTAATAATACACTGGATCTTATTTTCACTAATCAACCCTCAAAAACATGCAAAGTCTGGTGTCATAGATGTGGCTATTTCAGATCATTCTCTCATTTATGCAGTTAGGACCATCTTAAAATCTTCCAAAACTCATGCCCCCTACACAGCACTAAAAACACCAATTTCCAAAACTTCCTAAACAGCCACGCTATTGCATTTTATTTCAGATTCAAAATGCCACCTTACCAGCACTTGCTGCAATTCTCCTGACACACATGAGACAAGGATGCCTCACTAGGTCAGTCTCTTAGTCACTTATTCCAGTTCCTCCATATAAAAACTACTATGGTCAGAAATCCTTTTTCTATACATACACCAAGATTTGGAATGACATTCCACATCATATCAGAACACTATCATCCATCATACATTTCAAAAAGGCATACAAACAGCTCCTTAACAGTTACACTTGCACACATTAATTGCCTATGTGTATTTGTTTTTGTCTTACCCATGCTGATGTCCTGTACAAATGTTTCTGTCCTATGTGCCAAAACTGTATTAGTAGTCAGGCCCGTTTATATTGTAATGTACCTTTTAACTTTCCTGTATGATAAATATATGAAATGAATGAAAGGAGAGAGACTGACCATTCCCCCACCCCTAAAGCCTAACTGGCATCCTTTTAATATCTTGTTTTAAGATTATTATAAGGATGTTTCATTTTTAGAGGAATTAATATTGTTTTATCTGTGCCCATCCAAGCTATTAGGGATGGGTACCAGAAATTTGGTGCCGATACCAAACGGTACCTTTTTTTGGTACTTTCTGTCTGAGATAGCAAAAAACAAATTTCAGTTTTAACAATAATTCTAAACAAAATGAAAAGTAAGCAGCTGCAAATTCTGATGCAAACATCAGAAATGTTGGCGGGAATGTGTGGCCAACATAGGATGAATTATAAACTTATTCATCCTATTTACTTAGAATCATTTATTTATCTAAGAACATTTTACACCACACAAAATAAAATCCCTACATCCCTGTTCCCTTACAAACCACTCCCTACAACCTATTAAAATAATTTCTTACACTGCAACTTTTGTTCTTGTATTAGGATCTTATTCTATTTTATTTATTTACCATCTCTTTTAGGACTGTTAGTTTTTAATTGCTCTTTAATGTTTTGTATGTCTTATTTATTTTGTATTTATTTTGAAATGTGCTATATTGTCACAATGGCATAGAGAAAGCTGATGTCTGTCTCAGACTGCAGAAGCTTTGGCCTTGCCATTATATTATATTGCAGCAGTCACTGTCTGCCTGGAGTTTGAGAAGTGTAACCACAATTTTAACCGCTTTAGCGGCGTTGCCTGACACCAGAAGCGATGTAGTCTTGCTCCGTCTCCATCACAACCATATTAAGAGATAGATAGATAGATAGATAACTAGATATTAAAGTTCTGATAAATAAAATGTATAAAAATACAAACTTAAGATATGAAACTTAAAGTCCTTTGAACAAAAACAAGCAAAGACACTCATTGTCATTATAAATGAATATTAAAAATAAAAAATTAATTTATCGGCCATTGTAAATGCTGATAAAATTTTGTCTCACTTTCCTTTAGAACGTAACCGCTGTGAAACAATCTGAATATTTTTCGAAGCGCACGTTTCTCCAGCCTGCAGCGGCCACACTAAACTGCAGGCTACTGAGAGCCTCCTGTACAATGGACACTAGTTCTAGTTGGTGTACAGCTACACTGTTTGAAAGGTTAGCCGTAGAGCAGTAACAATTCAAAATTTTGATGTACAATTAACTGTCTCAGAAATAATTGTGATCAACAATATAATTGTCTCTTTAAGTCAAATATAAAAAGATTTATTACTTTTTCAAACAAATTTAAAGTTTTTAATGAATCCCAGGATACATATTTTGGTTATATCCTTGATAATGTAATAACAGGCACACAGCCTATTAAGTAAATCACATCGCTTTATTATTATTATCATAAACATTGTTAAATCAATGTAATTTATAGCCCTCCAAAAAAAAGGTGGGGGTGGTGATGGTGGGCAAAAAAAAAAGATTATTTAATCAGCGGGTTTGTCAAGCAGATTTAAGGCCAGAAACACAAGCATGTTAAATTTCTCTGGTTTGAGGCAGATTCAGCCCAGGATTTTTGGAGTTGCTATGGCAACAAGTGACAGCCGCAGCTAACATAGCATAGCTCAACGGTGCAAACATTAATCACTTGTATATCATTTGGCATATCTAAACAAAACCGATCCAAACAATCCACAATTACATAAACCGATGCAATTAGACAATTATGTAATTATTGTTACAGGCCTCGTTAGCTTTTCACTGAATAAGAGTGTAAATTGCCCAGCTCATTTTCCGCACATGTAATTAGTATCCATTGCTCCCAGGTAGTAGCTGAATTGTCATGATCAGGGATCAACCCGTGTTGACTGACTTGGTTTGAATTGACAAAAGAAGGGCTGAACATGAGTCAGTTAACCCTGGTCTGACCCTGGTCATTTGAAACAAGGCAAGTTGCATTCTCAAAATCTCAGCCTACATTTGTTTTCTGAGCTGGAATCATTGTTAGCAATCTCAGTCCCTTACCTGAAGCAAAACAATGACATTAAAATTTGAAGTTTCCTAAAACCAAAAAAAGCCACACTGACAGAGAAAAGGTGTCTCTCCTCCACCGTCTCACAACTTTCTGCTCTCAGCAGTAAAGTGGCTTTTCAGAACACTGATGAATTGAAATTCTGGTAGATCTAAGTAATGTACAAGTATATGGTAGTTGCTAATCCTCTCTGTACCATTTCCAGTTAGATACATGTGCTGCATGTAACACACATACCTCTCTGCTTTGCTGTGTAAAGCGCAGACATTGCCGTTCAGAATCCTATCCATATTCCAAAAAGCAATGCTTGTATCCAAATAAATGATGCTTAAAGCTGCGTGGCATTAAATCTGGTTGACCTGGGCATTGTCCAGAGGACTTAGATCATTCCGCAATACCAAAACTAATTGGCATTTGTATATAGTTTATGCAAAAAGTTTTATGTATTATCTAATTTATTAGAATTACATTTTTTGAAAACATTTGGCAGTGGACACAGTGGAAAATGTAAAATATAAGGTTTCTGAATATTTTTGTCATTCTTGTATGATAAAAACTTGTCTAGCTATTAATCTAAATATGACAAATTTATTTAAATCCTGCAGAGTTCTGCCAAAGACATAGTAATGTAGGACTGTACAACTAATCAAATTTTAATCACGATAACGATTTTGGCTTTCCACGATCAAACATTTGGACTCATCTGTGCTGTTCTTCAGACAACAGCAGTGACCAGTTCTAGTTAGTGTCTGTTAGTTCACAGGACACAAGTAATATTTTTCCTAGGTCGCACCGGTGCACCTAATGTCCTCACATCTGCTGCCTCTCCACAAACGAAGAAATGTTGTTTATATCGATATGCTTTAATTTTGTGTTAGCCTACATGACTAATTTCTTCTGTAAAGCTGTGCCTGTGTTTGGATCTCTCCTCTTACTCTCTGTGCACCCCCGCCCCCATTCACTCACACACGACTCCCAGCAACATGGAGAGACACAGCGTCCGCCGGTCCACACTTCTGACATTTGTCCCAGTTTTAATTGTTATTAACACAGCTGTATATTGTTAAGCATGAGAGGCAAACCTGTATTTGTACCAGTGTTTCCGTGGTAACTCTGCTATCGCGGCCGCCACGGCGAAAAACACAGAAGAAGTTATTGAATGCAACTAACTTCAGTTGGTAGAGTAACAGCATGTGAGACGGAGCTGCTGGACCTGGGCCAGAGATGGGACCCATGGTCAGAATATCATAGTTCATAAAAATGCAGCGCAGTGACCATACAGACATTTCATACACACAACGTGTGTAACTCCGCTGACCCGCCGTTAGACCCGTGCTGGAGCGATTCATAATGAGTCACTGAGTAACATATACATCCATGGCACTCCCTCTCTCTCCCTAGCTCTTTTATTAGTTATTGATGAAAATAAGTGAAGGAGATTTCTCAGAGATAGATATATTTAAAAAAAAAAATATTTACTTCAGATAGCCAATTTTCATTTACATGTGTTGCAGCTGTATGTATATACAACATATAACTAAGACATAAGAAGAATGCAGCATAAAATGGATGTGAAAGCAGTTATAAATAGACTATGTGACTCTAAAATTTGTTTTGGTTAAAATCAACAATTAATCGTGATCTTAATATTGATTAAAATAATTGGGATTATCATTTTGGCCATAGTCGTGCAGCCCTATAGTAATGCCTTGTAAACTGTTAATACACAAACACTCAAAATCACATTTAGTGTTATGGTCAATAATTATATTTGCATATTTACTAAGCACTGTCCTTTACTTACAGATTTTGGGTTAATGTTCAATTGTAGCCTATTTAGGTGAGGCCCTGAGTGGGCCTTTCAGACTGCCGGTACAACATCCACCAACCAAAGCTATGCAATAGTTTCTGTGTAACCTAAGAGGCAAAGAAAGTACATAATTTGCCATTGTAGTGGTAATTACACCTGTTATGATCCCAGTTTAGTGTCTTTAGAGTGGGCATGGTTAGCAAATCAAAGCAAACATCACATGAAGGGGTGTGATCTGATTTAACAGCAGGTGTATCGGCGAATAGGAGGATATTTGGAGATCCATTAAGCAGTTCATTCAGGAAAACAAAAGGAGAAGCTGAAGGCTTCAAGTGGCAGGACACACAAACGCTGCAAACCACCAGCTGGAAGAAAAGACAACATTTGAAGGACTGTTTGATTTTCCCAACAACACAACTTTTGTAAATACACCTTTAAAACCTACTCTACAACACAGAGAGCAGGTTTGCAGAGTCCTGATGCCAACAAAAGGATGCGGGAATGTGGTCTGGGAGCAAAGGTACAACAGACTAAGAACTGACCTTAGCCCATTGAAGAGTTGTTTGGACTTGTCCAGGAGATAACAGAAGTCTGTGACAGTCTTCCTTTCACCTAATGGAATATCATCCTCAGTCTCAGCTCCAGTCATGACACTAACTTTCACACCTGATTACAAACAAACAAATAAAGTAAATAAGCTATACGAAGGAGAAATACTGCATTATGAATAGCCTACATGGTTTAACATATTGGAACAAGTGGCAAAACTATTGCCACTAAACAGACGTTGCAAGTTGCAGATATCCAAGTGTGTGGTGCCCTACTTAAATATGAATAGAAATAAGGAACTATGGACGAAATGTGTCACATGGTCACCATTTTTAGGTTGACTTGGGCTGTCCCAGATTTCACTCTTACAGAGGCTGCAACCTCTAGTTTGCTAAGATAAATGTGCAATCAGATCAAGGCAGCACACAGTCAGGTCACAATGTTAAGCCAATGCTTTGCCTTATTAAAATAATTTGCTACCAAGGAAATGTTTATTTTTCCATGGCCATGACTGACTATAGTTATTTTTTTGTCTACCTTTCGGAAATGGGCTGTCTGTGTGTGGCTAAATATGATTTAAGAAAGCTGTAAGAGTGGCCAGAGAAAGTCTATAGGATAACCTCAGCTGCTGCCTTCTGTACATCAAGTCTGCAATCCCTTACTTATTGTGTTATCCTTAACCAGGACCGCTATCACCTGCGTGGCTTACATATCTCAGTAACAAACTGGCAGTTTCCTCTAAACTGAATTAATAAATTAGCCGAAATTTTCCATTGAAAATGTGTCTTTTCACGTCCAAAAGCTCTGATTCAGTTTTAGAAGAAATGCACTGTATGGAAATGACAAGACATCCGCGGCCGCAGTAAATGAAGAAATAATATAACGTTAACGTTATAATTAGCATTTTGCGTGAATAAATTCATGAAAGTCCTCTGACAGAGGTTTAAGCAAAAGCATGTCAGTTCAAACATGCATAAAAAACCACGAGGAATCCATCAGCTGGTGCATCGTTTCTTAATTAGTAACTTAGCTAGCTATCGGTAGTTAGCTAGCTAACTCAGCTGTAATGTACTAGCAGCTAATAAAACTAATGTTGATAGCAATAAACTCGGTTACCATTAATCTACCTAACTAGCTAGCAAAAGGAACGAGACCAAGCTTAATTGGGCCGTAAAACCTAACATAACAATTGCTATGTGTAACGTTATTAGCATTCCTTTGTCGCCAACACTGGCGAAATTACGATGTCAGAACACCACTCCATTAGCTAACGTCACAACAAAACGAGCATATTTGATAACACAGATACTCAGCGGTAAAGTTAGCTAATATTCTTCCGTTACACATAGGTAACACAGCCTGGCTGCAGTGGCTTTAATCACCTCTGCTTGTGAAATTGACATGTCTTCTTACCTCGCCAGTTGGCAAACGCTGATGAACAGGATTAACGTTACCACAATGATGCTTCTAAAAAAAAAATGCAGCTCAAAAGCCACGACGAGCTCTGTAATGTTAGTTGAAGCGCCCCTTTTTTGGCATCTTGCTGTGTGTAACTGACGCTGGACCACTGTCCAACGAGCCGGACTGCTGTCTGTTGAAGCTGTCCCCTCCCCAATGCAAGTCGAGTGGAGATTTGAGTCGCGCATGCGTCACTTTGCGATGAGTGAAGATGTGGGCTGCGCATGCGTCACTTTGCGACAAGTAGCATTGAGATGCTAACGAGAGACTTCTGTAACCCAATACAGTAAAATGGACCTACTTAACGAAGTTCGTTCACTGCTGGCTAACACAGCAGTTAAACGTCATCAGTTGAATGGCGTTTTGAGCTAACGTTAGCAATCGAACAACCATAGATAGCTAAAACGTTTTGAAAAGACTGCTAGTTTAGCTACAAGCTAGCTAACAATCAAACACAACAAAACCTGTCACTTGAATGGCGTTTGAGCTAACGTTAGCAATCAGACAATCATGGATAGCTCAAACGTTTTTGAAATGATTCCCATCTTCTGTTACTGTTTGTCATGAGAAACGTTTATTATTTCATGGATTTCACAAATTTCAGTATGACACGTTAAGCCGTAAACCGTTTAAATCTGAGCATGCGCGACTCAAATCTGCAATCGACTTCCCCCATGGATCCCATGGCTGTATTACTGGATCTGCTCCACTATAACTGGCTAGCTACTTCCGGGTCAACATTTTCAAAATAAGCTTACCAAACCCTTAATACTGTTCTCTTAATACATCCATGATTAATACCTAACAGGGTTAGTCACTACACAGTCCTGTTACAATGTATGAAATATGAGAAGATTGCATTTTAATTCCAACAGTCAAGCTATGCTAATGCTAATTTACAAAACTGAATCAAAATAGTGTACAATATCACAGAACCTCTTTGCTTTTATTACTGCCCCTTCTTATTTTGTAAAAACATTCATTTATAGTTTAAGCAACAAGATTTGAGTTCTTAAAATAAATTGGATTATACAAAAAATGTATATTCCTCTAATATCCAAATGCTACGGAAGAGGATTAGGGCCACCGGTGTGAAATTTATGTGAGTTCTGACTTTATTAAAAAGTCAGAATTCTGACTTTAATCTCAGAATTCAAACAATGACGTTATCTCTGTTATGGTTGGGGTCCGTGAGTTTTTGTTAACTATTTTTCTGAATTTTCTGTTGGCCTAAAAACATTCATTTATAGTTTAAGCAACAAGATTCCAGTTCTTAAAATAAATTGGATGATACAAAAAATGGATATTCCTCTAATATCCAAATGCTACGGAAGAGGATTAGGGCCACTGGTGTAAAATTTATTTATTTTCATCAAAGTGACACTAAAAACTCAAAGTACTCTTCAAATACAGTTTCTCCAACTGTGTTTATTATTTTAGGTAGTTATTATCACGTTTATCCAAGTTCAAGTGTCCATATCCCCGGATGAGATGATTTTTATTCGAAATTTGACAATATAAACATACACTGACCTCCTCGAGCTTTTATTTTGTTACTTCCGGTTACCGGCATTTTATTTGCATATTAGCTAAATATTTAGTTTCACCCGAAACATTTAGATTTAACATTTAGATTTAACATTTAGATTTAACATTTAGATTTAACATTTAGATTTAGATTTAACATTTAGATTTAGATTTAACATTTAGATTTAGATTTAATATTTAGATTTAACATTTAGATTTAGATTTAACATTTAGATTTAGATTGAATATTTAGATTTAACATTTAGATTTAGATTTAACATTTAGATTTAGATTTAATATTTAGATTTAACATTTAGATTTAGATTTAGATTTAACATTTAGATTTAGATTTAACATTTAGATTTAGCATTTAGATTTAACATTTAACATTTAAGTGTAACATTTAATATTTGGATTTAACTATTTAAAATATTTCCAAGTTGACAAATATTGTTGTAAATGTGCAAGAAAGTGACCCTCAAAATTTCAGACCAGTTTTTTAAACATTATTCAAAGCCAAATGTGACAAAATGTTGCTGTTATTTTCAGCGTGAGCCGCTTTACAAACGGCGCCCCATACCAGTGAAGTGTGAAAACAACATAGAATATAAAATTAAAAAGAGTCTTGGAAAGAGTGTAACAAGTTTATTTTTGTATTCTCGTTTTTGTTGTGTGCAGATCTTGGATTGTTATCTCTCCCATACGTTAATATGGAACAACACAACCATAACATTCAGAAATCAGCAAACTATGTGTATGGCAAAATTGTTACTTTAACAGTTATTAACGTTTTTCAATTGATTGCAACAAATGTGGTCACGAATTCACCCGTCTGGAAAATTAATCGCAATTTCGTATTTTTGACCCTCTGAATTTACCGTTGGACACACCTCTGCATGAGATGGGACGGATGAAATGGGACGCTCCAGGCTGCAGCCATACCCGTCTCGAACCCGCTATGGTTCGGACTGTTGCGCTCTATTGTCTCTGAGAGGAGCTGAACTCCACTGCTGCATTGTTTTTAGATGTAGAGAAAAAGGACTGAGTTTCTCTTTAATAAAACAGGTAAACTGTTAATTTTATCACTCCAGGACAACCCAGTGTGTGTGTGTGTGTGTATGTTTCAGAGGCTGACAGCGTCATGTGCACATGGAATGCACAAAAAAAACCCTTGTCAATTAACCTGCAACATGTCAGCTGTTTGGAAATACTTCAGTGTGTGTAACAAGTTTGCATAATGCAACACTTGCAATGAAAAAGTAGGGCGTGGAGTGGAGGGACAACACGAAAAACCTTTGGCACAATGAATCTAATCAGACACTTGAGACATCACCACCCAGCTGAATTAGCAAAGTTTGACAAAACTAGCAAAGGGGCTAAAAGTAAACACCAAGCTCAAACTAGCACTGAACCATCTACAAGTAAGCAACCTCTGTTAGCTTTTTTTAAGCAAGGAAAAGAGCAAATATATAAATGGAAAGATAATGGAATTGCATTGGATGACCAGTCGTTTTCTGAGGTTGAAAATCTGGGTTTCAGAAAATCTCCAAACTAAAATCTCAAACTATCTGAGCCCAAACTGTCATACCAAGTCAACGGTATTTCTCAGATGTTACGCTGAAAGAAATGTTTGATTTGTCAAAACACACTCGCGGCATCTTACTACGGAGGAAATATTCATTCATAATTCAAATTCGAAAGTCCAAAAGAAAGCAAGATCAAATAAAAAAATATAGGTGCCCGGATAGCTCAGGGTGCCCATGTATAGAGGTTTACTCTTCGACGGGCCAGGGTTCGACGCGGCCCTGTGTTGCATGTCATCCCCCCCTCTCTCATGTCTTCGCTGTCCTGTCAAAGGCCTAAAATGCCCAAAAGATCATCATCATTAAAAACCTAGACTACTACACCGCTAAATTCACACCAGACACTTTTTTTATGAAAGAAATTAACTGTGTAGAGTTTGAATATGGGCAGTTTTACAAAAATTGATTGCCAATTGCACATTTTCTCCGATGTTAACGTCGGACTCAAGAAGCTCCAGTCTGACGTGACAGCCAGCTGGTGGCAGCTGGGATCGCTTCCCAGAGACTTCTCAGAGACCCAGCTGTAAGCTCAAGGTCTCTCAGACTGGTCTCGTAAATAAGATGGATGGATCGTTTGTTTAAATATCACAACATGTCCATCATAAGGTCAACGGGAACTTGTGGTCTTTTCAGAGTTAACATCCACACACACAGCTGGTAGAGGCGAGGGAGAGAGGTACCAGTTTCTGTTGGGGAGACTTGTTTAAATTATGACATAGGCTATACATTAGATGTAGTATTTAGTTCATACTTGCCATTATCCAGGAAAGCTGTCTTGACATTACTTACTACTTGGGTTATTTGTAAATTCCTAACACAACTCCTTAACTGCATGCCTTTTCATGAAGAGTGGATAAGCTGGCAGGCAGTTTTGACTTACATTAGCTGTTTAGGTTTAATTAGTAATGTTAATTAACCTGTGCCTAAGTTATCTCCGTACATATCCCTATGCTCTCCGTCTCTGCAAGATTCTGAATGATTGAGAACTTTCAGACTTGTTAGAATATAACGGCAAGTAAAGGCTTTAAAACCAAACAAACCAAAGCATAATGCGTGACCTTTAAACCAGCAGTTTTTCTCTTAAATTGAAAAAAATCTTAAAATTGCAATTCACATTAAAGGCATAATGCTGTAAGATGGGCTCAGCAGTTTATAAAGTGGGTCTGCGATGATTACAGTATGTTCTACTTCCACTTGTCATTCTAAGATGTCCAGTTTTTCAATAGGCAACCATGAGATCAAACCTCTACAATGATAAATAAAATACATATCACTTTATTTGAACACATAATTGGCAGTTACCAGTTTTAATGTTTTATTTACTTGTGGGATACATAACATACAAATTAAACCATTCAAAATGTTATTAAAATATGAAAAACTTTTAAAATGTATTCTCATTGAGGGGGAGAAGAGGATGTTTACCTTCATGACAGAACATAGTGACTGCAAACAAACTGTAGCTACTTAGGAATCTGTAGACCTGAAGGGATGTTACTTCAATGAATTTTTAAAAAGTTTTTTAAATGAAGTTTCAGACTTGAGATCTCCAGAGGGTGGACAGGAGAGAGAACTGGCTCATGTCATTAGAGGAAGTAGGGAGTTGTTGTTCGGGGTGGTATGACGCGCTCAGAGTCAGGGACAGCACGGAACAGCTTGGGTTCTCGTCTGTTGACATTCCTGAAGACCATGATAGACGCAATGTTTCCACAGCGGTAGCAGTAGTTGGGTGCCGACCACACGGTCACCAGCTTTTCGTCAAACATGAACTTGTATCCTTCATGAACAAGCTGATGTGCACGGCAGATGAGCTTCAGACTGTTGATGTGCACAAACTAAAACAAAAAAATGAGCATGAATTTCAATCAACTGGTGTTATAGGCGTTTCAATTTTCCATTTATTAGTAACACAACATACCTCATTAGTAACCTTGGAGCCGAACAGCCAGCCTGCACCTCGTGGACTGATAGCCCAGGTGTCCACATCCTCTGGATCTGACCACACAAGATCACAGAAGGCCCCCTTGTGGGGAATCTCCTGGTTGCGTTCGATGGTACGGATCTGGTCCAACGTCTTAATGTCAGGTGAAAGACCACCATGGACACACAGGACCTGCTCATCTATCAACTTGGATTAGAGATTAAAATATTTCATTAGAAAATCAGGCATGATTAAAAATTTCTTATATTTTGTATTGTTAATCTTAAGCATAGAATCTAAAGAAAAATATAGATAAATGTAGTTAAGTTGCAGAAAAAAGTAGCAGAAAATACAAAGTACCTACGCTGAAAAAAAAAAGAAATAATAAATTCGGAGTGGAAGTAAATGTAGCATAATTAAATCTGTGATATTACAGTTTTCCTGAGTCGCTTTGGTACATTTCTCAGATCAGAATTGAAATTCTCAAAACTATGTGTTTAATCTTCACATCATTGGGTCACTTGTGCACATTAAAAAAGCAGTTTCCCATATCTTTAAACAAGTTGCAAATGCAATGGTACATCCATGCAAATGATTATGTACAATTAGCTGCGTTTGTTTCCTACATTATCAATTGCTTATGTCATGTTGATCCAAATGTATTATATTATTATCTGTTGAATAGTCTCAATCCCCACAGAATGTAGGCATTAGTTCATAGCATAAGTCTTTACATGCAAAATAATTGAACAAGTCGTCATAAATTGTCAAGCATATTTCTATACATTTCCATCAGACTTTTCTAAATCTGTCCTGAATTGGTAAATTGCTCCCAGGTGAATCTTGACTTGATCTTTCTCTAAAAAAGGTGCATCTTGTGAACCATCAACTGGCAAGTATAGCTGGAGCACAACACGATGTTACAATGTCTGACAATGGAAGGACAAGGAATTGGACCGGGTCAACTACGTTCACATTTCTACTTTGGTTTTTCTTCGTGCGCTGCGCTGCTGACTTTTCCTTTCTGTATTGTAAAGTCAAAAGTTGAAATTGTATTGTTACAGGAGACACATTTGCTGCAGGAGGATTCCAGCTGTTTAGCCAATAGATTCTATCATACAATTGCATCCTCCTCAGCAAGTTCTAAAACAAAAGGTGTCGCCATTCTTGTCAAACGGAATGTCCCACTTAAATTGTTGTCCTCTTGGTCAGATGATACAGGCAGGATTGGGATTTCCACAACAGAATTTGGTGCCAGAAAAATTGCATTTGTGTCAGCTTATGTACCAAATGTTTTCTATAATACGCTCACCAATCAAATGCTAGAGTTAACAGAGTGTGCTTTTGTTGTTGGTGCAGATTTCAATGCTGTGTGGGACCCAAATATTGGTCGGTCAAACGCAAAGGCCACTTTTCCGACTGCCGGCGTTCACATCGTCGGGGTGCGTGTTCTTCTTCTGTTATGTTGCCGTTTGGCATAACAACTTGTTGCATGACCGCCACCAACTGTTGGGCGTAGCTTAGACCATCAGGTGTGTGAAAACATGGAGGCCACAATAACAAAGATTTGCTGCTGTTTTTTTTATGCGAGCATACAAACAGCACATCGACAGGTATTTGTATCATCTGCAGGAACGAACAGGAAAAGACAAGTTTGTTTTTATACATAGGTCTATTTATGAATAATTTAATGTTTTAACCATTGGTTAAAACATGGTTTAGACCTATAATCAAAAACATCCAAAACAAAAATAAAATGATCTTTTAATGTTAAAGCCATAAAAATAAACACTGTATAAATCACTATGATACTGTAGGCTTAATGAGGACCATTTTAAAATGATGTGCTCCGCCAGACGGAGGCATCGAACAAAGCAAGTCTATTTGTCCCGTTTATCGTCTTACTCATGACCATAAATTCCATAACATGCCAATATACAGTGGGTACGGAAAGTATTCAGACCCCTTTAAATTTTTCACTCTTTGTTTCATTGCAGCCTTTTTCCAAAAATCAAAAAAGTTCATTTTATTTCTCAGTAATGTACACTCAGCAACCCATCTTGACAGAAAAAAACAGAAATTTAGAAATTTTTGCATATTTATTAAAAAACAAAAACTGAAATATCACATGGTCATAAGTATTCAGACCCTTTGTTCAGTATTTAGTAGAAGCACCCTTTTGATCTAATACAGCCATGAGTCGTTTTGGGAAAGATGCAACAAGTTTCTCACATCTGGATTTGGGTATCCTCTGCCATTCCTCCTTGCAGATCCTCTCCAGTTCTGTCAGGTTGGATGGTAAACGTTGGTGGACAGTCATTTTCAGGTCTCTCCAGAGATGCTCAATTGGGTTTAAGTCAGGGCTCTGGCTGGGCCATTCAAGAACAGCCACAGAGTTGTTGTGAAGCCACTCCTTCGTTATTTTAGCGGTGTGCTTAGGGTCATTGTCTTGTTGGAAGGTAAACCTTCGGCCCAGTCTGAGGTCCAGAGCACTCTGGAAAAGGTTTTCGTCCAGGATATCCCTGTACTTGGCCGCATTCATCTTTCCCTCGATTGCAACCAGTCGTCCTGTCCCTGCAGCTGAAAAACACCCCCACAGCATGATGCTGCCACCACCATGCTTCACTGTTGAGACTGTATTGGACAGGTGATGAGCAGTGCCTGGTTTTCTCCACACATACCGCTTAGAATTAAGGCAAAAAAAGTTCTATCTTGGTCTCATCAGACCAGAGGATTTTATTTATCACCATCTTGGAGTCCTTCAGGTGTTTTTAGCAAACTCCATGCGGGCTTTCATGTGTCTTGCACTGAGGAGAGGCTTCCTTCGGGCCACTCTGCCATAAAGCCCCGACTGGTGGATTGCTGCAGTGATGGTTGACTTACTACAACTTTCTCCCATCTCCCGACTGCATCTCTGGAGCTTAGCCACAGTGACCATTGGGTTCTTCTTTGCCTCTCACCAAGGCTCTTCTCCCCGATAGCTCAGTTTGGCCGGACGGCCAGCTCTAGGAAGGGTTCTGGTCGTCCCAAACGTCTTCCATTTGAGGATTATGGAGGACACTGTGCTCTTAGGAACCTTAAGTGCAGCAGAAATTTTTTTGTAACCTTGACCAGATCTGTGCCTTGCCACAATTCTGTCTCTGAGCTCTTCAGGCAGTTCCTTTGACCTCATGATTGTCATTTGCTCTGACATGCACTGTGAGCTGTAAGGTCTTATATAGACAGGTGTGTGGCTTTCCTAATCAAGTCCAATCAGTATAATCAAACACAGCTGGACTCCAATGAAGGTGTAGAACCATCTCAAGGATGATCAGAAGAAATAGACAGCACCTGAGTTACATATGAGGGTCACGGCAAAGGGTCTGAATACATATGACCATGTGATATTTCAGTTTTTGTTTTTTAATAAATATGCAAAAATTTCTAAATTTCTGTTTTTTTCTGTCAAGATGGGTTGCTGAGTGTACATTACTGAGAAATAAAATGAACATTTTTGATTTTTGGAAAAAGGCTGCAATGAAACAAAGAGTGAAAAATTTAAAGGGGTCTGAATACTTTCCGTACCCACTGTAATTACAGATCATTTGAGTTTTCTTTGCAAATATATCTTTGTTTGAATTTACGATACCATCTTGTTTTATTTTGTCCGTTTTTCACCGCAGATGGATCAAACAGGTGTTTGTGTAGGATATTAATTGTAAGAATGGCTTTGTGAATTCTTCATATCATCAATAAAGGGAATATTTCGATTTGTCTTACACAATGGTCTCAGATTCATAGTTTCGTTTATCTCCCATCAGTGTCGCGGTTTCTCATTTTACCCATTTCTGTGCGTACGCCAGGGTCAGAGTGCACATTTTTCCCATCAAGTTTACTTTTTATAAATCCCAATTCTTGCGTAGAAGGTGGCGTACGTCTTCTTTTGTGAGTACGCCACGTTTATAAATGTGGCCCCAGGTCCAAAGTTAGTAGATGGCTGGACCGTGTAAGGTCAGTGTGCTTAATTTTGGCCAAACTGTTATAGGGACAGTAGGGGTGGAAGGGTTTACACAATTTGCACTATATCTCTCTCAGTCCAGTCCGTAATGCCACACCGAACAAACACTAACTGTGTGTACACACCGCCGCCGAGTTGAGCTTCTAAAGTTACCGGGAGTCATTCATTTTCAATGGAAGCTTCTCTCACGTGCAAGGAGCGGCAAATCTGTTGGCGTTGTGTTTTGAGCGACCAGAGCTTCAATCAGAAGGTTGAAAGTAGCTCAACTTCATGGTGATGAGCTATGACACGATTCAGCGGCTAACAGCAGCAACCAATCAAAATATAAACGTCCTTCCCGCTGGCTTATTCCGCAGACACATACAATGTAAACTTTCATTCCTACCAAAACATTAGTTCCGAGAAAATGGAGGGAAAGTTCATAATCACAGTTGCTGGGTTCCTTATAATTTATGTTATGACTTTGTTTGCGTATAGGCAGCAGTTAACGTTACCTGCCGGTCACATTGTCTCTAAACAGTCCGTTCACAGTGAAGTCAACAGGAGGTTAGTCTGGCGGCTACTTGCTCTGTCTGCATGCTGCTGCGGTTCAGCGGCTAACGAACAAGCTAACTGCTAACAGACACAGCTGCAACCAAGAAACAATAAAAACTTTGTCATTATATATGTAATTTATAAAAGTTTTCTAGTGTCAATGTATTGACAGCGTGTGCTTCTCCCATGATTGAACATAGAATAGAATACTGCCACATTGTGTGTCTAAAGCTCAAGACTGCCCGTGTGCTGCAGCTGTGCTAATCACGGAGAAACAACTTTTCAGGAAAACTGCCATTTTCTGGAGTGACACCTGCTCAGAAAACAAAGACGGGCAAACAGAAGAAGACCGATGACGAAAAGCGAGCTAAAAAGAAAGAATTAAACCGAGCCGAAATAAAACGAGGGTCGACAACGGGGCGGCTTTTCAGAGGTGGAGGGAGCTACGCCTCCTGAAAGGATTTAACACGGATTCAGAGCTAGCCACATTTCTGCTTGACCTGTAAGTATCGCTGCTTGATTTGTTTCATTTATTAATAACTAGCTACACAACTAAGCTAGCGATGGTTACAGTATCGCTGGTGATAGCGCAAATCTCATTTTACTCTGTAGCTTGTTGCTAGCTAAGTCTAACAGTTAGCTTGTTAGCTTGTAGCACGGCAGGAACGTTGTAGCTAACTCCTTCACCCTCAGTGTAAGCAATATTGTTTCGATACCTACATTTAGTAAGCCTAAATGTGTTTTTGTCGATCACAATTAAATGCAGCTATGGTGAAACTACTTTAATTGTGCGCTGTCCCTGCCCCTGTTTCTTCCCCTTCAGGATTGTAAATCAAATGTCTGACACCCATTCTTTATGCTCCTTCAACAGGTCAGACATGGCCCCAGACACAGAGCCACGTGAAGGAATCGTCTTTCAGTCCAAATCAAAATGTTCAGTATTTCCTTGTGTGTACTTTACAAAAAAAGCTGATTTATTTTACCCATATGCAAAATAAAACCTAAGACATATTTCTAAGATGTTGTTATTCCTTGGCTTAGTGAGCTTCCTCAGTGATTCATCATTCCTACTGAAAGTTTAGTGTTTTAAATTGATCCAAAAGGTAATTCAGTAATGTACTGTGTAAAGTGCTGCTTTTGTTCTCACAAATAAGCGATTACATAAACATTTTTAATCCCTTTAATTGAAAAATATTTACAAAACTTTTAATAAATTTTAAATAAGCTTTTTTTACATAAAGTTTTAAAAGCACAGCACACAACTAAACCCTCCTCAGAATAAATCCCCTGTATTGTGTGGAAAGCATCGGTGGCCCTGCTTACTAGCCTGCGCGTTCACGGCAGGCTCGAGCTGTAGCGCAGCAGAGAGCAAGGGGGGAGGAGCCTGTAAGGTGTGCTTGTTCAAATTTTTAGGCTAAGTCCACGTTTCCTCAAAACTACCTACTGCAGCTTTAACCTTCAGAACTGCCTTAATTCTATGTGGCAACAAGGTGCTGAAAGCATTCTTTAGAAATGTTGGCCCATATTGAGAGGATAGCATCTTGCAGTTGATGGAGATTCGTGGGATGCACATCCAGGGCACGAAGCTCCCGTTCCACCACATCCCAAAGATGATCTATTGGGTTGAGATCTGGTGACTGGGGGGGCCATTTTAGTCCAGTGAACTCATTGTCATGTTCAAGAAACCAATTTGAAATGATTGGAGCTTTGTGACATGGTGCATTATCCTGCTGGAAGTAGACATCAGAGGATGGGTACATGGTGGCCATAAAGGGATGGAATGGTGAGAAACAATGCTCAGGTAGGCCGTGGCATTTAAACAATGCCCAATTGGCACTAAGGGGCCTAAAGTGTGCCAAGAAAACATCCCCCACACCTTTAGACCACCACCACCACCAGCCTGCACAGTGGTAACAAGGCATGATGGATCCATGTTCTCATTCTGTTTACGCCAAATTCTGACTCTACCATCTGAACAGAAATCAAGACTCATCAGACCAGGCAACATTTTTCCCGTCTTCAACTGTCCAATTTTGGTGAGCTCTTGGAAATTGTAGCCTCTTTTTCCTATTTGTAGTGGAGATGAGTGGTACCCGGTAGGGTCTTCTGCTGTTGTAGCCCATCCACCTCAAGGTTGTGCGTGCTGTGGCTTCACAAATACTTTGCTGCATACCTCGTTGTAACAAGTGGTTATTTCAGTCAAAGTTGCTCTTCTATCAGCTTGAATCAGTCGGCCCATTCTCCTGACCTCTAGCATCAACAAGGCATTTTCGCCCACAGGACTGCCGCATGCTGGATGTTTTTCCCTTTTCACACCATTCTTTGTAAAGAAATGGTTGTGCGTGAACATCCCATTAACTGAGCAGATTGTGAAATACTCAGACCGGCCCGTCTGGCACCAACAACCATGCCACGCTCAAAATTGCTAAAATCACCTTTCTTTCCCATTCTGACATTCAGTTTGGAGTTCAGGAGATGGTCTTGACCAGGACCACACCCATAAATACATTGAAACAACTGCCATGTGATTGGTTGATTAGATAATTGCATTAATGAGAAATTGAACAGGTGTTCCTAATAATCCTTTAGGTGTGTGTATGTCCAAAATTAGTGTGCAAAGTTTGTCAATAGAGATACAAATAAAATAGATTGTTTTTGTCCACCAGGACAAGTAGAAAGGCTAAGCTACACAAAGCAAGCATCTTAAGAAAATCAATACGAGGGTTGATATTAAAAAACGATCAAATACAGGTAGAATGCAAAGCATTCTTTGCTGTGATTTTATTAGGCTAATGACTGAAAAAGAAAACGGGTCAGTGACTAGTCTACGTGACCTTCTTCACATCATCGACTTTAAAAGAAATTATTTTGCTGTAAATTAAATTTCATCTGTTGTGGTCCCAGTAATGTCAAGTAAATAGAACCAATTAGAATAGCACTAATTCACCTCACACACAAGCCCTCACCTTAAAACAAGCATCTCTGTCTTACACGTCCACAGTGCAAAAGCTGTATTGCATGTGTGCCATTTCGGGCAACATATTTACCAATAGGAGGGTAATGACCCTCCTTGCTGACCCAGAGCCCCCATTCACCCAAAAAAAACTCATTGGAATGGCACAAATCACGTAAATGATACATTTTAACTTAAAAATACAAATTTCACCAAAAGGTGACAAGTTTGAATCCACGGCGTGCCGTCCCTTTAAGGGAGGTGAAAAGGTTTGGATGGAGGAGGATTAAGGCGCTGTTCAACGATCTGACAAGGACTTTTGGCTAAGCATACTACCCTCTTAATAGTGGTTTGCTTTGTCAGCGCTAGAGTATGGTATAGCTACGCCACTGATTTATTCTGAGATAGGGGAAAAAAACAGTTGTTTTGCATGTTTAAGCCAAATAAATCTGCTTACCATATACAGTACAGTACAGGCCAAAGGTTTGGACACACCTCATTCCATGTATTTCCTTTATTTTCATGACTATTTACATATAGATTATCACTGAAGGCATCAAAACTATGAATGAACACATGTGGCCACAACGCATGTGGAATTGTGTATTTAACAAAAAAGTGTGAAATAACTGAAAACATGTCTTATATTCTAGTTTCTTTCCTTTGCTTTTTTGCGCTGAAAACCCTCTCAATGAGCTTCATAAGGTAGTCACCTGAAATAGTTTTCACTTCACAGGTATGCCTTCTCAGAATTAATTAGTGAAATTTCTTGCCTTATTAATGGAGTTGGGACCATCAGTTGTGTTGTGCAGAAGTCAGGTTGATACACAGCCGACAGCCCTATTGGACAACTGTTAGAATTCATATTATGGCAAGAACCAATCAGCTAAGTAAAGAGAAACGAGTGGCCATCATTACTTTAAGAAATGACGTACAGTCAGTCCGGAAATTGCAAAAACTTTAAATGACTGGTTTCCACCGTGAAGCATGGAGGAGGTGTGATGCTGTGGGGGTGCTTTGCTGGTGACACTGTTGGGGATTTATTCAAAATTAGGCAATAAGGCATACTGACCCAGCATGGCTACCACAGCTTCCTGCAGCAACATGCCATCCCATCTGGTTTGCGTTTAGTTAGACCATCATTTATTTTTCAACAGGACAATGACCCCAAACACACCTCCAGGCTGTGTAAGGGCTATTTGAACCCACAGTTCCTCCACAGTCACTGGACCTGGACCCAATCAAGATGGTTTGGGGTAAGCTTGACCGCAGAGGCCAACAAGTGCATCTCTGGGAACTCCTTCAAGACGGTTGGGAAACCATTTCAGGTGACCACCTCTTGAAGCTCATCAAGAGAATGCCAAGAGTGTGCAAAGCAGTACTCAGAGCAAAGGGTGGCTACTTTAAAGAAACTAGAATATAAGACATGTTTTCAGTTATTTTACACTTTTTTGTTAAGTACATATTTCCATACGTTTTCATTCACAGTTTTGATGCCTTCAGTGATAATCTACAATGTAAATAGTCATGAAAATAAAAACGCATTGAATGAGGTGTGTCCAAACTTTTGGCCTGTACTGTATCTACCATTACTTGTAGTAAAATTTAAATCTTTGATTTAAGCCTGGTAATTAATCCTAGACTAAATTATAACTCGTTTGAAAGCCTTGTTCTTAATCTTCAGCATCCATTCTAAACTTGATGCATTTATGTGCTAGCTGAATTGTTTTTGTAGAATGTTCCCTATGACTGTAAAAAGTCTTGACAACATTCGTGTCAATTGATTATGTGTATTCCCTGTTAAGTTTCCATACATCATAAATAAAAACTTTAAAATTAAGTATTTAATTATGATGTATGATGATTTATATATGAAGCTATGTCCAGCAAGTTTAAATTATCTGTGGCCTGATTTTAATATTTTACAAAAATTAATTGAAACCAGTGTGCCCCTGTAAGATTAATTTTTGTTTTAAATTACAGCGCCACTTGCATGAATTAAGAAATGATTGTCACTAAGCACATAGGACTTACTGGGCTAACTGTGCAAAACCACTAGTGTGGTCCGTTAAGTTGCTTTGGGAGAGGATTGATCCATGTTTACACATCCTACCTATGATCAAAAGATTTACAGCACAAAATGCAAATGTTATGGTGAAACCAATGTGAAAGAACCATGAATGAACTTACAGCTGCCACAGTCAGCATGTCAAACACTTTAGTGCAATACCGCCAGGCATTTGCATTTCCATATTTTGTTTGGCACTCATCTAAAAATAAGCAGAACATACATGACAACAGGGTTTGATGAGCTTGTGAAACAGAAAACATTTATAAACAGTAACAGTAAAGCATGCCTACCTACCATAAAAGCCGTACACTTGTGTTATTTGTCTGCTTTCGTGGTTTCCACGTAGAAGTGTGATACGATCTGGCCACTTAGCTTTTAAGGCTAGCAGATGTGTGAATGTCTCCAAGCTATAATATCCTCTGTCCACAAAGTCTCCCTAGGACGGAAAAAAGACACCATCAGTGGACTTAAAGAGCCTCCATATATACGCAAATATATTCAAAACTAGGGCTGAAACAATACACAAAACCCTGAATTTGGTTAATATCACAATTTTTGACCCACAATTTGATACAAACCTAGATTCTTTGGGGGGGGGGAAATCGAGGAGTTATCAGTAATTGTAATACAACTTTTTCTGCCACATGGCATTGTTTTGTCATTGATTAAATCCCACTGTAACACAATTATACAATTATTGATATTAATTGATTTTAATGTCGATCGATCCAACATCAAAGATTCTTTTGTACTTTAAAATAATGTTTCCAAAATTGTTTCAGTGATTCATTAACCACCGTTTGTTCCGCTTCCAACCTGTATGGGGAACGAAAAGGAAAAATGCTTTGGTGCCTACAGTAAAAGTGGTGGTTGACAAGCAAGTAGCTAATGCTAATGTGCTTGGTCTATAACGTTAGCTAATTTTTGAAGGGTCACATAAGATTACAACATCGTTCAACATGCTCTGTTATTTTTAGTATGATTGTTTGACGACAGTTCACAACTCTGGGCTAACCCAGAGAATTCATCAGTGCTGTTAAAAGGGATACTAAACCGATTAGCATTAGCTTTGTATCAGTCGAAACCCGGTAGTATTTTCGAATGACCGTGCTTTCCTCCCTCATGTCCCTGAGACAAGAGATCTCTGTATTTTGTGTCTGCAAAAAAAAAAAAAAACTTCAGATTACACAAAATGACAATTTTTGCGTCATCGGAAAACATTTTTGCCCAAAGTTACTGAACTACAAGCCAGATAGTTCTGCATGTTTTCAACCCGCCCATAGGGGGTTGGACCAGAAGAAAGCTGAAGCGAGTCAAGTGTCAGCCATCCTGGAGCAAAGCTAACACACTTTTACAACAATTATGTGTATTTGTTTTGTCTGTGGCTTGTGATTTTCCTTAAATTTGTAGAATTAGGGTAAGAAGCCCTAACCCAACACAAAAAAATACAATTATGTTCATTCAAACTACCGCACATGAACGACTTGTTTCCCAGGAATGTATGAGCACATATGGTCAACGCAAGTTAGTAGACTAAGAATTTCTTTAAATCAAGGACAGTCCTGCTCACTATGACAAATGGTGTAACTTCACTCTGCAACAAAGTGACAGATGTTTGTGTTTTTGGGCTGGCCTTCCTGTTGGGTCCAGCCAAAAAGCTTACAAAACTGGTTTCAAAATATCTGTGCATGTATACAGAAAAGGTATTTTGAGCTCTGTTAGTTAATTAAAAAAATAAAAATATAAAAAAAAACTTACCATGAAAATATAATTTGTGTCTGGAACTTGGCCCCCAGTTCTGAAGAGCTCACAAAGATCATAAAACTAGACAGGAACATTAAAGAGAACATTTAATCTTAAATTCACAAAAAAAAAAAGGACAGAAAAACAAACAATGACTATGACATAATAACACAGTATTAGCAATATAATAGCTAATTTAGCATTTTACATTGACTGCTAGCCATGTGGATACATGTCTTAAGGCTGTTACACACTGGGGGGCTTGACAAATAAGCGACGTAATTGGCTGCATATCTTGCGCATCAAAAAGTATTCCCAACAGCAGCGAATTTGCAACAGTTTTCATCGCAGGTTTCTGATATTCGCACCAGCTTATCTATCACGTTGGTGTGAACACTGCTGAAGAAAGAAAAAGCGAGAGATTCAGTGTGAGCGGACGAGAGAAAGAGATCGGAAGTGAAGAGTTAACGTTTAGCAGGGAAGACGCCAAGTGATTGTAAAGTAGCTAGAGGCCGCACTTTGAGCACAAATAAACGCTGCAGCGCCTCAAAACCACCAGGTTTGTACCCTGTCTTGTTTACCTGGCTGATGAGTGGAATAAAGGGGATAAGCTCCGCAGGCTGCAGTCCTGTCTCCCCCCAAAGCAGGAAAAGCTAACACTAAGCTACCATAAGCTATTTATTAGGGCCCGAGCGCTGACAGCGGCGAAGTCCTTATTGAAACCAAAGGAACTGAAGTTGTTATGGCAAATTAATTGCCTTTTTGAGGGGCTTTACATACTCAAAAACTCACCAAAATTGGCAGTTGCATCAATCCTGGTTAAAATGTATGTATTATAAGGGTTTTGGGAATAGGCACACAAATGGCTAGCTGGAGCCCCCTACAAAGTAGCAGTATATACCAGGCCTAAGTTCACCTACAGACCAAAATGGACTTTTTTTTCAGATTTGTGGACTAAATGCAAAACTGTGCCGCCCCTATACCTTAACGACGCCCACTTACTTACACCACGCCCCAGTGTATGGCTTTTTAACCGTTTAAGGTAGTGTCTTGTGTGAAGCATCATTAAACTCAGCAGAGCGTTCCTTATTGGTGATGGTTTGGCCCACCCCCCTTTACTTATTGTAATTGGTGATCCGTTTATGGTAGGGTCTTATGTGAGGTATCAATGAACTTAGCAGAGACTTTTTATTGGTAAAGATTTGCCCCAACCCCTATGCTTTGGCCAAGCCCCCTTTCACAGCTAATGAAATGTATGATATAGAGTCTTGTGTGAGGTATCATTGAATTCAAAGCAGGGAGTTCCCTTGTCATTGGTGACGCTTTGTTGTGTCTGAGTGCCACGCTAACGCACAGTCGCAAAGAGCGGCGTCCACCAGTAACCATGAAGGATGCAGAGGTGCTTGCAGGTTTAACTGAGTTTCCTTTTAGTGAAATACTCAGTGAATTTAATTCCATTTGGAAAAATATGTCTTGGTTTTTTTTTATTGTGAATGGTAAAAATGAAAAGAGTGTATCCCTTGACAGTACGCTGTCAAAGTTGAAACAAGTAATAAAGTTTGCTGTCTGTCCAGTCTGTGGTTCGGAAAGCAGACTGTGTTGTGATTGTTGTATGATGATCCTCATAGATGTCTTTATTGTTTACAGTTCAAAAATGCATATTGACTTGCAAATTAAATCGCATGGAACCCCCCCCCGGTGTGTAAAGGCCTTGTTTGGTAAGGCCAATTGCTAGGAACATATTTGCTTAGGCTGACTAAAAGTAGGACTGGGTCCACTTTTCAATAATTCTGCTATGAAATTGATTTGTGCATGCCATTTATGACACAAAACATGCTTTGTTTAAACCAGACAATAATTTAATAAGCATACATATTTTCAGTAAATTCAGTCTTTGGCCAGGATTTTAAGTCATTTTTGAGTTAAGTTAATGTATCATCCCTGCAGGGGTTAGAACAAGAAATGAGTTCAACCAACCTGACCATGAATATCTCCACAAACAGTAACGGGAGTAGAGACCGGCTGAACATTTGATTCTTCCAGCAGTAAATCACAAACATAATCACACAATCTCTGAAAAAAGCAAAACATGACAATGGTTAGGCTACAGTATTTCCTTTATGTTGATTTTGTAGTGGTGGACCGCCATGGCAAGATGTCTGCCACCACAGTATCAGAAAAATGCAGACGTGCAATGTAGTCAGGGTTGCCTTTTAAATTATCCTGCCGACATAATGCACTTCCTGTTGGCTGTCGCTCACATTGCAGTTTAAAAACAAGTAGAACTATTCAGAGGTTATTGGGCCTGTCCAGTTTAACTCCACATGCTGTTGTTTTGATGTAGTTTATTGTCAAAGCGTGCACGATCAGGGGACAGGTCTTCCTAAAAAACTAAATCCTAAAGGAAACACTGAGGCTAGTAGTCAAAGTCATGCTGTTATAATATAGCTTCAGGACACTGCAAGCTTACTGGTCAACTATTTATATCCATAATAAGAAATGAGATGCATGGAGCTTTTGGGTGTAACAAAGAAAAATATATAATCAAATTTAGCTTTCCAATGTTAAAACAGACTTGGGCAATCCAGATGCTAAACAGAACAGGTGTGGGGAAAGCTGGTCAGACAATCAGAATTAGATGTCCACCTAAAGTAAAAATGCTACAAAGATCATTGACCTAATATTACTTCTACAGTTCTAAACTGGGCTAAGTTACCTCAAGACCAGCACCCACCCACACAATGACAAGTCTTAAGAGTGGGCTAACAAGGTAAAAAACAACAAGGAAGTATGGCGACAACACAATATGTAGAGGTTGTAAACTAGTTTACGCGAAGACTTTACTTTCTCATAAAGAATATAATAAATTTTAATAATAAATAATAAGTTTTTGCCATATCGAAGTATAACAGAAAATCAATATATATCATAGGTTAGACTGCTGAAAAACCTCGATAGCGATAGCTAGATATAATGTTACTCTTTGGTTTGAGTGTCCGTGATTTCCATGTTTCATAACCGTTGACGTTAGCTAACTAGTAACGTAAGCTAGCATTAAGAATTAACATCTAAAGCTTCCTCTTTGACTTCCCCGTCATGACTTTAATACACGAGTTTGTTAGCCGACGATCGCCATTATCGGTAGCAATTGTTACAACTAACAATAATATGAGAATATGAGAAACATTTAACAGTTACGTGATTAGCCACGCTTGTTCAACAACCGTTTTACATTAGTTACTCAGTTTACTTCCAATATTATTAAAAGCTCAGTCTACGCTAAAACCAGCTACTTAAACTCACCTTTAGATCATTTTCTGGCAGATATTTGCAGTGTCTCGCTATTTCAACGTACTTATCAAGGTCTAAAGGCGCCATTATTAAAACGCTAAAACCAGAAGATTGCTAAAGTAGTTAGCTAGCTAGCAAGCCAGCTGGCAAGTTACTTCTTCTTCTTCTTCTTCTTCTTCTTCTTCTTCTTCGATGGCGACTTGCAACCAGTCGGCGCATTATCGCCACCTACAGTATCATTTTAACATTTTCCTTACATACTTGGTAATAGTTCAGTTTGAGTTATTTGCTAAGATTGTTTTAATTCTTTACGCTCCAGTCCATCCTTTAACAACAGTCTTTCAGTTGCGTATTTAGGGTATACGAGCAGAACATTTCCAACCTTTTGATTACTATGGGATTACCATGGGATCAAATATCATTAATAATGTCAGCTTGTAAAAACGTTTTGTAGCTGTAGAAATATTTTGTGCATGTGTAAAAAAGTTTTGTATCTGTAAAATATTTTTTGATAATGTTTGAAAAAGTTTTGTAGCTGTAGTGTTATTTTGTGCATGTGTAAAAAAAGTTTTGTTGTTAAAGAATCATTTTGTAATTCAAATTTATGGAGGAATATTTTTCAACAGTGAGGTTTCACAAAGTCTGAGCGGCAATTTCCTATGTGCCTGTGCCTGAAGTTACAAACACAAGGCATGAGTTTTTTTTTATTGATACAAAGTTCAAACATCAAAAATACAAAAAATACAATACATTAAATAATCAAAAACACATTTCTTGATAGTGGTCATGTGATTGGCTGGACAAAGATGGCAGCTTAGATCTTAGCTCCAGGCCCAACCCTGCCAAATAGTTGTGTTATATGGTTCTAACTTCGATATTTTACGAACCACTCTTCTCTCAGGTTCAACAGGTGAAAATTGACCATGACGAGAAGTCAACTGCTATTCATGCTCAGCTAGCATCTCTGGCTGTGAGCCTTGGCTCTGTCAGATTTGATGTGAACAATCTAAAAAGCTGGCAGACATGGAGGACAGAAACTGAAGATGCAATATCCGCATCGTTGGGCTGAAGGAGGGGCTGGAAGGCTCTCACGTTCCCTGCCTAAATGGCAGATGTTCAGATCGAGATTATGAGAGCCCACCGAATTTACAGTGAGCGCCCAAAGAAGAACACCACTACTACTCGCATGTTGATTTTCAATGTGCTTTGCTACACAACCAGGCAAGCAATTCTTCAGGCTGGGCGGAGATCTCCGCCTGCTGCTATAACAGGTATCAAGGCAAAGAGCTAAGTATAAAAGCTAAGTATATAAGCTAAGTATATTTATGATCATTTGGACTCAGCAAGCGATCAAGCATGCTGCAACAGAGGTGAGGAGAAATCCAGAGTTAATGTCAGCAGTGCTGGTGGTGGGCAGCCATACACATATTTTTTTAAAGCGCAAAAACAGTTTCTTTGACAGAAAGCAGAGAGGGGGGGGTGAGGTTAAGAGAGTACTCCCATGCATTACTTGCCCTTGCTGCATAGGTGAGCCGCTGTAAGGGGGGTGATAAATTGTGTGGGGAGGAGTCCATTAAACATCAGTTTGTGGAAAATGTGAGGGATGTAACATTGCATAGGGTGCTCAGAAAGTTCTTGAGACAGGATTCCAAAAGAAAGAAGAAGTTATATTGTTGGCGGATGACGATGTAAAGGGGAAGAACTGCATATCCGTGTGAGGAGGCAGCAGAGTGTTTGGCTGTTAAAGCTGTGGCACAGCCGGACCCCATATTACTGGAGCTGAAGGAGACTATGAGGAGACAGGATTAAAAAGTAGAGGCTCTAGTCAAAGAGGTAGCGCAGCTTCGGGTACACATGGGGGCGGGGGGGAGGTAGACCCCCATTTGTTTTTGATGACACGGTGTGGGGCAGCTAGCAAGGATGTGTAGGGTGATGCCAGCTCAAACAGGTAGTGCTGATGGTAGGGGGGCTGCTGGTACAAGAACAATAAGAGGAGAGATTAACAAGGGGCAGCAGGGCAACTTTTTCCCTCTGTAGAGAGCCAAACTACAGATGGGAGGCAAGGGCTCAGGGAGGAGAAGGGTCTGTGGCTCTAGGTAAGAATTCCTAGGGGGCCCCTCAAAAAACAGATTTTGTCACCATTATGTTCTAAACTACAATTGCTGCTTACAGACCTTGGCTACGGAAAATGTTGCCACTATTTATACTCCCGATCTAAAGACCTTCACACATTTTGCTCTATTGAAACGAGACCCAGTCCTTAAAGTTTCTCCTGGGACAGGAGCTAGATGCACAGGCACTCCAGGCTGGAGTCTGTGTCAGTTTTACACATTTTTCTGGTTATACTGTATATTTGACTTTCTGATTCTGAGACAAGATAATGCATTATCATCTTAATGGAGGCTATTTATTCAACAGTTTCAGCATCTTAACTGTACCCTACGGTCATTGAAAAACATTGCAAACAGACAAGAGACTCTCAGGATCACTTAGGTCATAGCCTGCAGTATTGTAAGCTGTTTCACAGTGCTTCATATCAAGAACAGTTGACTTTCCCCTTTGAGATGATGTATGTACAGCACATGAGTGAATGGTGTGTATTGAAAAAGCCTTTTTTGTCCTGCAGAATATACTGCTTTAAACCAGACAGACAGCTGGCCAGCCATCTTATACAGAAAAGCATTTAGTGTTCACCAAAAGTAATACTAATACCACTGTTTTTGATATGAAGCACTACTAACCTTGCGGCATTGCTACTTACGTTTATGCAGCATGCACATGACACATGCACGTACATACACACACACACCAAAGCACTTTTTATTATTATTTTTTATCTTTATGTGGCCATCCCATAGGCCTACCACCTGTGGGAGGAACCAGTGGGGTCGGGTGCACTGTCACTTGGGTGGCAGCGAAGGTCAGGGGCCTCGACGGACCAGACCCGGGCGGCAGAGGCTGGCTCTGGGGACGTGGAACGTCACCTCTCTGTGGGGGGAAGGAGTCGGAACTTGTGCGGGAGGTGGAGCGCTATCAGTTAGATCTGGTGGGGCTTACCTCTACGCACAGTCTCGGTTCTGGAACCGTACTCCTGGATAGGGGTTGGACTTTGTCCTACTCCGGAGTTGCCCAGGGTGTGAGGCGCCGGGCGGGTGTGGGGATACTCACAAGTCCCCGGCTGAGCGCCGCTGCGTTGGAGTTTACCGCGGTGGACGAGAGGATCGCCTCCCTACGCCTGCAGGTGATGGGGGAACTCTGACTGTTGTTTGTGCATATGCACCAAACAAGAGTTCGGAGTATTCGGCCTTCTTGGAGACCCTGAATGGAGTCCTGTATGGCGCTCCAGTAGGGGACTCCATAGTTCTGCTGGGGGACTTCAACGCACACATGGGTGATGATGGAGATACTTGGAGAGGCGTGATTGGGAGGAACGGCCTCCCTGATCTGAACCAGAATGGTTGTTTGTTGTTGGACTTCTGTGCTAGTCATGGATTGTCCATCACAAACACCATCGAACATAGGGATGCTCATAAGTGTACGTGGTACTAGAGCACCCTAGGCCAAAGGTCAATGATCGATTTTATAATCGTTTCATCTGATCTGAGGCCGTATGTTTTGGACACTCGGGTGAAGAGAGGGGCAGAGCTGTCAACTGATCACCATCTGGTGGTGAGTTGGGTCAGGGGATGGGGGAGGACTCTGGACAGACCTGGTAAGCCCAAACGCGTAGTGCGGGTAAATTGGGAACGTCTGGAGGAGGCCCCTGTCCGACGGACTTTCAACTCACACCTCCGGCGTAGCTTTTCGTGCATCCCTGTGGAGGCTGGGGGCATTAAACCTGAGTGGACAATGTTCAAAGTTTCCATTGCTGAAGCTGCGGCGGCGAGCTGTGGTCTTAGGGTCTTAGGTGCCTCAAGGGGCGGTAACCCGCAAACACCCTGGTGGACACCGGTGGTCAGGGAAGCCGTCCGACTGAAGAAGGAGTCCTTCCGGGATATGTTGTCTCGGAGGACTCCGGAGGCAGTTGCAAGGTACCGACGGGCCCGAAGGGCTGCAGCCTCTGCCGTGACAGAGGCAAAGCAGCGGGTGTGGGAGAAGTTTGGAGAAGACATGGAGAAGGACTTTCGGTCGGCACCAAGGTGCTTCTGGAAAACCGTTCACCACCTCAGGAGAGGGGGAAGCGAGGAATCATCCAAGCTGTTTACAGTAAGGATGGGACGTTGTTGACCTCAACTGGGGAGGTAATAGAGCGGTGGAAGGAGCACTTTGAGGAACTCCTAAATCCAGCTGACACGCCCTCTGTGGTACAGGCACAGCTGGAGGATGATGGGGGATTGTCATCAATTTCCCTGGTGGAAGTCGCTGAGGTAGTCAAACAACTCCACAGCGGCAAAGCCCCAGGGATTGATGAGATCCGTCCAGAAATGCTGAAAGCTCTGGGTGTGGAGGGGATGTCTTGGTTGACACGCCTCTTCAACATTGCGTGGAAGTCTGGGACGGTGCCTATGGAGTGGCAGACCAGGGTGGTGGTTCCCCTCTTCAAAATTATGATCAAAAGAACAAATTGAAAGAAACTTAATGTAAACACAATATTCAATTCAATTCAATTTTATTTATATATAGCGCTAAATCATAGCGCAGTTATGTCATTGTGCTTTTCATAATATACAATAGACACTGCGGTTCTGGCAGTGTATATTGTGTTTATATACACTCACCGGCCACTTTATTAGGTACCCCATGCTAGTAACGAGTTGGACCCCCTTTTGTCTTCAGAACTGCCTCAATTCTTCGTGGCATAGATTCAACAAGGTGCTGGAAGCATTCCTCAGGGAGTTTGGTCCATATTGACATGATGGCATCACACAGTTGCCGCAGATTTGTCGGCTGCACATCCATGATGCGAATCTCCCGTTTCACCACATCCCAAAGATGCTCTATTGGATTGAGATCTGGTGACTGTGGAGGCCATTTGAGTACAGCAAACTCATTGTCATGTTCAAGAAACCAGTCTGAGATGATTCCAGCTTTATGACATGGCGCATTATCCTGCTGAAAGTAGCCATCAGAAGTTGGGTACATTGTGGTCATAAAGGGATGGACATGGTCAGCAACAATACTCAGGTAGGCTGTGGCGTTGCAACGATGGTCAATTGGTACCAAGGGGCCCAAAGAGTGCCAAGAAAATATTCCCCACACCATGACACCACCACCACCAGCCTGAACCGTTGATACAAGGCAGGATGGATCCATGCTTTCATGTTGTAGACGCCAAATTCTGACCCTACCATCCGAACGTCGCAGCAGAAATCGAGACTCATCAGACCAGGCAACGTTTTTCCAATCTTTTATTGGTCCATATTGACATGATGGCATCACACAGTTGCCGCAGATTTGTCGGTTGCACATCCATGATCTTCTCCACCACATCCCAAAGATGCTCTATTGGATTGAGATCTGGTGACTGTGGAGGCCATTTTAGTACAGCAAACTCATTGTCATGTTCAAGAAACCAGTCTGAGATGATTCCAGCTTTATGACATGGCGCATTATCCTGCTGAAAGTAGCCATCAGAAGTTGGGTACATTGTGGTCATAAAGGGATGGACATGGTCAGCAACAATACTCAGGTAGGCTGTGGCGTTGCAACGATGGTCAATTGGTCAAGGGGCCCAAAGAGTGCCAAGAAAATATTCCCCACACCATGACACCACCACCACCAGCCTGAACCGTTGATACAAGGCAGGATGGATCCATGCTTTCATGTTGTAGACGCCAAATTCTGACCCTACCATCCGAACGTCGCAGCAGAAATCGAGACTCATCGTTTTTCCAATCTTCTATTGTCCAATTTCGATGAGCTTGTGCAAATTGTAGCCTCACTTTCCTGTTCTTAGCTGAAAGGAGTGGCACCTGGTGTGGTCTTCTGCTGCTGTAGCCCATCTGCCTCAAAGTTCGACGTACTGTGCGTTCAGAGATGCTCTTCTGCCCACCTTGGTTGTAACGGGTGGTAATTTGAGTCACTGTTGCCCTTCTATCAGCTCGAACCAGTCTGGCCATTCTCCTCTGACCTCTGGCATCAACAAGGCATTTCCGCCCACAGAACTGCCGCTCACTGGATGTTTTTTCTTTTTCGGACCATTCTCTGTAAACCCTAGAGATGGTTGTGCGTGAAAATCCCAGTAGATTAGCAGTTTCTGAAATACTCAGACCAGCCCTTCTGGCACCAACAATCATGCCACGTTCAAAGTCACTCAAATCACCTTTCTTCCCCATACTGATGCTCGGTTTGAACTGCAGGAGATTGTCTTGACCATGTCTACATGCCTAAATGCACTGAGTTGCCGCCATGTGATTGGCTGCTTAGAAATTAAGTGTTAACGAGCAGTTGGACAGGTGTACCTAATAAAGTGGCCGGTGAGTGTATATTGAGCATTGTAGTAGTTATTACCATGTCAATAACTATGTAAATACATGGAATTACCCGTTTTTGAGGGTGGCTGTAACTCAGTCAGTAGGGAGTTGAGTTGGGAACCGAAAGGTGGCTGATTCAAGTCCACATACGGACCAAAGTATGAATGTGGACTGGTAGCTGCAGAGGTGCCAGTTCACATCCTGTGCACTGCCAAGGTGCTCTTGACTAAGGCACAGAGCCCCCAACTGCTTGGGGTGCCTTTCCATGGGCAGCCCCCCCCACTCTGACATCTCTCCATTAGTCCATGTATAGGTACTGAGCATGTGTTTGTAATATGTAGGTATTACACGCAGAAAACTGGCTCCTTGTATGGTATGTACAAACCATAAGATGTCTTCAGTGTCTCTGTCCATTTATTGATAATGTAATTATTTAACAGTCTTTCAACAACACTTGCAAAATCCGCAATGGAACTGAGCTTGTATAGCTTCGGCAACTTTTAATAGTACAACAATCGCTGTGAATCAGGAGATGCAGTCTTTTGACAGACCCTCCAATAATCACGCAGAAGCCCGGCGTACAGGCCAGCCCACTCCTCCATAGACCCCCAGAGACACTGAGCATCCGTGGGTGGGACATAATCACAGCATTTATGACTGTCTAGTTTCGAAACACTTTAAAATACTGTTCAAAGCAGCCCCATTAAAGTCCATGGACGCTAGGCTTCAACAGGGAAATGCACAATGATGCTATGGACTGTATGAGAAGCAAATTGAGTCAGCTGATTCTGAACGAATGTGTCTTCGAGATGAACGTATTCTAACGCTAATTTATTCATGATTTTGACTTTTGTTTAACCCTCATGTTGTCCTCGTTTTCCTATATCAATGTTCTTTTTAATTACCCAAAATAACATGATTGCATTGATTCCACACAGTGCTCATTGGCAAGTACAAATCTCTACTTTCATTAATGAACTTATTCAATTTTATAGCGTTTGAAAAAACAATTGAAGTGTTTTTGAAATAGTATTGAGTAAAAGTGGACATATTCCAGTCTGTGATTATCCATCGACATACATTCCTTTAATTTTAGTCGAAATAATTCCTTATTTCTGCTTTGCTAACTAAAAAGGGACAAAAATGTAAGAAAAAGTTAAAAACATCAACAAAAAAGCGTCAACAAGTGTTAATTTTCTATTTTGACGGGAAGACAACACGGTGATTGTGGAGGAAAAAGTTTATGCTCCTTGACAACAGCTAAGTGGGTCACTTGTATAACTTGTTGATACACTGCTGCTTTGCTGTATTCATTGTTTTGTGTTTCATTTATCAATTGTATAACATATTTACTCCATGTTTTGAGAGCCACCGAGCTCAGGTGGTGGGAACGGTTTCGAGTTGAGCTCTATGTTTTGAGAGCGGCCCTCCTGTTTCGAAAACATGTTTTCGGAGCAGGACATCTGCTCACAGAGGATGGGCTGAGAGTAAGGAATTGGCCGTCCTTGCTCGCACCCGATCCTTTGTTTACTAATGAATAAAAAGACGGGGAGTCCCTCGGTCTGGCAGAGTCTGCTGCGGGTCGCGTACGGACGCCCAGCCACGTTGATGCTGCTCTGCTCGGACTGTCGGCTCTCCAGTCCTGTGTCACGGTAAGAGCTCTAAAAGTAGTGTTTACTTTGCATCACGTATTGAGTGCCTGTTGCACGTTGATTGCCTGTCGCAATGCTTGTTGCCCTGTTGTATACTGTGGGGAATAAAAAGACACATTTATTCTAGCAGTGACAGCGTTTGTGTTTTTGTTTGCGAAGTAGTGTTCACTTTGCATCACCTGTTGATAATGTGAGCGTATGCTCGCAGCTTTATGGTGTTCTGCGGGGGGTAAAGGGGCAAATTATCCTAGCAGAAACAGTATTTGAGACTGTGTTTGCAAAGTAGCGTTTACTTAGCATCACGTATTGAGTGCCTGTTGCACGCTTGATGCCTGTTGCATGTCTGTTGCATGCCTGTGGCATTGCTGTGACCTGTGGGGAGTAAAAAGGTATTTTAGGAGTTTTATTTGTTAGCAGCCGACCACCCCCCGATCCTGTATAAAGATTTCACAAAACAGTGATGAATGAATTATTCATTAAAAAATAAATGAATAAGACAGAATATGACAAATACTTCTGTGGGTGTCATGAGAAATCAACTCGACAGATCAATTCAAGATTGCTGTTGTCTAGAATTTATGTAAATATGAGGCTCTGTGGATATTATACATGGATAATAATACTGAGCTGGCGGTACCAGAGGAGGCAGCTGCCTTCCATTAAACAACATTGAAAAAAAGCATCAAAAGTGTTGGAAAAAAAAGGGACAAAAACGTAAGAAAAAGTAAAAAAAAAACATTGATAGAAAGCGTCAACAAAAGTGTTGATTTTCAATTTTGACGGGAAGACAACACAAAGGTTAAGGACAATACTCTTCAATCATTTTGAGTGAGATCAATGAGTACAATAGTAAAAATGGTCCAACATGTATGTTGTAATGATGTTATCAATAACCGAGCTGCTGTATACTCTAGTAAATGTATTTATGGTAGGGATGAAGAATAAAGAGTGTTAATGAAATCGTTATGAGCCTTATCTGCTACACAATGTTAAAATCCCTAAGAAAAAAAGTTTTTATTTATGAGATATAAAAGTGAATCCACTTTACACTTGAAAGTGTCAAAGCCAGAGTCATGCTACACATTGGAAAGTTTGAACTTTTTTTAAATGGTGTGGGAATTGTGCAAGACCTCTTTTTAGCACCTTATCATAATAAATTCCAAAATGTAAAATTTTTTGTTTCTCAGAGCAAATTTATACATACTGCCCAGATTCTTTAAGTGCCTTTAAGGACTTCTTCCTCACGCAAGAATAATGTAAATTTTCATGTATCTAAACATTTTATGCAAAGTTATTTATCTTATGGTTAAGATAAATTAAAACTATAAACAAACACAGGTTAACAAAACACATTTTTCCAACAAGTTTTTCTTTAATGTTACTTTTCATATATATAAAAAAAGTCCACTATAAAGGTATAGCAATTTTACAAAAGAAGAGGACAAGAAGTGACAGCGAATTACATACGTTAACATATGTTCAATTTGAAAATCATCACTTTAAAAAGACACCATTGGTTCTGGTCAGCTTGCTGACACTGATGCAATGTGAGGCACGGTGCAAACAGAAGTAACAATGGGAACAATGAGTCCCTCATGCACAGGATACAGTATCAACTACCTATGTTTTAGCATGCAAATGAACACAGGTGCATAAATAACATGTCTACATGCAAAAATCAAACCCCCTCTGACTGGTTGCAAACACTTGGCCTGGGATTGTAGTTTGATTTTACACATGCACACTGGTTATTTCAGTCAGGCAACAAACACTAACATCTGCCAAAGCATACCTAAGTAGCCAAAACACTTTGATGTGGCTCACTGTGTACACAACATGTATTATAGCCCCTATAAATAAGTAGGATTTACTGAGTTAGATTATTGCATCTTCCAAGTGATTCTGATAGCATAAGAGTTTGTTTGTAGGAAGGTTTGCTTATTAATTCACACTATCCTAATGAGAATTGGGACTTTTATTCTCCATCTTTTTGGATCCTCCCGCTATCAGTCACTAAAGTCAGAAATTGTCAAACCCTACACATAGCAGCACTATGTACTATTTCTGATGTATCTTCCAATGACCAAGGTTTGATGTGCAAGGCCAGTTTTATTTGTATAGTCTGGGGGTGCCACCAAATAGGTGACTATTTAATCACAGGAGCCCGATTCAACTGCAAATCTCACTTTTAAATTGTTGCATTATCGGAAATTTGGTTGTAAAAACAAGGATCATTCCACCTGGGCTATATGGGGGTGCTGAATGTCTGATTTTATATAGAATAACTTGGTTTCTCTTAATAAATCATGATATATAGCCTACTTTGGAAAACATCTATTAATTAAAGCACTCACTTCAGAATGTAGTACGAGCAGAGTGCTAAATATTTTTTGAATCTATGAACGATTAGTACCGCTCTCTTTCTCTCTTGTTGACTGTCCCTTCACTACTCTGTCATTTTCCTTCTGCGGATTGCTAAAATGGAGGGAACATTTAATGTAGGGCCAAAAGTTCCATTTGAAACCATTAAAGGAAGCAGGCTTAAACTAAGTGATGTCAGTCTGTCTATCGAGCTGTTTCAGATGGACAGCGCTGCTCCTACACACATGCCTTAAACACAACAAACAGTGCTGTACTTTGGTCTGAAACAGCAGCTAAGCGATGACATCATGTATCTTGGCCAATAATATTGTTTTTGATATTTTTCTACGTAACAGTTAAACAGAGGATGAAAAAAATACAAGTGGCAACTAGTGGCGCCAGGCCCATTTCTGCTCTTTTGTCTGGTGTGGAAAACATTTAAGCCAATGTTTCACATAAGAATATGGATCAACAAACAATTTATTATGATGTATTTATCTTTCCAAGACACATCTGTAATCTTTACTCCTCCCATAGTATACTTATGTCAGCAAGCAGGTTGTGGATATATCCATTTATTGTCTTATTTTGTTATTATATCAACACGCTGGTCAGATGAATCATCCATCATATTCTCGACAAGTGGACGAGTTCATGTGTGGTGTACACTAAGAGAATGATAAAGCCGGAATGCTTGACCCCTATAGTGCTGTGGTGGCATGATTTGTGTTCCCTTAGAGGGAAGGGTCATGCACATCAATACAAATTTGTTCTGAGAGATCATCTTTAGCCTATTGTGAAACATTTCTATTGTAATGGGAGTGATCTGTTCCAGAATCACAATATCACTATCCATTGGGCAAAGAGGGGTCACTGAATGGTTGCGGAGTATGAAAATGATGTGAATCATTTGCAGTCCCCTGATCTCAAACCACCGGCAGACCTCTGATGTAATAAAGATCTGAATAATTTAAAATGTTTGTTGTAAGAGTTGCCCTGATGATATTATATAAACAATGTCCATATTGTATTCAAACAGATACATGAAAATCAGTCATTGTACTGTAATGCCAAGTGTTTTGACTTAACATGCCCAGTGTGAAATGTTGCATGGTGTGGTGTGTGTAACTTCTAGTTAAGGTTAGATTTGAACTGTTGCTATTACTGTGCTAAAGGCAAGGTGAAACATAATGATAGCATACTGTGTGTGCAGAGGAATGCCTGGACTTGTGTGTTGTGTAAGGTACCCATGGAGACTGACAACATGTCTGTGAGTGCAGTCATGCTTACAGGAACATCCGTGTGTGTGTGTGTGTGTGTGTGTGTGTGTGTATTTGGCGATCATTTCAGAGTACCAGGAGTCTCCAGAGGAACCGTCATCTGAGTATGAGGAGTCTCCAGAGGACCCTTCATCTGATGCAGCTTCATGTCTCTTTCTACCAGGAAGGAGCGGTGTTGGCCAGTCGTCTCATACGCCTAAAAAACACATTATACTCACGTTATTTTAAGAATTCTTATCATCTGGTGGTGAGTTGGGTCAGGGAAAAGACTTTGGACAGACCTTGTAAGACCCTGGTCTCAAGGTCTTAGGTGCCTCATGGGGCGGTAACCCTTGAACACTGTGGTAAACACCACTGGTCAGGGAAGCTGTCCGACTGAAGGAGTCCTTTCTGGATATGCTATCCCAGAGGACTTCCCAGAGTTGCAGGGTACTGACAGGCCTGTAAGGCTGCAGCCTCTGCCGCGAAAGAGGCAGAGAAGTGGGTGTGGGAGAAGTTTGGTGAAGACTTTTGCTTGGTACCAGTGTGCTACTGGAAAATCATTCGCCACTTCAGGAGGGGGAAACAGGGAACCATCCAAGCTATGTATAGTAAGGATGGAATGCCGTTGACCGCAACGGAGGACGTAATAGGGCGGTGGAAGGAGCACTTTGAGGAACTGCTGAATCCAACTAACACACCCTTTATGGTAGAGGTAGAGCTGGAGGATAATGGGGGATTGTCGTAATTTTCTCTGATGGAAGTCACTGAGGTAGTTGAACTTCATAGTGGCAAAGCCCCAAGAATTGATGAGATCTTTCAGAAATGCTAAAAGCCCTAGGTGTAGAGGGCTGTCTTAAATGACACGCCACTTCAACATTGCATGGAAGTTTGGGAAAGTGGCTAAGGTGTGTCAGATCGGGGTGATGGTTCCCCTGTTCAATAAGGGGGACCGTTTTTCTCCAATCTCGGAATGCTATGTGGACTAGCGTAGCGTGTGGAAGAGGGCAAAGCAAGATCAGCCAACGGTCAACAAACCTCAGTTAGCAGGTACAGTAGATATATACATATTGACAGAATCTGACCTATCTGTATCTGAACGTCTCACCTTGTGTTCCTGTCTTGGTCTCGAATCTTCTTCTCCATTTCAGCATCTGTGAGGGTCTCCAGCAGGGGGCACCACTGGTCTGCATCACCTGTGTTGCGGATAGCAATCTCTACTGTCGGGAGTGGGTTTTCACTGTGAGACAATTACAAGCATGGCATTAAGAATTACAGTCAATTTCAACATGTGGCTCTGTTTTTTAAAAGAATTTTTAGTGCTGTTAGTAGCGAGACAAATGAAAACAATCGATGCAGTCTACACTGTGTTATCCTCTTGCTAGATTTTGCACCCAACAGGCAAAATGCTCTACCAACAGAAAAGTGTCAAAGTAGAACAATTTTCACGTTGGGTTTCGAACATGAGTCTTGTGGAGGCAATGTGTTCTTTGCATCAAGAATTATTACCCCTCCCTGAAACAGAAGCTAATCTCGGTACAGGGCATGGATGTATGGGTACAGGGCCAGGCAGCATGACGAAGACAACTGCAGGACAGAGAACACTACAGGCCAGCTTTCACTGGTGACTCTGGTTAGTAAATACGCAGGGACACCAAAAGCAGGGGTTAATATGTGGATTGATACTGGGATGTCTACACTGTGTATTGTGATTGACTTCAAAAAGTTCAGCACTTTACTCTAAGAAGGTAAATATGGTGCAAAAGGTAAGAGCTTGTAGAATACGATGTGAGAACTTGCAGAACAAAAAATCTGCACTTGTAAAAACAAAATTTGCACTTGAAAATTGAAATCGCCAGATGAGGGACAACTGTCCGGTTTATTTATGGACAGAAGCTTGGTGGAATAGCATGCTAGCGTTAGCAGCCAGCCCGCTTCTAAATAAATACCTTTTATTTATCCAAACACTTTTTAACAGTCAAACTGAAACACCGGCAGTGAACTCCAAGTCCTGCAGACGGACCGCCATCAGTGGGGATCGGCCAGCGTAGCAACATTGCTAGAAAGCTGCGCTGCCGACCTTGACCTGATCGGAGCTCCAGCAGGACACAAAGAGCCCCACTCCAGGTAGCAGCGGCACATCCCCTGGCCATGAACATGCTTATGTTGTGCCCACATTTTTCTTCTATTAACCCACGCATAGCTAAACTTCAAATGTGCCTTCAGGATATTAAAACCTGGATGAGCTGTAATTTTCTAATGTTAAACTCAGATAAAACTGAAGTTATTGCTCTGGGGCCCAAGCACCTCCGTGACGCATTATCCAAAGAGATGGTTACTCTGGATGGCATCACCCTGGCCTCCAGCACCACTATGAGGAATCTTGGAGTTATCTTTGATCAGGACATGTCCTTTAATTCCCACATAAAGCAAATTTCAAGGATTGCCTTTTTCCACCTACGTAATATTGAAAAAATCAGGAATATCCTGTCTAAAAATTATGCAGAAAAACTAGTCCATGCTTTTGTTATTTCTAGGCTGGAATACTGCAATTCTTTAAAAAAATTCTCGAAAAAGTCCATAAAGACTCTTCAGCTGATCCAGAATGCTGCAGCACGTGTTCTGACAGGAACCAGGAAAAGAGATCACATCTCTCCTGTTTTAGCTTCTCTGCATTGGCTTCCTGTAAAATCCAGAATTGAATTTAAAATCCTTCTCACCTACAAAGCTCTTCATGGTCAGGCACCATCTTATCTTAAAGAGCTCATAGTACCTTACAACCCTACAAGAGCACTACGCTCCCAGAATGCAGGGTTACTTGTGGTTCCTAGAGTCTCTAAAAGTAGAATGGGGCCAGAGCGTTCAGCTATCAGGCTCCTCTCCTGTGGAACCAGGTTCCAGTTTGGATTCAGGAGGAAGACACCGTCTCCACATTTAAGAGTATACTTAAGACTTTCCTCTTTGATAAGGCTTATAGTTAGGGCTGGCTCAGGAGAGTCCTGAACCATCCCTTAGTTACACCGCTATAGGCAAAGAGATAACTGTTGTTGTAATTAAACACTATATAAATAAAATTGAATTATCTCTCTCTCTCTCATATCCACCTCCTCTAGACAGAGGGATAGTTATGTCTCTCTCTCTCCCTCTCTCGTCCACCTCCTCTAGACAGAGGGATGGATCTCACTCTCTCTCTTCTCATCTCCTCTAGACAGAGGGATGGATATACAGTATGGAAAATAAGTATTTGAACACCCTGCTATTTTGTAAGTTCTCCCACTTAGAAATCATGGAGGGGTCTGAAATTGTCATCGTAGGTGCATGTCCACTGTGAGAGACATAATCTAAAAAAAAAAAAAAAAATCCTGAAATCACTATGTATGATTTTTTAACTATTTATTTGTATGATACAGCTGCAAATAAGTATTTGAACACCTGTCTATAAGCCAGAATTCTGACCCTCAAAGACCTGTTAGTCTGCCTTCAAAATGTCCACCTCCACTCCATTTATTATCCTAAATTAGATGCACCTGTTTGAGGTCGTTAGCTGCATAAAGACACCTGTCCACCCCATACAATCGGTAAGAATCCAACTACTAACATGGCCAAGACCAAAGAGCTGTCCAAAGACACTAGAGACAACATTGTACTCCACAAGGCTGTAAAGGGCTATGGGGAAATTGCCAAGCAGCTTGGTGAAAAAAGGTCCACTGTTGGAGCAATCATTAGAAAATAAAAGAAGCTAAACATGACTGTCAATCTCCCTCGGACTGGGGTTCCATGCAAGATCTCACCTCGTGGGGTCTCAATGATCCTAAGAAAGGTGAGAAATCAGCCCAGAACTACACAGGAGGAGCTGATCAATGACCTGAAAAGAGCTGGGACCATCGTTTCCAAGGTTACTGTCGGTAATACACTAAGACGTCATGGTTTGAAATCATGCATGGCACGGAAGGTTCCCCTGCTTAAACCAGCACATGTCAAGGCCCGTCTTAAGTTTGCCAATGACCATTTGGATGATCCAGAGGAGTCATGGGAGAAAGTCATGTGGTCAGATGAGACCAAAATAGAACTTTTTGGTCATAATTCCACTAACCGTGTTTGGAGGAAGAAGAACGATGAGTACCATCCCAAGAACACCATCCCTACTGTGAAGCATGGGGGTGGTAGCATCATGCTTTGGGGGTGATTTTCTGCACATGGGACAGGGTGACTGCACTGTATTAAGGAGAGGATGACCGGGACTATGTATTGCGAGATTTTGGGGAACAACCTCCTTCCTTCAGTTAGAGCATTGAAGATGGGACGAGGCTGGGTCTTCCAACACAACAATGACCCGAAGCACACACCCAGGATAACCAAGGAGTGGCTCTGTAAGAAGCATATCAAGGTTCTGGCGTGGCCTAGCCAGTCTCCAGACCTAAACCCAATAGAGAATCTTTGGAGGGAGCTCAAACTCTGTGTTTCTCAGCAACAGCCCAGAAACCTGACTGATCTGGAGAAGATCTGTGTGGAGAAGTGGGCCAAAATCCCTTCTGCAGTGTGTCAAACCTGGTGAAAAACTACAGGAAATGTTTGACCTCTGTAATTGGAAACAAAGGCTACTGTACCAAATATTAACATTGATTTTCTCAGGTGTTCAAATATTTATTTGCAGCTGTATCATACAAATAAATAGTTAAAAAAAATCACACATTGTGATTTCAAATTTTTTTTTTAGATTATGTCTCTCACAGTAGACATGCACCTACAATGACTATTTCAGACCCCTCCATGATTTCTAAGTGGGAGAACTTGCAAAATAGCAGGGTGTTCAAATACTTATTTTCCTCACTGTATATCCAATTATACATAAGTTTTTAGTTAAAAAGGCAGAAATTATTATTTATTTCGACTAATAGTTAAGATCAAAGGATGTGGAGTGGATCACAGATGGGTATATGTCAAAGTTTAGTTTGGATACTGTTTTGAAATCATAAAAAAAAATTGAAATGCTATAAGATTAAATAAAACATCCAAATAATTTAATGAAAGTAATCATTAATTTTGTAAAAATTATTTTTGTGCAATTGTTTTGGGCAATCTGGTTGAAAGAAACCCATATTTCTGATATAAAACACTTTGAAAAGGGTCAGTTTGACCCAAGGACCGCACAAGGGTTAAACAGTAGCTAATTTACTCTATAAAATCATTATTTTGCCTTGTGGATGCAAGTCTCGGCAGGGATGCAGAACTCGGCACCTATTACCCACTGATGGCGGTCAATCTACAGGACCTGGAGCTCACCGCCAATATTTTAGTTTGACTTTTAAAAAGTGTTTAGATAACTGAAAAGGTAGTTATTTATAAGCGGGCTGGTTGGTTAGTTTGCTAATGCTAGCTTGCTATTCCACCAACACTGAGCTCCAGGGGGGGATGTGCCGCTGCTACCGGGTGTGGGGCTCTGTGTCCCGCTCGAGCTCCGATCAGATCAGGTTGAGGTCGGCCGCGGAGCTTTTTGGCAATAGCAATGTTGCTAAGTAATGCAAAATTACTTACAGAAAAGCCCCAACCAATTAATATGCAACTCCACTGTATAGCCTACTACTACTGACTTACAGTATACTTCTACATCAGAGGAAGAAATTGTACTACTACATTTACCTGGCAAAGAACGGCGCATATTCAGAGTTTAATCACAAAATATCACATCATGCAATTAAAATGTGGCGTAATCAGAAGTTGCCTCATGGACTCCTAACAGTGGCTAACCACCTGGCCCATTATGAGAGCTAATCAGCACATAGCTGCGTTAATCATCCACCACAAACGGACCGAGTGCAGACAACACACGGTGTATGTGTGTGTGTGTGTGCGTGCGTGCAAAGGCAGAGAAAGAGAAGGAAAGAAAAAGTGGAAAGCAATGCAAACAAAGAGTTTTTGTTCAACTACATTTTAGTGTTGTCGTTTTCATCAACGATATTACGTTGTTGAAGCTACAGTCATGACGGTGGTCCTGTCTCATCATTTTAATCATTTATCCATACAAACTTAGAGGCTTAAAGGTTAACGATGAAGTATGGATTTGATTCACAGGGGTGTTTGCCAACGGTAATGTTATTTGTGTTACAAATTAGCAATACAATTAATTAACCGGACACAGGGTTAGTCTGATGAAAACTGCAGTTTTGCCCAGTCAACTCCAAGATAGTCTGCATTGCAAGGGCTGTGGATGATTGAATAGGTTATATTCTGCCTACAGTATGTTAAGAAGAGGTGAATGTACAGCTCACAGCAAGTTAATACAATATAGTGTCTGGCTTTTGTTGGATATTTAGTGTTGGCAAATAGCTTTTTATTGATTTTCCTCTTAGCAAAATAATAGACACGGAAAAGCTAGCGTTACGTAGCGCCTTTTTTCCCAACCTTATATTGCAGTTGTCCTGTCAGCTATCCGCTCGTGCTCCAGGAATGTGAAGAAAAGTTTGCTTGGTATATCCAGCAATCATGTTAGGTTAGAAGCAGCAAACAGCCGGTAAACCTCCCCCACCCCCACTGCTGTCCAGAGCGTGTCAACAGGCTGCTGCGCACTGCGACAGAAGTTTATTGTTTGGCCGTTTAGTTTAATTTCAGTTTTTAATATCCAATGTTGTCCAAATTGCATTTGGTACCCAAGAAACCAAGTGTGAAGTAAATTGGAGAACACACACACACACACACACACACACACACACACACACACACACACCTCGTTTTATTAGATGTAGAACCAAATAATATAAATAATAGACATGTGTAATTGACACCCCAGTTTTATGAAAAGATCATCTTTCGGTGTTCAAATATGAGTGGGTGAGTTACCTGAAGGCATAGGTCCTCTGGTGCCAGCTGAGCTGACCACGAATGCTGTAGGCGATAGTGGTTACAAACTCTCCACCCAGACCCAGCTCAGAGCATAGCTTCAGTGCAAATGACTCTGGCGAATTCTCTCTCTCAGACATGTCCCACTCAAATTGGTCCACCAAAGAAATGTTTCCCACGTGGATGTTCAGCTGAGGAATACAAAAAAAAAAAAAAATAATTATGTACACTCCAGTTTTTTTTGCAACTTAATCCTACACATTTTATTAGCATTACAGCGGCTTCTTATTTGTTTCAATACAGTTCCTGAAGACAACGACATTCTTCTATCACTGGAAGAAAAACAGAGTGCAGTCTTGTCTTCTTACAAAGGTCTTTGTAATCGTGTCAAGTCTAGGTGTGCAGAAGATTGGAGGGATGTTTCGAGAGCACAGGTTTGGGTGAATACTCTATGCTTATTGGCTTCAGGGTGTCCATAAAACAGTGTTATAGGAGTTCAAGTGAAACTGACTGCTTACCGTTATAAATGAATGCGCTACATTAAAATCTGTTAATTCACAAGATTGTGCTAACATACAAGCTGCAAGAAGTAAGTTACTCTTGCTTGCTCTTTCTGAACTTCCATTTGTTTCACAGCGAATAATGTTCCGATATCTCACATCCTGTTAACTGTTCAGGTCGCTTCTTCAGGCTGACAGGACACATGGCGGATAATTCTTCGTGAAAATTGTTATATTATTTTGGGGACAATGACATGGCTGATAGCTAGCTTGTCTTGTTGTTAAACATTCAGCAAAAATTATATTTACTGATTGCCAACTGTACACAATGTTATTGATTTAGAATTCTGCTAGTACATTGTTTTCTGGCTTGTAGCTGTCTGAGCTTAAGGGTTCTATGAGCTGAGGGGACAATAAATAGCTCCCATTGCTATATGAGGTGTCAATTGTCAGGTATTAATGAACGGTCAGTTTGGGGAATTTCAGGTGAGAGAGAAGAGTGAAGCGATGAGGAGGCAGCAGGCAGTGTAGAAAGATTTATTTAAGTAAAAAGGCTACTGGCAGGCAGGCAAAAAACACAAGGAAGGAGGGACAGAGGGATAGACACATGAAGGGAAGACGATGAACCGACAAGAGACAAAGAAAGCAGAGACTAAATACAAAAGGTAACAATGGTAGTAACGAGAGCCAGGTGACATGAGGGCTGCTGAACAGGTGGAACACATCAGGGCAGGGCAGACAATCACAGAAGCGGAAAGAAAAGGGAGGAAGTAAAGCAAGACATGACACAGTAGCTGTGTTCAAAACCATTCACTCACTTACTATTCCCAATATAGTGTTTATTAAATAGCAAACTATATAGGGAACAACCAAACCAGATTTTGGACACTCACTAAAAACACTTGTTGCGTGACTTGCGTCAGTAGAGGCGTAGTAGCGTTGTTTGCGTGACAGAGGCGGGCACGCTCAGCATCATGTAAACCAACAGAAACAAAATCCTTCTAATACATCCCTGAAACAAAGCGAGCACCCAGGAGGTAGGGCTGGGCAATATGGACAAAATCAAATATCACTATATTTTTGACCAAATACTTTGATATCGATATTACAAAGATATTGTAGGGTTGATAATTATTGCTTTCCCAAAGTACTTACACAATGAGGTTTGTGATAAATAATCATCAGTAATGTGGATGCTAGGATTAAGTAGGTAAAGGCTTATAACTTGAACAGTCTGGTAGGTTCAGAAAATGAAATCACTTTACTCAAATGCAGCTTGTAAAACCAGTAAAAGACAACATTTATTTTTTACAATATATATTTATTTATTACCAGAGGTGGAAAAAGTACTAATATATTGTACTCAAGTAAAAGTAACAATAGTTTGATGAAATATTACTCAAGTACAAGTAAAAATACTAGTGCTGTTAAACGATTAAAATATTTAATCGCGATTAATCGCATTATTGTCATAGTTAACTCGCAATTAATCACACAGTTTTATCTATTCTAAATGTCCCTTGATTTCTCATTTTTTCTCATAACAAGTAAAAGTGGGTCGGCTTGCTTTGTGCAATTTTTTTTTTTTTTTTTACTGAAAACAACATTGGCATATACTTTAGTGTTTAATTTCACAAGTGACATTCTCACTCGGAGTAAATAATGTCTCACACAATGTAACACTGTTCATCAATAAAAGGACGAGGGGGCGGAGAATTTGCATCAGCTGTGTAAGCACACAGCTGATGCGGTATTTCAGACTGGACGTGCTGCGATGATAACTCAGTTCACAACAACAAAACACACAGATCACTTCGGTCAATGGAACCATTTGCTAACTTTTGCTAGCCCAAAAATGACGTTAATCTCGTGATAAAAAAAATGTACGCCGTTAAAATGGGTTTGTGTTAAAAAATGCGTAAAACGGGGGGGGGGGATCTCTCCCGTGTAGTGAAAATAGATCAAAGGGGTCATAAATCCAAAACTATTTTGTTTTTAATTAATGACAAAGCTATACAAATGTATACACATGTAATAACATAACACATGTCGCACATGACATTTCATGCTACAATCCTCTCCAAAAAAAACGGACTTTTAAAAACTATCCCTTTACCATTCACACTGCTGATACATTTGACTAATGTCCACAGCCCAGACTAGCAGCTAGCTTCTACACACCTAAGTAGCCCGTATGAGCTAATTAGATGTATTCATTTAGCCAGTGTCTTACATACGTTGTCCCAGGGGTTGCTAGTGCAAGGCAAAAATGAGCAATGCCACAAAACATTTGCAACTGGTAGGCAGCCTAGATGCTGGTCATTCGTCACTGTAGTGCAGGGGTCATCAACTAAATTTTTCCAAGAGCCAGAATTTTTCCAAGCAGACATTCCGGAGGCCGGACTTTCAAGTAAAGAAAATAAAATGAGTTTATACCTAACATGCCTATTGTTCACTTTCTTACTAAATTAATGCTATTTTCTTTTACATGTATTAGTGTAAGTAAACGGCTAAAAAACAAAAACATGGAAACTCCCCAAGGATAACTGGCTCTTTAACCAGAAGAAGATCTCAGACTAGGATGCTGTTCACTGAGAGATGGTTAATGTCTGTGATTACTGAAACATGGTTGTAGTATGCAGTGTCCTGATTAGTGGAAAATGCTTGAAGAAAGAAACGTCTGTTGTCATTTAAAGATGTAGCTGTCAAAGAGGCTGAAGCGAAAGGTTGACGTGGAAAAGCCCAGCTGAAGGGAGTGATAAGCAGGCTGTGCATTCATCATGTATGCCTCATTTGCAATGAAACAATGCTGTTACAAAATAATACAACCAGCATCCTCATCAAGAATGAAGGAGGCGAACATAACATTGCATCATTCATGTGCAGTGTTGGGCAAGTTACTTCCAAAATGTAATACATTATAGATGACTAAATACTAGTTACTGTTACTCAGAGTAAATTGTTATATTACAATATTACTGTGTCTGAATTGTAATGTGTTACACTTTTGCATTACTTTGAGTTACTTTCACCAAAAAACAGCAGAAGTTTGACTTGGCAGGTAGCTTGTCAATTTCACCACTGGATCAATAAAGTCCCCTGTTTATCAACATCATTGATTATTCATAATATTTGAATATATGTAAAATTAATTTGAATATGCAAAGTAACTACAGATATGAAAAATAGATAAGGAGAATGAAAATACTCAAATACAAGTACCTTACAGTTGTATTGAAGTATGGCATTGTTGTAAAATGTTTGTTTAAGCACTTGAATAAGAAATTAATGTTTAGCTTAAAACAGTCTATAGGAAATGGTCAAATAAAGTGGGATTAATACTCACTATTTGCATTATTACAGTACTTAATATGTGAAAAGGTACCCAACCTTATTTGTTTAACAGTAATTTAGTTTTATTGCAAACTGTCACAGTACCTACACAGTCTGTTGTGTACTATAGCATACTGAGATGAACATGACACACTAGATGCAATGTAAAACATGTCCATCTGCTCACTTGCTTGTTTGTAAAACTGCAACATACTGAACAATAAATGGTCACAGTAAAAAACATGTGCTTTTCCTCTTGAGAGAGCCCCACCCTGGTATTGTAATGAACAATCTGTTCTTGTCCCATTATCGCCCTTACAAAGCCTGTCTGGATCCATATCTAAATATTTTATCAAGTATTTGGCAAAATATAAAGTTATGTATTGGTAGATCTCCCCTTTTTTGGAGGGATTGGTTGAAAAATGGAATTGTCACACTGGGACACACTGTATCTCGGTGGCATATTGAAATCTTTGAGGATGTGGTACAGCATTTTGGAATCCCTAGGTCGCAAATTTTTAGATATTTGCAACTTCGCCATCTGTTAGGGGGGATTTTTGGATCCAGTTCTTCAGCCCCAAAGGCCCCAGAATGTTTAGCTAAGGCGTGGTTGAAATAGGGAAAAGGTCATGGGGCTTCTGGGTATTATTCTATGCAGAACATGGGAGATGGAGCCTGGTCAGCCCTCAAGAAGACATAGGAAAGGGATCGGAGTATTACACTGGTTGAAGAGGAGTGAGACAGAATCTGTAGGAGTATTATAACTATGTCACTTTATCCCAAAAGCCATACCACTCTGAACTCACACATGAACTGATTTCACTTTACAGCCTACCCTTTAACCCGCCTTCTGTGCAATAGTTTTATATAATACTTGAAGACACTGGAACTCTTTGAAATTTCATTACAATGCAATTTTTAATATTTATCCATTTAATTTCATTACAGTGCAATATTTAATGCTCAAACTTTTGATACACCAATAACTATATTATTTGCATAATGTGTATACAAACACTTTATCTTTCTTACTATTTTATATATGTATATAGTTGTTCTCAGGAACTGTGCACCACGTTCCCCCCTTTTTTTTTTTCTTCTTTCTTCCGCACTACTTTAATTTTATATTTTTATATTCCATGTTGACACTGTACAGGGGTTGCTTCAATCTCGTTGCACAAGTACTGCACTTGTGTATAATGAAAATAAAGGCATTCTATTCTATTCAGTGGATGTGAGGGTGCGCCTCATTCAGTTCAAGATTTTGCATCACTTCTATTTGAGTTCCTCCAGATTGTTTAGAATTGGTCTGAATGACAGCAAATTGTTAATATAAGACAAAGGACGAACAATATCTTCATGTCCTATGGTAATGTGATAAGGTCTAGGAATGTTGGACAGGGATACAATCTGGGTCCAAAATAGTTTATTGATAGCCAGAACAATCGTTTTCAAGAGAATAGAGAAATGAAGCAGTGCTATCAATGAAGCAGTGCTATCAATTGGGTGGGCTTGTGAGATGGCTCGGATGACCAGACTGGATGTCTACATTAGAAAATGGGGAAAGTACCTAATCTTTTTGGAAAGTTTCTAAGAAGCTTTGTGCTGGGAGAGACAAATGATGGGCGTATGGTGTCATTTATATAAGTGTTTATTTGGTTTATGGTTTACTTGAAACTGTCCACTTGTGATCGGATCAACCAATGCACATGTCCTTTAACACTAGCATCGTTAGACACTTTAGGGGTACTTTAATCGCTAGACGCAACTCAGAAGAGCGTCAAAACTTTTGGCTGTTGGGCCAATAACGCACCATCTCTCTCCCTCTCTATCGCACTGCGTTAATTTCTTTTTTTTTTTAAAGATGATTTTTTGTTTTGTTTTTTCCCTTTATTAGATAGAGATAGTAGAGAGATGTGAAAGGGGGAGAGAGATGGGGGGGATGACACGGAGCAAAGGGACACAGGTTGGATTCAAACCCGGGCCACTGCAGGACTAAGCCAACAGCACTAACTGAGGGAGCTATTGGCCGCCCCACGCTGCGTTAATTTCTATAGCAACATGGACACACCGCGCCACACACAGCCAGCTAGTCTATCTAACAGCTTTAAACCCCCACAAAACTGGTGCATCAGCATAAAACCGAGACTTCATCTCTCAATCTAGAACGAAGAGGCCATGAGCAGCACATTGACCCAACTCAATAGCAAGTTGAGTTAATAAATGGTAATCATTTATAAAGTTATTGTTTATTCCAACGTCCATTAGTCTGCTGAACTCCAATAGTAAATCTTAGCACAGCAGAACAGGGGTGCAATAAATACACCAGCACTTTTTGCACTTCACACTTTAATTATTACAGTTAATTCTAAGGAGGTCGTGTTGTCTATGCTGTCATGTGTGTTCTTTTGTGTCCTAGGACGCTTTGTTGATAAAGTGTATTCTATTCTATATACACATTTAATAAAGCCAGATTTAATTTGCAACCCTGACGGAGTTCTTTTCTCTGGTGACAAATTTATTTTGTTTGTCTTCAATTTTAACTGCACCCAAATTTTCTAAATACACTGATTTAACCAAATCATACATTTTGCCCCCGATACCTTAGTGTAAGTCTCTCTGTAATAGAGCCCTTCATACCAAAAAGAGTTGAGTCTGATTTGTCCCCAGTCTTATGAATGGGGTAAAATAAGCAACATGCGGTCCAGCATAAGCTGTGTCACGATGGTGGTTAACAACTAGTTCAATCAGCCCAGGGTTTCTCAATCCAGCAACGTGCACGCTCACATAAAAGAGGCGGTGTTTGCATAGCATGACCAATCGCAAACATTTACCAGAGCCGCATATCTTACATAAGAACAGCAAACTATAATTCTACATAAATATAAAGAACACAGACACGGTTTTAGAGGCAAAACGCAATACAGACGCTGCTTCCTAAAACAGGAAGGAACGCAAATGCGTAAATTATCAATTATCATGCTTATCAGTCAGGCACAAGATCTGACCATAATAACACTTGTTCTTTCCATAAACTGTTGTTGCTTTAGCCTATTATATGAGTTCCAACCCTGGCAGTAGTGAGATTGAGAGAAAATAAAAAATATAAAAACATAATTCAAACCTATGTGTGCATTGGCAACACACGGCTCGGACAAATAGCCTATACGTAATTCCCTATGCTGAAAATCTATATCTTTCATAAAATTATACATCAGGGACTTTTAATGGGGTTGTCCGTCTTTAAATGTTTTAACTTTCATGAGCGAAACTTCTCTCTCTCTCTCTCCACGCACCGAGCTCCACCGGGTCTTCTAAGAACGGTGATGCCATCATCAATCGAGAATTGATTGGTCAGTATGTTATTTGTAATAAACATGTTAATTCAGTTCAAACTTTTATTAAGTACACAGCTAGCTAGGACTAACGTATCTGCCATCTTCAACACACTCCCTGATAAGGGGGTTATCACCAATGCTCTAACTTTGGGGCGGCTGTGGCTCAGCGGTAGAGCGGTTGCCTGCCAATTGGAAGGTTGGTGGTTCAATCCCTGGCCCTGCAGTTCCGAGGCAAGACACTGAACCCCGAGTTGCCCCCGATGCTGTGCATCGGAGTGTGAATGTGTGTGCATGTTTATCTGATGAGCAGGTGGCACCTTGTACGGCAGCCTCGGCCACAGTGTATGAATGTGTGTGAATGGTGAATGTATCCTGTATGATGTAAAAGCGCTTTGAGTAGTCATTAAGACTAGAAAAGCGCTATATAAATACAGCACATTTACATTTACATTTAACCTGCACACACTGGGAAATACCTTCTGCCATAGTGAACAGTGTAGAGGGGAAATAACATGTTAACAATTAAGTGGTGCTTTTTACACTGGTTGATCTGTAATCTCTAATATAATCTGCTCCCAAGCAGGTTAGGTGTTCAGCATAAATTACCAAAGCAATTTAACCCGGTAACAAGTTATCCACCGTTATGAAACCCTGGGTTACCTTACACAGAACCTGAAGTTACCTCGTTAACGCCAAATCTTGCTTCGTAGGACAGGCCTCAGATGTCAGGAAAACATCCTGACTGTACTACAATATTAAAACAACTTTAACACTGCATCCTGCCTCTCTGGGGTGCAGCATTTAAACATTTTCTTATTTAATTCCGTCTGAACCATACATGTTCCTTGTCTGGAGAGCTTTTGTCTGTGTGGTTAGTTTTTCCTAAGTAATTGGGAAATCAAGGGGTCTTGATCTTAATCTGTTTTTCCTTTTATAATAAATTGATCTGAATTGATTTGATTTATGTGCTATCCAGATGTCACAATTTTGGATGGGTATTGTTTGTTGTTTTATGTTGAACTTGTTCCACATATCCTAAAATTAATTTTTCTTAATGGCCTCCCAAACAATTTCCCACCTCACACTCTCATGACCATTTTTTTTTTTTTTTTAAAGTTCTTTAAAGAGTAGTTGCAGCTAAAGTTCACTCACACCTCTTTGACAATTTGTTTGAAACATTTCAGTCTGGTTTTGTTTATAACAATGAAAGCAGTGTGACTTTACACTATAAGCTGTATAACTTTTAAAGTTGATGAAAAAGTGTTATTTTTGCATTATAACTAGTGGAGATCTCTCGGTATTTTCAGTAACATGACAATCTGCGAGGAACAGGTTGCTTATAAATCACTAAAATAGTAGTGACAGCTCCGTTTGGATTAGTTATTAGTGCTGTTAGTATCGTAACTAACACTATTTTTACTTTAGCTCGCTAGTTTATGACAAATTGTTTCGGCTGAGCTTTCTAAAATGATGTCATTGTGCTAACCGAGTGCTGTTAGCCTTTACAACAGATCCGCTTCCCTACACATGTTAGATGATGTTTCATTACAGAGTTCTCTGTTGGTTTGTGATTGTCGCTGTTGTGTGTGCTTGTGGTGGGAAATGAATGTAAACAAAGTTTAAAAGTGTGCAATGCTCCATGATGTAGGAGGCCAGGCTAATGTTAGAAGTCTCTCTAGTGGACAGAATGTGTAACAACAACTACATGTGTATAGTGGCATTGACAATGCATACGCCTGAGTAGTGTAGTACATATTAATAACATAACACATTAAATATTCAAATATTATTCAAATATATATAAAAAAATAAAATCAAATTCAAATGGCATTATAGAGGAAGCTTGACAGCTGTAGAGTGTGTGTGTGTGTGTGTGTGTGTGTGTGTGTGTGTGTGTGTGTGTATACGAGGTTGTGGACAAGTTGCCAAGTTGGCAACACTGTCCACAACGTTATTGCTGTATTGTTTCCTGATTTTCTACAGAGCAATATCACAGAACACGCATTCGTTAATCGCCCGTCAAACAAAATTGGTGGTGTTAAAAGGAAATTGCGTTGACTCATTACTGTTTTGTTGATTTTGACAGCCCTAATTAATACAGATATTCAATAAGTATACTCCTGTCAAGTCACCTGATATTCTCTGAGGAATTTTTGTTCCTTTGATTCAGCACCCACCTTGATGATGACTCTCTGGTCTGCCTGCTCTTCCAGTATACTGTCAGTGGGGTAGGACTCAATCTGCTGACGAATGGCTGAGGCAATGGCGGGGACAAAGGCCAGAGGATTCAGGTCCAGGTCATCACATAAAATCTCTGCAAACATCTCTGGGGTCATCAGTTTTTCTGAAGAGGGGCGGATTGGTGAGGTTAGATAAAATTCTAAAATTTAATAACTTGACATTCCTAAATAAATTATACAGGTGACAATACAGTTTGTTTTGGATGTTGGAAAGCACATTGACTTTTAATAAAACAAAAAAAAAATCCACAACACCATACCGGATCTGGCTACACCAGAAACAAAACAACAGGCGCGCACACTTGTTTGGGCTTGCAAACCGGGCCAAAGAGTAGGAACGTTGCGTTTCAAGTGGATGGCGAGCGCAAGATGCCGAAATGGTCGCCAATAAGATTCTGAATGGAAAGTTTACTTTTCAAATAGTTCCATTGACAAGACCAAAGTGATCTGTGTGTTTTGTCGTTGTGAACTGAGCTATTGTCGCAGCATGTCCAGTCTGAAATACCACTTAATGGCCAAGCACACAGCTGATGCAAATTCTCCCCCCCCCCCTCGTCAAAGGAATTTTTTCACCCTTTTATTGATGGACAGTGTTACATTGTGTGTGAGATTATTTGTTCCAAGTGTGACTGCTCTAAGTGAGAATGTTACGTGTGAAATTGAACACTGCAGTATGCCAATGTTGTTTTCAATTAAAAAAAAAACATTTGCACAAAGCAAGCCGATCCACTTTTCCATATTGATAAGAGCATTAAAATGAGAAAAAATAAGAAATTAAGGGACATTAGACTACATAAAAATGTGTGATTAATTGCAAGTTAACTATGACATTAATAAGATTATTGGCGATTTAATATTTGAATTATTTGACAGTATAATGTTTTATTAAATTTACCATTCATGTTCCATGTAAAGGCATCTCGCAGTTTCTGTCCATCTATTTCCATGTCTAGACGAATGGGAACCAGTGCTTCTACCTGGGCTGCATTCTCATGGATCACTGCAGGGTCGTGGTCATCAAAGCTGAGCAAGACAAGACATAATAAAACTCAACGTCGGATAATTATTGTTTATCCAAGTAATTCTAAAGATTCAAGATTAAAAAAAACAAATGACACAATGGGGAAATTCACAATCACAGTAGCAATGGTGCAAAAAAGGACAAAAATACTCTAAAAACATAAATATATATAAGTAACGAAAAAAATAGTAAACAGTTGTATTTAAAGTACATACAGTCATATTTTTGCACAGTAATCAGTCCTGTTGTGTGTGTGCATTTCAATATTTGTGTACTCACATAGAGTTATATAGCTAGAGTAACGTTACCCGAGTTGGTTACTCGCAAAAACAATGTATGGCTGTTTACAATGCGTAGCCTGTTCAGTGGCCGTAGCCGACAATGGGGTGTTATTTGAAGCCAAGGGAGGGGGGCTGTAAATCGGAAAGAGAGGACAGTGAGTTTGCAGTGAAAATGCTGTTTTTTAGGTTGGGTATTGTTGACTCGCGTTTATATTTTTCCAAAAGATATGATCCGGAAGTTTGAAGGGCGTGACTTTGGCCACTTGTTTGTGTCCTCCTCCTGAGTTTATTGGAACACTCTGAAGCGTATACTGCCCCCATCAGTTCCGGAAGAGGCACAGCACTGATGCTGCTAACACTGGTATCGTCACTACAGGTGCCTAAAAAAACGGGCGTTGTTGGTGTTTCGTCATGTTAGAACCGGAAGGTACCGGAAGTATCGGTTCTGGTGAAATCCACAGTTTACTGACATCGACGCAAGCGTAAGCTACGGATCATTGTTTAATTGGACTATGTCATGTCACATTATTGTTCCTCAAACTGTGTAAATGAGGTGGACAAATAAAGTTGGACACAGTAACCCAAAGTACATGCAACAAATGAACAACAGAAATAGTCACAACAGAGTTACAGAGCTTTTCTGTACAACTTTCTCACCACAGTGGGAAGGTCCTCTTCTTGTCACGGCCCATTCGGTTACGGTTGATGGTGGTGGAGCAAGGCACAGCATCTAAATGGTGAGAGCTGTTGGGCAGCGTGGGAACCCACTGACTGCTCCTCTTTGCTTTCTGCTCCCTAGAAAGGACAAAAAACCCAATGTTGATAAGGGTACAAAAGCAATTAAATATTGTAGAGTTTACACAATCATGAATTTTAATTGATGATTAATTGTCATACAAATGATTGCAACTTGTTCTGTTTATTTTATGCCACAAAGTGCTATTGTGTTTGGCTTTGCAACTAGACCTAAATCCACATTAATTTAATTTAATTCCAATGGCTGCTAATGGAAATTATGAAATTGTTGCAGGGATGGTAAGAAACATTTTTGTACACCTTCCAATGTGGCTGGTGAATTCCAAAAACTACCAGCCAGGTTGTGTTGGTTGATTTGATTTAACCCAGCCATTGAATGTGTGCGAGATGAGATTCAATCAGGAGATTGTTTCACAGAGGCAGCCGCAGTAGGTGGACGCTGCATATGCTACAGAGCCACACAGAGAGCACTATTCAGGCTAGCCATCGGCAGATAGACCAAAAAGACCCTGGACTCTTACGATTTCCCCACACTGCTGCACCTGTAGGAGCAGACTCTCTGCTATAAGAGACCCGTTATCTGCAACTCTCTGTCATCACCTTGCTTTTGGAAAGCAACAAATACAGTCTCATATGAGCAAAAACTGAAAAACCTGACCAACAGCAGTCAAATCTAGACAGCCAAGCTATTTTTGACATGTTTTATTCCTAATATTGGAACCTTGTGCTCAGTTAGACTCAAGTTAAAAAAAAAAAACAAAACAAAGACCAACACTTCATAGCATTTTTTCAGTACCCTCTGTGACTGGTAAATGGCAATGTCCTCAAAAATCCCCACCTGCAGTTTGTTATGCAGGCCTACGTTTACAATTTTGTAGTCTCTGAGACAAGCTGAGATAACCCTGATGACATTACTAAGGATTAATCATGATTATTTCTTAGAGTTTGGAATACTCCATTTATGTGTAAAAACTGGGATATGTGCCCCTTAAACAGTTTTTTTTTTTTAAGTATTTGGGGCCAGCGTCTGCCCCGTGATGGTCACAGTCCAAGGTACAGCTTGAATCACACATTCACATACTTTTTTGGGCCAGGAAAAAAATCTAAATAAATGAAAATGTAAAAGTAAAACACTGCAAATGTTAAATGAGCCATCACATGATAGACATTACCTGAGGTAAGCTGGAGGCTCTGTGCTGATGGACACCGCCTTGTATTTCTCATCATTACCCTCAAAGATCTCTTCACATTCGGATGCCTTAAGCAGAGTAACACTTGTAGCTATAAATGGACAATGGAAAAGAAAACACAGACGCATGTCAACTTTTGCTCAGAGTTGAAGTGGTAAATCCTAAATGCATTGGGGCTACAAGTGGTAAGCAGCTGTAACTGATGCACTTATTGATTGTCACCACTATTGTGACATAATGTTTAAGATTTTCTGTTAGTTGTGATAGCTATCTAGCCATGTTAACCACCTGTTCTTGCTTCACCCCCTACTGTATGCTGGATGATTTCCCCTGATTAATTACAATGAAACGCTGGCTATTAATGTAAAAAATAAAATGAATCAAACTTTTTTTAACTTGACATGCTTCGCTTGATATAATATGTATGTTGACAAGTCAAAGTCTGATTGGTCACTTGATTCAAATATAATATTTTACATCTACAACCTATAAATTGTTTATAGTGGCAATTATTAAATATAATTTAAATACAATCTTCCAGACTAGGCATTCAAAATGACTTTATCACTGTCCAGTGGGAAAAACAAAGATGCACCACTAACCATGTGATGATGCTACGATTTTCTTCCTCTCCTCCACCGAGGCTAGCCTTCTCCATAAAGATGGATATCTTTTATACAGAGAACCTCTGAACATGCGCAGATAGTTTCCAACCTGGAAAGCAAAGCAGGCAGATCTGTTATTAAACAGAAATTAAATAAATGAAAAGAAAAAAACATCCAATGTTCTGCAGTGATTAAAAGTATTTTTTATATATACATTTTTTTTTTACACAATCAAAATGAACCATCCATGTTTTGAGGTGCTACAAGTTTTTAATGGGTCATTTCAACAGAAATCAATCAGCTTCTGACCTCACCCTTTTAATTTTTTATTTTTTCCCCCTACATGTTAATCTTTAGGCCTATGCGAGAATGTTACAACATTGATTTACAAGAATAACCAACCTTTCAGGAGACATGGGCCCTCAAAGTTGATCCATATTCTATACAGGTTCTCTAAGTATGGTTCTCTGATTATCGGAAAGCTTACAAACAGGGTTATCTACAATTTCAATACTTTTGGTCCAAAATAATTATATGTAATTAGAATTATAATCAGGCAATTTGTTTTGTACTTAAAATCTTAAATTGCAAAAAAAGCATGAACTTCATTTTCTTATACGTTATAGGGTAGACACTTCTTACATCTCCTGACGTTTTCATGATATTACTACAGCAGACTTCTGAGTCAAGGCTCCAGACTATCTTTTTACACTGGTTACACTGGTGCACCCAACTTTTTTTTATTTAGGTGCATCCAAAATATACTGGCGGGCCTTTTGGCACCACAATAATACAATACATTTTAAGCCTTTTGTTGCCAGTTACCAAACACATTGGTAATTTCTTTACAAGTTATTTGAAGTGGCTATTTGTAACTTTCCGTTTGTGTTTCTAGTAGCCTTTAGACAAAAGCTGTAGTGTTTTTACCATACCTGCTGTCGAAAAAGGTGCTTTCTTTACAATACTGTATTGCCCACTGTATATCACTGAGTTAGTGTTCATGGGAGGTCACAGTTCTTATGAATTTAGCTTCATTTTACAGACTCACGGTCCTGATAAAAAGTACACGTAACACATTACAAGAGGGATACAAACCAAACATACAAACATAAATACATAGTCATACTCACTCCCACAAATAAACATACAAAACAAACATACAAATATACTGAACATACAGACATACAACTAGCTATGCCCAATAATTAAAACAGGTACATATGTGTGTTCCAGTGTTTTGATGAATATCTGGTATTACTAAATGCAGGATTGGTTATAGCAGTTAAAATATGAATCTGTACATAAAATTCTTCAGCACAGCATGGAAGGTGGGAACATTACACGTCAAAAACAAATGGCTAGCACGGGTCCGTCTTGGACACTTTAACAAAATTCTAAGTGCATCATTGTATGCTACCTTTATCTTGTTTATCTTTGTTTATCTGTACTGTAGCTGCACCATAGGTGAGCTGTATAAAGTGGAGTACAGTATGAAATAATAAATTACAGATGCATCATTGCATTTCAAGTGTTGCATACTTTAACTTAGCCTAACTTTGGATGTGCCGCGAGCTAAACTGGGTAACGTTATCCCTGTCACCGTTTTACAAGCCAAAGCATTAAGAGTTATTGTAGCAACCAATGTAAAATGAATAAAACGTCCATGCTAAATGGAAGGAGGGCGTAATTTAATGTCAACTACTGACGCACAACCACATTACGCCATCTAAAGTTATTTCATAAATTAAATAGACATATTACATACCTGAAGGCCAATTCGGGGTTGATTTTGAATGATTTACAATCCCATAATTGTCTCTGTCATCTCTTAAAGTCCGACCGAGCTGTGACTCAGATTTTTATATGTTGTCTTTCACTTTACCTCTTAGCTTTTAGATGTTCTTTGTTCAATTTCCTTTTTATCTGTGACGGCCTTGCCCCAGTACCAGCCATATTTACAGCAGATAACTTCTATAATAATTATAATAATAATATTAAAATGCAATTAGGCCTATATAAAAAAATAGATCCTGCTACACTAACACAATATTTTCCATTGTTACAATGAAATCTGTGACCTGAAATGTGTGCCCTGTAGCGTTGTCTACCTGCCAAAAATCATTTTCAACTTTGTGGGAAAAATAGGACCGTGGCAAAGGGATTAATAAAAACCATATAACAATATTGTTCTTTTCACTGTTAGTACTGCTTGCTGTTACAGGTCATTTAGGATCATCAGATGAAAAATTACACAGTTTCAGAAACATTTCTAAGTTACATATAGTCACTTTAAATTATCGAGAGGGACCTGATAGAGAACATCACTAACTGGTACAGAAACATCACAGAAAAGAGTGCTTCTTGTGCTGAACATACAATAGGTGGTGCCTTACACTGCCTGAAGGATATTAACACCGGGAACTCTAAGAAGAAGGCTAGGATAATCATTTAAGTTCCCAACCACCCAGGTAACAGCCTTTTCTCCCTTTTGAGGTAGGAAGAAGGTACCGGATACACAAGGCAAGCACTGAGAAGCTCAGGAGGAGCTTCTACCCTCAGGCTACACAAAAAAAGAAACAAAAATTATAAAAGTGAAGATCAAAGTAAGGAATTGTGGAGAAAACAGATATAACAGTATGAGTGAGTATATCTTGAAAGAATGATAATCGATTTATGGAGGGGGGAGTCAACTGGGAAGTTAGGGGAGGTTTACTCTAAAATAAATAAATAAATAAATAAATAAATAAACAGCAGATTCCGGCATAATTTAAGGAAACAATTTAATCTTACAAAACGTCTGTGTCAGTGTTTGTCATCTATATGTTCCCTACTATTCTCAATTTAAACACAGTCAATATGGATTGATCAAAAGGTGGAATTGGATGCTATCATATTTTTGACTGTCTTCTATGTTTGCAAGACCATGGAGTTAACTGAAACTTGGCTTCTGGATAGAGACTCAAATGCAGAAATGTCTATTGATGGATTATGATCGTGATATCGCCGTCACTGGTAAATCACAGGGCGGGAAGTGTGTCTGTAGGTTAATAAAAAATGGTACGAAACAGTCATTGTCAGAGAGACTGTGCACTAAACATGTTGAACTACTGTCTTTGCCTCTATGCCCACACTGCTTGCCCCGAAAAGTCCCCCAGATATTTGTCACTGTTGTGTACGTTAACCCAAGAGCTAACGAGGAGGAAGCCTCAGTCTGTACAGCTGAAGTCTCAAGGACCCACGAGATCTCGCAAATTCATGTAGAATAGAACCACAAAAACAATAACAGATTGTTTCCATCCAGAGGAATAGAGAGGAAACAACTCTGTGCTGTGTTTTCACCCCCAATACAGTAAAACTGCACATTTTAGAGTGGCCTTTTATTATGGCCAGCCTTAGGCACACCTATGCAATAGTTATGCTGTCTAATTAGCATCTTGATATGCCACACCTGTGAGGTGGATGGATTATCTCGGCAGAAGAGAATTGCTCACTAACACAGATTTAGGAACAATATTGGAGAGAAACAAGCCTTTTGGGTACATAGAACAAGTCTTAGATCTTTGAGTTCAGCTCATGAAAAAAAGGTGCAAAAACAAAAGTGTTCGTTTATAATTTTGTTCGGTATATATTGTTATTACTGCTAAGATGTCTTATGTCTTGCCCGTTGTCCAATATAGTCAGCTCCATAGACATAATTAGGAGTAGATGCCGCATCGACCGCTACTACCTACTGCTGCTGATGAGCCATCTTGGATCGGTCACCCGCTCCACTCAAAAATGGTAATGGACCGAGCAAACCCTAATACAGATGGTGACTGTATGGATTTCCTATGTGGAAATTTCATTTATTTGACACCATCATGTTTTACATAAGTTATTAAGTAGTCTACAAATGAAACAGTTAATTGCATTTTTCATTTGGGGTTTTACCTTTTCACATTTGGCTGCGGCCGCATCAGCTTACGATGAAAATAACAAGAACACTACTGAACCCAAGCAGATCACTAAAAGGCACCTAGTCTATGATCAACAAAGTCTAATGTTAATGTGGACGGTAATCAGAGCCGGGACAGTTGATCCGAGCAGCATAAACAAACAGAATGATTTATACCTATACCTGAAGTGACCATCTCTACCCTGGCACCCTTCTCCAACACCACCCGGAAAAGACTATGCCGGCGGTGGAGTATGAGGAAGCAAAAATGGGGTTGATGTGGCGGAGCCTGCGCCAGGCTGAGAGCAAATCCCTGTAGGATGCCGTTACCATTGATTCTGGTAGCAAACGTCCACTCACTGGAAAATAAGATTATCTCCGGTTAGATTTATCATCATTGTGTCAGGTGAGAAACTGTTGTGCACTAGACCTCCCAGAAACCTGGCTGAATGAGTCTGTCACAGACGAGGCTTTCTCATTCTGTTCCCCAGACATTGAGGTCCTGGCTGTTAAATGCCACCCTTACTAGCTTCCGAGGGAATTTTCTGTCATTTTCATCCTTGCAGTATAGATGCCTCCTGACGCAGACACAAAAATAGCCCTGGACGTTCTCTATCAACACATCAATGAACTGCAAACCACACACATGGAGGGGGCATTCATTGTTGTTGGGGATTTCAACCAGGCAAACATGAAAAAAGTTCCTTCCCACTTTTTCCAGCATGTGGATTTTGCGACAAAAGGTGAACATACACAAGACCATGTGTAGCCTTGACCCGGAGGATGTTCTTAAAACCCTGAGGAAAATTAACCCCAGAAAAGCTGCAGGCCTAGACAGAATACTGCGCCAAGTGTTAAAGCAACAGAACAAGAAGTGTGCAGAACAACTCACATGAGTGACCCGCTTCAAATTTGCATATAGCTCAAACCGCTCTACTGAGGATGCAATAGCCACTGCAGTACATCTGAGCCTGGAACACCTGGAGGAAAGGAATATGTGGGTCAGGATGCTGTTCACTGATTTCAATATGGCATTTAACACCATAATCCCCCAGCATCTGGTTAACAAACTGTGCCCACTGGGGATGAATACACCCCTTCAGAACTGGATTCTTGATTTCCTGAGTAACAGGCCTCAGGTTGTACAAGTGGGGCTAACTCTTCATCTACCACCTCATTGAGTACCGGCTCACCCCAGGGGTGTGTCTTGAGCCCTCTGCCATACACCCTTATGACCCATGACAAAATTTGACACCAATCACATCATTAAATATGCTGATGACACAACAGTGTCTCATCCAGGGCAGTAATGAGGGCAATTATAGGGAGGAGGGGAAACTCTTCACAGAATGACGCCAAAACAACAACTTGATCCTGAATGTTGAGAAAACCAAAGAGTTAGTGATTGACTTCAGGAGAAAATCGGCCTATGCACATACCAGTCCATATTAACAGCACTGCGGTGGAGACTATGGAGCACATGAAGCTTTTAGGGGTTCACATGTATAAACACCTGAGCTGGTATGTGCATACCTCCTCCCTCATCGCCAACCAACGCCTGCACTTCTTAAGGAAAGAAAAAGGCCCATTTCAACCCAACAGTCCTCATCACCTTCATTATTCATGAGACATGGCATGAGACCAGTAGCGCCTCAGAGAAAAGGGCCCTAAGCAGGGTGGTATGGTCAGCTGAGGTAATGCTTCCACCTACTGAGAACGTCAAACATCACAGCCTTTCAAGGGCAAAACAAATCATCAAAAACTCTACACACCCCTGCCACAGTTTGTTCTCTCTCTCCTGCCATCAGGCAGATGGTATCGCAGCCTAGGTAGAGTAGGTCTGTACGGTTCCACGACGAGAGTTTTTCCCGACGGCAGACGGTTGAACAGCCCCACACTGAACTGAGACAAGATGGAATATACAGTATGTGTGCACATGATGTATGTATATGTATGGGTACAGTATGTGTGGGATATGCATATGTATCTCTACATCTTTCATATTTTTAAAATGCCAGCTATCTTTTTTTTATATCATATTGTTTTTTTTACATTATTTATAATTGCATTTTTTTAGCTGCTCATGGGTTTCTATGTCTGTTTCTATAGTGGTTTGATGCAACGTAATTTCGTTCTACACTGCACTTCCCAAAGTGTTTTTTTTTGGAATGACAATAAAAATAATCTTGAATCTTGAAAACATCACATTACATACCAAATTACGTTAGTACAGGGGGAGTGACAGGCTGCGGCTGGAAATAGGAAGGGTGGGGAATGTAAACATGTCTTTAAAATCTACATTCAGAGCCAAAATGCTTATGTTATCATTATTAGCTCATTCTTGTTTCCTAACTGCACCGTGAGTTATAGGACCTTAGCTGGGAGCTTCATGTACAACTAAAGTTATTAGCTGCCCTATAGCTGTCAGCATTAGCTTTAAATTCAAATATTAAATACTTCTAATAGCTGTATTCTCAGTAAAATGACAATCTGCAACATGCAGTTTAGTACACATTAATAATGCATTTGGAGCAGTAAATATTTGACTATTAAAAAAAATGAAATTTGAATGTTATTATAGAGAAAGATTGACAGCTCTAAAAGAGAGATGATGGTGAAACAACAGAACCGTTTAATCCTGATGCTTACCCGTGTGGCAACATTTTGCCTTCCACATAAATTATACAAATGACAGTTAGTCCTTAACAGTCAAGTGTGTGGGCCGCGATGGGACTTCATGGTGCATTCAGGCACCTTGTAAAGTTATGATGCATTCACATGAAATTAATGCATGTTTTTAAAGTAAATTTTAGAATTGTAATGGTAATATTAAGTACTCATATCGGTACACAGCATCAGTAAGTACCCAAATGCGTACTTGGTCTGAATGGAAGTGATATGGTGCATCCCTACATTATCCACCTAAATGATCATACTTTTGTGGTGTATCGGCAGATAAAATTGTTTTTTTTCATAGACATACAGTACAGGTCATTCAATGCGTTTCCTTTATTTTCATAACTATTTACATTGTAGATTATCACCGAAGGCATCAAAACTATGAATGAACACATGTGGAATTATGAATAGAATACACTAGGAAAAACTTCCTTCTAACAGATATAACCGCGATATGGCTGAGCGGTATATCGCGATATTGCTTGATCTTATTGATCAATATTGATAAGTATTCATCATTTTAATTTCCTAAAAAGACTAAGCACAAACGTACAGCATTCAAACATTTCTGTTTAACACTTAAAATGACATTCAACTGTTCTTCAATTATCAACCCCAATATCGACACAACAAAACACACAAATACTGCAAATAAGCATAAGGCAAATCCAGTTGTATATTTGGTGGTCTCGCCTCTTATCGTTAAATATTAAAGATGTGTTATATTGATATTAATCAACTGTCTATCACGATACGATAACCTAAGTTATTGAATTATTGCCCAGGCCTACTAAGGATCATTACTTTTCTTTAAAATCAACACAAGTGGTTATTGATACAGTAGTACGACATGTTTAAATACCAGACAGAATGAGTGGGTAACGTTACTCTTTAGCTCGTTACTTCATGTCTAAGCACAACTAACGTTATATTCTCTTTGGGTGGCTGGAATTAACGTTTGGAGTTAACGTTAGTGCAACACAGCAAAAGATGTTCGGTTAGCTGTTATTTGTTTTGTTTGGGGTTTAATATACCGGTTGCTGACTTGCCTTTAGCCAGTTATTTGCTGTTCTTTAAGTATGTCTTTGTTTATGGTCAATCAATGGGCCGGTTAGCATGCTAGCATTAACTAGCCAGAACAGATAACAGAGGCTAAGGTAAGAGAGCTAAGCATTGGAAGTCTATAAAAAGATGGTCACATACCTCAGACCCAACCATGTAAAAGTCCCCATCTGGTTCTAATTGAAATTTAACTGGTTTCTGGCCAAAGGTTTTACTCAGAGCCAGTTGCATCTTCACGCAATCGCTAACTAGCTATTTTTAACCAGCGTTCTGTTCATCAGATGTGTTTGGGGTCCACGATAAAGATGGGAAATCAGAGTGTCTTCACGAACGCTGCATCGGCCTTTCCAAAGACTTACTCTTCGTTTCATTGCAGAGGAACGGTTTCCAAATCCCATTACTGCCCCCTACTGATCTAAAGTGAAATCAGATTGGACTCATCTTTATCTGTAAAGTAGCTATGGGCACCAGACGGATGGAATGAGATGGGAAGCTCCAGGGCTGCAGCCATACGCAACTCATCTCATTGGGGACATTACTCAAATGCTCTTGTAAATCTATCTATATCTGATATAGGTGTATGTGTGTGTTATATTACAATAAAAACATATTTGTTAACACCTATTCACACATGTAGGAATGGGTGTATAATTATGAACATGATACTGAAATACAGTACATAATGTTGATTATAATTTGGCTTCCATACCATTCCTTCATAAGGATGGATAAAAGGTAATTAGGGGCCGAGCAGCAAAGCCGTACATGCTACAATGTCCCAACTTACGCACTGTAGCCCCAATAGAGCAAAAGCTGTTACCTGGTCCATCACTACACTTTTTGCAAAACTTCTTAAAGCCATTTCCTCCCACGTTTTTTGTTTCAATTGACACCAAATTTGGGGAACTTCAAACTGTCCTCCACAAATGTACCATTAACATTTTTGATATATCAAAAAATGAGCCCACAGTGCATTAAAACATTTTACTGCATGAAGTTGTATAAACAAATACTGCAATTTCTTCTAACCTAAATATTTGATGTTTATGGGAAAATCACAACATTCGAAGAGCACTTTAGATTGGGTGTGCAAACTTTGATTTTTTTTCTAAAAAAGTTCATTTAAAAACTGTGTCCTTATGTACACATTGCAGTCAATGCTAAATATATCATCTTTAACCATCAGTTTAGCATTTATTGATTCTTGTGAAAAGAGAAGATGTGTTTTTTGATCCAGTGCAAGCAACTTCTTGGATTACCAAGAAGTCTTTCAATCCTACTCTTAATTTGCCGTATGGGTCACAACATCTTAACTTTTTGTTTTATCCCTCCTCAACAGCAACAAACAGGCCAAACATTACCACGATTTATAAGCCATTTTCTTCAGTCAGTCAGTAAATCAGATCACAAGGTCACATAAAAAAATTCTAAATGTGTATAAAATCTCTTAAGCTAGTATTGTTACATACATATAATAGGCAAGACTCGCTGTATATGTCACACCAACATGTATCTGGTAGAAGGCTGTTTGAACTGAGATAAAAAGTACAGCTGTGAAAACTAAATGAAGGTGGATAAAAAGCTGAAGTTGAGGACATAGTACACATCTTGATATTAGTAAGATACAATGGCCTGCTGTGTACTGAGAATAAAGTTACAGGATCCTTTCTACTCCCTAACGTTATTTGTATGAATCAATTCATCTAATTTGTTGGGACGTCTTTGGTTTCAAGCAGTACTACTATAGCTCAAAGAGATAAAACCAAAGCATCATTTGCCACACACATTTATTAATTTTTAAAGTGAAATGAGAAAGAAAATGCACTCACCATCTAAATAAATTCATTTAGTTATTTCACTGCTGGCATTTTTGTCTCTTTTACGTTTTTATCAATATATTTTTTATTTTTTTAATATGAAGACAAACATCAACTGAGCACCAAAAGCTCACCATCCAGAATTCCATCCAAAGCTTGTGTTCTCTCAAATAGTCTTAGAGCACTGATTTTGCATCAAGAAGAGTTTCTGGGGATGATTTGAGCCCATACGCAAAAACAACAGACTGTTATCTCCAAATCAGCTCTGGTTGTCTGGATTCTTCATCACAAACTAAACAGACAAGTCAAAACCAGACCATGTTTGTCCCCTTCATCTCTCCAGAGGAATTGTCTTTGGAATTGATCTGGCGATCAGAGACGATCTGGGGTTATATTTAACCTCCAAGGCGCTGTCCCTCTCCCCAGGCAAACCCTCCTGGGCGCTCCTCAGGAAGGGGGTTGTAGTTGGCATCTTCTTCTGGTGTGTCAAACAGCATCTTTCTGTGGGAGACACAGAGGAAGAGGATGAGGGATTTTCTAAAGATTTCGAAAGAGGGGTACAATGTCAGACTTTAGAAACACCTAATGCAGCCATCAAACCAAAAGCTACACAAAATCTCAATCTCACCTAAGCAGGTTCAGGCTTCCCAGAGAATGAACCCTTTTCATTTTGGTCACTGAGCTATTATCTAGCTCCACCATAAGGACAAAACACATACAGAAAAAAGCTCCAAGAATTCATCTATCATTCATTCACCTTTTAAACTGTAGGGTTTATTATACATTGAATCTTACAGGTTTAGCCAGGGTTCAACATAACATTTTTCCCCACTGCCCCCCCGGGCCAGTACATCAGGGTTTTACTGGCCCCTTGAATATTTTTACTGGCCCGGAAAGAAAGGGTAAAAAAGCACTTTTCTAAATTTATCAATCAAATATAATTTGTAATAATTCACCCAAACAACAAACAAAATACTATTCAACAAATATGGGTTCAAATTTAGTTAGATTTGCACACTAATAATTCATAGTTATTCTACACTAATGCTTGTTATAATTTATGCTGAAAGGCCAGGGTGAGGCTCTAGTTTCACTAATGCCACCAGTCTTTGCAAACTAATTAATCAACATTGTGTATTTTGGTTAAAAAAAGAGCAATCATTGATAACTTTTACAAGTTATCAATGATAACTTGTAAAAAATTATGAAACATAGCTAATTTGCCACAATGTTATTAAAAAGGAGAAGCCATGCTGATCAGGCAAATATCTGATACAGTATTTAAAGTAAAAATATTTTAATGAAAAATATGGTAACAAGTGGTTCGTCTTTGTGTTCATGTTGCTAAACAGCCATGTTTACCTAGCTATTTTCTGCGTTCATTTTGAAATGATAGTAAAATTTCCAACAGCGTTCAAACGCAGCACTGAGAAAGCTTACTTTGCAGTTAGCTTACGTTAGCTAGTAGTAATTATTAGTGCACCCGGCGGCCCCTCTGCTTCAGTCCCAGCCTCTAGGAGACTACTTATTTGGGAGGAGAGCAAACAGCAGTTGTTGCAGCTGCATCTGGGGTTGAGTTGCAAGACTCACTATCCCTGACTCACTATCCCTGATATTGCAAGATTAAATATTGCTGAAAGGGGCACCCAGATGGCTCAGTTGGTGGAGTGGGCGCCCATGTATAGAGGGTTACTCCTCAACGCGGCGAGCCAGGGTTCAACTCCAAACTGGGGCCTTTTGCTGCATGTTGTTCCGCCCCCTCTCCCCCCTTTCATGTCTTCTGCTGTTCTGCCAGGATAAGTGCTGGGAACGCCCAAAAAATATCTTTTAAAAATAAAACAATATTGCTGAAAGAGCACAAAGTTGTAGCCATCATAGCAACGATGCTTCAAATATGGACCTTGCTGCAAAGAAGCTACAAATTCTAAAACATGGATGCTTCACTCTTCATTTAACCTAGCAGCACAGAAGCTTTAAGGTGGGCACCCATAATTAGCGTCATCAATTTAGTATCTGACCAAATGTGAAATATGGTAACAATTTTGCCCTCTGTTCCTGACTTACAGTGTTTCATAATGGCGAGAAAAGTTTTGACCTTTGACAACGCAAACTCCGACAGGACGCAACAACTCCGTCTATTTAAACCTTTATATGTCAATATAATACATCAATGTTCGCTGCTCGCTGGGAGGAGAGAAACCTGACACAGCCTAAGTGATGTTCTCTGGCGCGATGGGGAGTGAGGAAGATGGACAGTTAGACTCAGCCCACAGCTCATTCTCTGTAAAAAATAATGCAGCATAAAAACAAGGCACAACCAGCAAGCTAGTTACTTGGCTAACATTAGCTTGCTAACTTTTCTGTGCCCCTACACCCCACCTTTCACAGAAAATGAGCCAAACAAAGCTGGTTATAGCAATGTACTTTGTGGGAAGAAACCATTAAGTTGTTAAATTTGATTCAGTCATTGGCTGGCTTTCTGTCTTGTGAGGTTACTATTCCACTGCTCGTTTGTCCGCTACCATTTTATTTCTATGGATATTGCATTCTGTCCTATTCATTGAAGTTTCACTGCTACAATGAGAATGGGAAGAGCGGGACAGATGAACCGAGACATGAAATTGTTAAAACAAAGTAGAGACTCACATTATAGATGGGGTCTTGAGCCACCTTCCACCCCCCGGCTGGTTGGGAAAAACATCCTCCAGAAAGAAGTACACATGACCAACAGCAATACCTAAAGAAAGGTAAAAACATTTTAAAACATGCTTTATTCATACTGTAAGCAACCAACCACACCAGTTTCCTTTGGCTCTTAGCATATGATCAAAGTACTAAACATTGACTGCAGATAATAGTGAGAGGTACCTAAAAGATCCACAATGATGGAGTTGCCCAGCAGGAGTGAGAATCCCATCAGCACCCAGGGAAGAAAGGGGGCCTGGAAATTCAGCAGGCCAAAGAAATTCATGCGAACGTTCGGGTTTCGCCGACTCCACACGTACACCAGCATGATAGTGAAAGCTTGGCCCAGGAACACCAGACTCACAAAAGTGCCAAATATCTGAAACCTTGTTGAGGAAATTAACCTTGGACAATCGGGTTATTGTGAGGACTGAACTTACTAGTGCCAAACTAGGGCATACAAGGAGGGCCACTCTACAATTACAGCATTAAACCTGGATAAAAGAAACTGAGACAAAGATTGTTGGAGCTACTGTATATAGTTGGATTTCAGTGAAGCATAACTGACCATAAAGTTGTTATTGACTGAGTTCAATTGTTTGGCTTACAACCTTCTGCAGTTGCATGCATCGGAAGTCATCTTACTAACAGGAAATATACAATATATGGTAGTTATTAATATTATGAGGTAATTGGTGGTCAGTGGGACATAAGGGGCATGCAGACGTGTGTATGAAATGTCTGTATCGTCACATAGATATTCTGGCCATAGGTCCCATCTCTGGCCCAGGTCCAGCAGCTCCGTCTCACACGCTATTACTCTACCAACTGAAGTTAGTTGCATTCAATAACTTCTTCTGTGTTCTTCACCGTGGCGGCCGCGATAGCAGATACCAGCGGAAACACTGGTACAAATACAGGTTTGCCTCTCATGCTTAACAATATACAGCTGTGTTAATAACAATTAAAACTGTAGACAAATGTCAGAAGTGTGGAGCGGCCCCGCTGTGTGGCTGAGCGCGGAGAGAGAGAGAGTAAGAGGAAAGATCCAACACAGACACGGCTTTACAGAAGAAATGGGTCATGTAATGCAAAATTAAACCATATCGATATAAACAGCATTGCAGCGGATGCGAGGACATTAGCACCGGTGCGTCCTAGAGGAGCAGCTAACAGACGCTAACTAGCACCGACTAGCACTGGTCACAGCTGCTGTCTGAATAACAACAGACGGGACAAAATGTTGCGTTTACTGGTAAACTGGTAAACCTTGAGACCGACGTATAACCGACTGCTATCTGTTGAGTTTTCCTCCCGTTACTCTGTCCTCTGTGACTATCTACATCTAGAAACTAAGCTGTGCGGTGCAGGGAACAACTGACTGACTCATGATCAGACAGGAGTTTACGGAGCGGTAGATGGGCTATGCAAAAAACCTGGAGCGTTCTATGAAATGACGCTTTAAAAAAAAAATTTGATCGTGGAAAGTCAAAATCGTGATCGTTATTAAAATTTGATTAATTGTGCAGCCCTACTCTCCACTATCTCAATGTCCGATCCCTGGATGCTCACTGGTGAGAAGTGGTAAGGGACTGTCCAGATTGTTATCAGTGCAAAGTTCAAAAGCCAGCATCTGTGAGGGTATGGCATGGTAACTTGCACATCTTTGAAGGCACCATTAATGCTGAAATGTACATATACGTTTTGGAGCAACATATGCTGCCATCCAAGCCAAGTCTTTGTCAGGGACATCCCTGCTAATATCAGACAATGCTAAGCCACATTCTGCACGTGTTACAACAGCTTGGCTTCATAGTAAAAAGAGTGGGTACTAGACTGGCTTGCCTGCAGTCCAGATCTGTCTCCCATTGAAAATGTGTGCCACATTATGAAGCGCAAAGTACGACAACGGAGACCCCGGAATGTCTGAATGAACTGAAGTTGTACATAAAGCAATAATGTGAAAGAATTCCACCCAAAAAGCTTAATAAGTGTCCCAATAATTGTCCTCAGTTTCCAAATGCTTATTGAGTATTGTTAAAAGAAAAGGTGATTTAACATAGTGGTAAACGTGCCCCTGCCCTCAGCTTATTTGGAACATGTTGCAGGCATCAAATTCAAAATGAGTGACAATTTGCACACAAGAAAGCCCAATATTTTATAAGTTAACATTAAATATCTTGTCTTGTAGTGTATTCAATTTAATATAGATTGAAAAGGATTTGCAAATCATTGTATTCTGTTTTCATTTACGTTTTACACAAGGTCACAACTTCATTGGAATTGGGGTTTGTAATTTAGCAGCAAAGACACAGGTGCAATGTGGTTAGGAAATCTGTAGTTTCATAAGTACACAGTACAAGTGCAGTGTATGTACTGTTGTGCAGTTTATGGACCAATACTAAGTAGCTACCACCTTGGTAGCCCGTGATGAATTAGTATTCAAAAGATGCAGTGAGTGAAATTCTTACTAACCCATAATAACATCACACACAAACAAACTATATATAGAGATTAAAGGGCACCATTAACTGTACCAGAGAGCTTTCAATGTTGCGGCCAATATAAGTAATAAATGAGTTACTGGTCATTGAATTATTATGTAAATACCTCATTATTTGTACATAAAACATATTTCTTACTGAAACATAAATGGTAAGGATACAGTCATCAGAAGTCCACCAAAGAGGAACATGAAGACAAAGTCAGCTGTACGTCCCCTGAAAGACCCCTCCTCTAGCATACGACAGTATCTGTACCTGAAATCGAATGGTTAAGGAAATCTACACAGAAACACTGCCAAAATCAAAATACAGATTTCATCAGCACCACCTAAAGACTTATTATATTGTTTGTGTCATTGGCTGGTTTCATCTTCAAAAACACATACAGCCTTTCCCTGTGAAACAGAAAGTATGCAAACATACTTCACATGCTAAAGGAAGTGAAACATGGAACTGAGAAGGATACAGAAATATCATATTGAACAGGAAATTGAAGCCAACTGGACCAAAAAACAGGAAGTTGGTTATAAGTCGCCATACCTACAAAAAGATAAGAACCAAACCAATCATTATCCGGCGAGGTGCTACTGGCAGTTAAGGGTGAATCTTGTAGTTCTGTCCGACTCACGCCAATCTTGGGCCGTTATTTTGCTGTGCCACACTAAAGGCAATTTTACGCTACTGCGTCAACTCCACGCCATAGCTACACTATCGCTCGATGTTGTGACCCTTTCAGAGTTCTACGTGGGGGTTGCTTTGCATTGCGGTGCATTTCACTGCCATAACGCTAGGGGGTGTCACCTGTGTCTGTCGCTCATCACCGAAACAGTACTCTGAATGGCAAACCCATAGACTGTCGTGCTAAAATATTAATCTTATTTGTTTGGCCTTTTCTTGCTTAGATTTTGTAAAATGTATTGATAAATAGACAGTAAAATCCACTGACCTAGTTACTGTAACCAGAATATGAGTCTAAGGTTATTTGCAAACTGTCTGCCAGCCAGTTTATGTTATGTTGGCAAGCAAACTTTAGCCACAACTGCCTACAAAGTACTGCTTGCCGACGTAGTGCTGATTTCAAAACGTACTGACATATAGACATTTTACAAACACATAACCCCATCATTGTAACCAAAATATGTCTGAGTTTATTTGGAAAGCTTATGTCAGTGAACTAGCATGTTGCTACTCCCCACAGTAGGCTGCTTGAAACACCAACTATCAACATGCAGGACAAGTTGACCAATCACAGTCTTTGCGGTTACAGAAAACATATAGCTGATGTATCTGTAGCAGACAAATCAATGCAATCTAATTTCAGCAAAACTTTAACACTGTTTTCTGGTTAACTTCGACAAGTAGCTGAGGTTATTAAGGCTGTAAAGTGTATGTATGTGTCCTAAGGATGAAGATGAGCAGTGGGTTAGATTACTCACCTGGTAATTCTTTAGAATCAAATCTGGATTGAAGTATAGCTGAAATGGTGTGATGATCTCTAGTTGCTGTGAGAAAAGATAAAACAAACATATTAAAGATGATAAGAAAAATGAAAAACAGTGTTTCCTCTAGGATTTCAATCAGCAGCAGGGGAAAATGGTGGATCCGGTAGAAAGGTGGGGAAGTCAGGGATCTTTCCCTTGGTGTGTCTTAAATCGTGCACGTCTGTACTTAGTACAGTACAGTAAGTGTGGCCAAATGCAGTGCACTACAAGTAACCGGATGGTGCACTTATGACAGTCAAACTGTTGTGTGGAACGATGGACACTTTCCACCCTCAACGACTCATCTTGGCTACCTAGCGGAAGGGGCTGAGCCACCAAAAGTTCCAAAACTTCCAATAATGGCGGCTGAGGACGCGGTGGTGAGACCCATAACCGAGCAGTACAAATGTAAGTTGAAGATGATTTTTTTTTACTATACACCAATCTTATAACATATAAGCCACCTGTATGTTTATATGGTTAATTTTGCAGTCGGTAATGATTTTGGTACAGTGAATTATAGCATATATATATATATATATATATATATATATATATATAGGTAACGTACCATAACGTACTAGCAAGCTTACCTTAGCTAGCTAACAACAGCACAGTTTAACCACTCACAAATAATTTATTACCTAACGTTACATGTGTTGTTTATTCTGTTAAATTTTAATTCTCACTCTAGAAGATTGTGTTAGATGTTTGATCTTAACAAGTTGTAAATATTCAGCTGCGAACCTTAGCTCTGTAACGTAGCTAGCAATCAGCCGGTGATCATCAGGCAGTAACGTTTTCATGCTATAACATTGTCTCAACAGTGTTTTTTCTGTCTTGATCTGATGTACGTATATAATCCATTTAGTTATGAAACAGAGGTTGATTATTTAGTGGCGGATGGTACATGCCTCCAGCTTTACGGGCAAGTGTAATGCTGGATATGAGTAACTAAATGCATATTATGTATGTATGTGGATTATGTATTAGGAAATCCCCAACATTGTCACCAGCAAAGCACCCCCACAACATCACACCTCCTCCTCCATGCTTCACAGTGGGAACCAAGCATGTAGATTTCATCTCATCACCTTTTCTCCGTTGCGCAAAGACACGGCGGTTGGAACCAAAGATCTCAAACTTGGAGTTATCAGACCAAAGCCCAGATATCCACTGGTCTAATGTCCTTGTGTTTCTTGGCCCAAACAAATCTCTTCTGCTTGTTGCCTCTCCTTAGCAGTGGTTTCCTAGCTGCTATTTGACCATGAAGGCCTGATTCGGGCAGTCTCCTCTTAACAGTTGTTCTAGAGATGTGTCTGCTGCTTGAACTCTGTGTGGTATTCATCTGGTCTCTAATCTGAGCTGCTGTTAACTTGCAATTTCTGAGGCTGGTGACTCAGATTAACTTATCCTCAGCAGCAGAGGGGACTCTTGTTCTTACTTTCCTGGGGCGGTCCTCATGTGAGCCAGTTTTGTTGTAGCGCTTGATGGTTTTTGCAACTGCACTTGGGGACACATTCAAAGTTTTTGCAATTTTCTGGACTGACTGACCGTCATTTCTTGAAGTAATGATGGCCACTCATTTCTCTTTACTTAGCTGATTCGTTCTTGCCATAATATGAATTCTTACAGTTGTCCAATAGGGCTGTTGGCTGTGTGTCAACTAAAAACTAGAATTTAAGACATGTTTTCAGTTAATTCACACTTTTTTGTTAAGTACATATGTGTTCATTCATCGTTTAGATGCCTTCAGTGATAATCTACAATGTAAATAGTCATGAAAATAAAGAAAACGCATTGAATGAGAAGGTGGTTCCAAACTTTTGGCCTGTACTGTATAGATGTAACAACAGTGTACAGTGCTCAAAACAAAAGATGAATTTAGGAGGATTTTATGTTAGGTGATAGTTGATCTGAAATTGGAGTGCTCCAGAACTGGGGTCAGCACAGAGGGGGGTGAGGAAACTGCTGCGCCCTGGAAGTTGTATCCATTGATAGATGAGGCAATTGGGGGCAAGCAGTCGGTAACACTGCCTGTCATCATTGCCTCATCATGCCAGGAAGTTGCGGTTGTGGAACCCCCCTCGGTGGTGAGCCCAGAATGGGACACAGCCAGAGCTTCTATGGCATCCACTCCTAAATGAAGGCATGTGGATGTCGCGGAGGCCCTGAAAGAATTAAAGGAAAAAGAGCAGCTCTATGGGGATGAAATGAGGCAGCTTGAGGCAAAGGCATAAGAGACAGATAAATCCGGAGAGGCGACAGGGAGCCATTACTCCCTTTCTTTTGCACAAGACAGCTGTCTCCAGACTGCAGTTCAGTGCTGCTGCTGGGTAGTGCAAATCTCTCTCTTTTTTTATAAATGAGTCATAAAGCAGACAGGAAAGCCCCACTTTACTTCTAATGAAATCAAACAAAGATAAATGTTCTCCCCTTGTTTTAAAAATCAATACTAGAGTAACATACTTCCTACTTTTTCAGCTGCTGCAATTAACTGTACAAAATCATCTGATAAGCATGTTTCCTTGGATTAGGGTGGCACCTAAATCATGGTTGCAGCTGTCCTGGTGGTCCTGCTCCGTCCCCTGCTTTGTCCTGTTGCACCCTGCTACGTCCTCCTGCATCTTGCTACGCTCTGGAGTGCCCTGCTACGTCCTTCTGCACCCTGCTACGCTCTGGAGTGCCCTGCTACGCCCTCCTGCGCCCTGCTATGCTCTGGAGTGCCCTGCTACGTCCTCCTGCGCCCTGCTACGCTCTGCTACGCTCTGCTGTGTCCTGCTTTGTCCTCTAATGCCCTGCTTTGCCATGAACTACTACAACTACTATTTCTAGCCATAGTTCCATTATCTTTATTGTGACTACTATTGCCACTGTTCATCACACCCTCAACTAGGCCTGCACGATTCGGGGAAAAATATGAATCACGAATCAGAATTGATATCACAATTCTATTGAACAACGTACAAGTATAAATGTCAAGCCACTTATGTAGGTTAAGGTAAAAGCTCTGCGTGGAGCCTCTGCGGAACAATACATTATGCTTAAGACGAAGGGAAGCAAGTGGAGGAGCCGGGGATGCAATTTAAGGCAAGTGAGATGAACCTTATGTCCACCCTCACTACAATCTCTGTCTCAACAGATCAAGCAATCCAACAATCAACATATTATTCAATGGTGGAAGTAAATTAACCAAGTAGGCTACATTTAACTAAGCACTGTACTTTAACTATAACAATTTTTAAGTACCTTGAGATTGAGGAATACTGTACTTTTTAACTACATTAGATTTATTTGACAGCTTGAATGCCTAGTTACTTTGCAAATCCAGATTTATTTTATGTCAACATGTGATGCATTAGATACTTCTAATTAGGGCTGCACAATTAATCAAATTTTAATCACGATTTTGACTTCCCACGATCAAATTTGCGTGATGAGTGATTTTTTTTTAAAGCGTAATTTCATAGAATGCTCCGTTTTTTTTGCATAGCGCATCTACCGCTCCGTAAACCCCTGTCTGATCATGTGCCAGTCAGAGTTGTTCCCTGCATCGTGCAGCTTAGTTTCTAGAAGTAGATAGTCACAGAGGACAGAGTAACGGGAGGAAAATTCAACAGATAGCAGTCGGTTATACGTCGGTCTCAAGATTTACCAGTTTACCAGTAAACGCAACATTTTGTCCCGTCTGTTGTTTTTCAGACAACAGCAGTGACAAGTATTAATAGTAGTGATAGTAGTAAGTATTTGTACCAGTGTTTCCGCTGGTAACTCTCTACTATCCATACTATACTATCGGCCACGGCGAAGAACACAGAAGAAGTTATTGAATGCAACTAACTTCAGTTGGTAGAGTAACAGTGTGTGAGACCGAGCTGCTGGATCTGGGTCAGAGATGTGACCCATGGCCAGAATATCATAGTTCATAAAAATGCAGCGCAGTGACGATACAGACATTTCATACACACAACATGTGTATCCACCGTTTGACCCGTGCTGGACCTGTTCATAATGAGTCAGCCGTCTCTCTGTGAGTAGCGTCCATCCCACTCCCCCTCTCTCCCTAGCTCTTTTAAATCAGTTATTGTTGAAAACAAGTGAAGGAGCTTTCTGAAAGATGCATTAAAAAAAAAAAAAAAAAAAAAAAAAAAAAAAAATATATATATATATATATATATATATATATATATATATATATATATATATATATATATATATTTATGCGCTATTTATTTCAGATAGCTCATTTTCATTTACATGTGCTTCAGCTGCATGTCTATACAACACACAACTTCAACATAATAAGAATGGAGCATAATATGGATGTAAAAACAGTTATAAACAGCTTATGTGACGATACATTTTGTTTTGGTTAAAATCAACAAATAATCGTGAGAATAATCGTGATCACAGTATTGATCAAAATAATCGGGATTATCATTTTGGCCATAATCGTGCAGCCCTACTGCTAATGTTACTAATATACACTCACCGGCCACTTTATTAGGTACCCCATGCTAGTAACGGGTTGGACCCCCTTTTGCCTTCAGAACTGCCTCAATTCTTCGTGGCATAGATTCAACAAGGTGCTGGAAGCATTCCTCAGGGAGTTTGGTCCATATTGACATGATGGCATCACACAGTTGCCGCAGATTTGTCGGCTGCACATCCATGATGCGAATCTCCCGTTCCACCACATCCCAAAGATGCTCTATTGGATTGAGATCTGGTGACTGTGGAGGCCATTTGAGTACAGCGAACTCATTGTCATGTTCAAGAAACCAGTCTGAGATGATTCCAGCTTCATGACATGGCGCATTATCCTGCTGAAAGTAGCCATCAGAAGTTGGGTACATTGTGGTCATAAAGGGATGGACATGGTCAGCAACAATACTCAGGTAGGCTGTGGCGTTGCAACGATGGTCAATTGGTACCAAGGGGCCCAAAGAGTGCCAAGAAAATATTCCCCACACCATGACACTACCACCACCAGCCTGAACCGTTGATACAAGGCAGGATGGATCCATGCTTTCATGTTGTAGACGCCAAATTCTGACCCTACCATCCGAATGTCGCAGCAGAAATCGAGACTCATCAGACCAGGCAACGTTTTTCCAATCTTCTATTGTCCAATTTCGATGAGCTTGTGCAAATTGTAGCCTCAGTTTCCTGTTCTTAGCTGAAAGGAGTGGCACCCGGTGTGGTCTTCTGCTGCTGTAGCCCATCTGCCTCAAAGTTCGACGTACTGTGCGTTCAGAGATGCTCTTCTGCCCACCTTGGTTGTAACGGGTGGTAATTTGAGTCACTGTTGCCCTTCTATCAGCTCGAACCAGTCTGGCCATTCTCCTCTGACCTCTGGCATCAACAAGGCATTTCCGCCCACAGAACTGCCGCTCACTGGATGTTTTTCTTTTTCGGACCATTCTCTGTAAACCTTAGAGATGGTTGTGCGTGAAAATCCCAGTAGATTAGCAGTTTCTGAAATACTCAGACCAGCCCTTCTGGCACCAACAATCATGCCACGTTCAAAGTCACTCAAATCACCTTTCTTCCCCATACTGATGCTCGGTTTGAACTGCAGGAGATTGTCTTGACCATGTCTACATGCCTAAATGCACTGAGTTGCCGCCATGTGATTGGCTGCTTAGAAATTAAGTGTTAACGAGCAGTTGGACAGGTGTACGTAATAAAGTGGCCGGTGAGTGTAATGTTATAATGTAGTTGAAAAAGCTCCATCTTAACCAGCAGGAAAAAAAGTTAAGAAATATAACATATATAATTAAAAACTAAACGAGTCTGCATAATAAGTACTTTAACTTTTGATGAGCTTCCTATTTTTAATTGATAATAATATACAAACCTTTACTTTAATATTTTTTTTATGCAGGACTTTTACTTTAAAAAAAAAGTATTTTAACAATGTGGTACAACTAGCCTACTTTTTAGTATCTGAGTAATTATTTCACCACTATCACAACTAGATTGATTGATTGATGTATGTGTGCAATAATAGAACGTGTATAATGAAATTAAATTAGTTTCTATCGATACAGGTATTGGGTTATATTTTACAGAGTACGAACACATAGCTACACAAGTCTGGTTTAGCCAGATGATGGGAGTTCAATGTGGCTTCTCTCTGAAGAGATCATATTATATTTAGCATGCCATTAACGTTACGACTTTGGTTCACCGGTTAAAAATGAGGCTAAGGCTTCATATGTAGCTACGCTTTTAGCTTTTTTTGTGACTTGAGTTAACATCCTGGTCTACCCGGATTCGGACACGTATCATTCTCGCAGGTGCTACAGCTAAACCATCCAGCTAGCAGCAAAGTAACGAAGTTACGTTAGCTAGCTAACGTTATGTTAAGCGGCACCAATCTATGCCCTACCTAACACAGCAAACGTGAATTTGTCTTACCACTGCAGCAGTTGTGAGTACACAGGCCGTTGTATATGCCCTGGTAACAGCAGGTATCTGTAAGTACTCCTGTTGTAGTGTCTGGTAAGCCATTTTGGACAGACTGAAAGCTTCCGGCACTTTCTTGACACGTCATTCCAAAAGGCAGCGGGTGTTGCGTTCAAGCACGTGCTTCTCGTTGTGGAAGTCTGAGCTTTATGGTAAATTAAGAGACCACTGCATTATTATCAGTTTTTCTGGTTTTACTATTTAAAGGCATGTGTTACAATTACATTACATTACAATAAACATGTTTGTTTTATTCTACAAATGTTTTGACAAAATTTCTTCTAAATTCCAAGTAAAAATGTTGTTATTCAGATTATTTATTTTAAGACAATGACAACTCGTCAAAATAACAAAAAAGATGCATTGTGTTCAGTTCTCAAAAAATGCGAAGAAAACAAGTTCACATTCATTCTTAAACAACATAATACTAATATTTTTACTTAGGAAGAGTTCAGAAATCAATACTTGGTGGAATAACCTTGATTTTTAATTCCAGCTTTCATGCGTCTTGGCATGCTCTCCACCAGTCTTTCACATTGCTGTTGGGTGATGTTATGCCACTGCTGGCACAAAAATTCAAGCAGCTCAGCTTTATTGGATGGCTTGTGACCATCCATCTTCCTCTTGTTTAAATTCCAGAGGTTTTCAATGGGGTTCAGGTCTGGAGATTGGGCTGGCCATGAGAGGGTCTTGATCTGGTGGTCCTCCATCCACACCTTGATTGACCTGGCTGTGTGGCATGGAGCGTTGTCCTGCTGGAAAAACCAATCCTCAGAAACGGGGAACATTGTCAGAGCAGAGGGAATCAGGTTTTCTTCCAGGATAACCTTGTACAATGCTTGATTTATTCGTCCTTCACAAAGACAAATCTGCCCAATTCCAGCCTTACTGAAGCACCCCCAGATCATCACTGATCCTCCACCAAATTTAAAAGTGGGGGTCAGACACAGTTGCTTTGTAGGCCTCTCCAGGTCTCCGTCTAACCATTAGACAACCAGGTATTGGGCAAAGCTGAAAATTGGACTCATCAGAGAAGATGACCTTACTCCAGTCCTCTAGGGTCCAATCCTTATGGTCTTTTGCAAACTTTAGCCTGGCTTGTCTTTGCTTCTCATTGATGAAGGGCTTTTTTCTGGCTTTGCACGACTTCAGCCCTGCTTCTAGGAGCCTGTTTCGCACAATCCTTGCTGTGCACTTCATCCCAGTTGCTGTTTGCCATTCTTTTAGTAAATCACTTGATGTCATCGTACGATTTTTGAGTGACATGCGAATGAGTTGGCGGTCATCCCGGTCAGTGGACAATCGTTTTCGCCCTCTTCCAGTCTGTAGCTTTGTTGTCCCCAATGTCTGTTGCTTGACCTTGTTCTTATGAACTGCCGTCTTTGAAATGTTAAGGATGGAAGCAACCTGATGCTCACTGTACCCTTCTGCCAGTAAAGCCAGAATTGAACCCTTCTTTTCCTCACTCAAAACTATTCTTTTTAACTCTTTTGGCATGGTCAATTGTTCCTTTTTTTTTGTTTAGATTACCTGTGTGGTACTAGTAGCCCTGTTTTTGCCATCCAGCAGGCCCTATTGCAAGAGGATAGCGATGACCACAGCAGTGGCTTTTATACTTTTCCTCGTTAAATAAGATTTGGCTCAGGTGATCACTTAATCAGCACCTCATTAAGTAGAATGAGGTGTGCCTGTGTTGGAAGTATCAATGTTATTACTATTATTATTGTTATTATTACTATTGGTATGCATGTTATACTTGGTAAAATCTGATATGGGTTTAGGGTTTGAGCGTGGCAAACAGGCTTGATAGTACAAAGTTAAAGCCCCCTCCTTTCACTTTCATGAAATGCATGCTGAAAATTGGTAGACATATATCATATCCAGACAAACAAAAAAGCCTCTTAGAACCATACCTTGAGCTCCAAAAAGCTTCCTAAAGCCTGAAAACGTTGTTGTTCCCAACGTAATTTCCTACCAGAATCTCTTATAAAGATTTATTAAAGATTATTGCATATTGAGTTGTGTATTGAGCTCCAAACAGCTTCTTGTGTTCTGCAAATGTTCCCATCACTAAAACAGCTTTCCTACCAGAATCTGGCCGCAGGTCAAACTCACAGGCGCTGCGTTGAGGATTGAACCACCCTATATGTAGCTCACTTGCTCTACCAAGTGCCTTAAATGAGAATATTTGCAGATACATACAACAAAACACCCCAGGGAGTCCAATTAAGTTACCGCTACCACTCATTGTGACCAATGTTAAGGGTACTCCCTGCTGAGCTCAATGACCTCACACAAGACTCTACGTCATATAGTTCATTAGCTGGGAAAGGGGGCGTGGAAGGAAATCTGCTAAGTTCATTGATACCTCACATAAGACTCTTCCTTAAAAGGGTCACCAGTTATGGTATGGGCGTGGCTTAAACATAGGGGGGCGGGCCAAACCAACACCAATAAATAAGGAACTCTCTGCAGAGTTTAAAGATACCTTACACAAGGGTCTGCCTTAAACGGTTCAAATGTTAAGAAAAGGGGTATGGCTAAAGCATAGGTGGTGGGCCAAACCATCACCTGAAAAGGAATCTCTGCTGTTCAATGACACCTCACACAAGACTCTACCTTAAACGGTTTAATTGTTATGAAAAAGGGCGTGGATAACGTATAGGGGGGAGGTTCAGTATCACACATAACAGTTTAAATTGGATGATGTTTGTCATACAAGGGGGGATTTGGCTCAGTGGTAGAGCGGTTGCCTGCCAATTGGAAGGTTGGTGGTTCAATCCCCAGCCCTGCAGTCCCATGTCGAAGTGTCCTTGGGCAAGACACTGAACCCCCGAGTTGCCCCCGATGCTGCGCATTGGAGTGTGAATGTGTGTGAGTGTTTATCTGATGAGCAGGTGGCACCTTGTACGGCAGCCCCGGCCACAGTGTGTGAATGTGTGTGAATGGTGAATGTATCCTGTACTATGTAAAAGCGCTTTGAGTAGTCGCTCAGACTAGAAAAGCGCTATATAAATACAGCACATTTACATTTACATTTACATTTCCTGATGCCAACAGTAACTACCCTTCTGAAAAACTACCCTTCTGAAAAAGGGTAAATAGAGTTCTGAAAAACACTAACTAACCTTCCGAAAAACATTAACTACCCTTCTGAAAACCAGTAACTACCATTCTGAAAAACGGTAACTACCCTTCTGAAAAAGAGTAACTACCCTTCTGAAAAACAGTAAATAATCATTTACCCTTATGAAAAACAGTAACTAACCTTCTGAAAAAGGGTAATACACTTCTGAAAAACACTAACTAATTATTCGTTACCCTCCTGAAAAAGGGTACACCCTTCTTAAAAAAACAGTAAGTAACTACCCTTCTGAAAAAAATTAAATTCACTTTTCAATTCAATTTTATTTATATAGCGCTAAATCACAACAACAGTGAGACAAAGAGAATAGGGGCGAGAGAGCACAAGACTCAGGGAAAGAGAAGAAGTCGAGTTAGTAACATGCATTAATGGAATGAAGTTGCACTATCATCCGGGCAGAGCGCCTTCTCAAACCCTGTACATAGTAGGACACAGCCGTGGACAGCTGCAAAAGTGAAAATAAGCAACAAAATGCCCCCCCAACAACCTGGTGTGCAACTGGATAATAGATTTGCTCCTCTGCTGCAGGGCGCTGGACAGACATCTGATGACCGGGATTGCGTCTCGTCGCCACACAGCAGGGTAAGGACTGAGGGCAATTCAAAAAGTAAAAAGCTAACAACTGGGCCTCAAACCCTGATTGTGGGTGACTCTGCTGTAAAAGATTTAAAAAACAGTAAAAACACCAAAATACTCTGTTTTCCCAAAGACACAGTGTCTGATTTGACCCAAAAAATCCCAGATATTGTGGCAGAACATCCAACTGTGAAGAACATTATACTGCATATCGGGTCACATGATGTTGTAAAGCAACAGTCTGAATTGCAGAAACTGGACTTTAGGGAACTGCTGGACACAGTCATCCCCCTAAACGCAGATGTGTTTATCAGTGACCCTATTCCGCCAGTCAGAAGAGGAGCTGACAGATTCAGCCGGCTGCTGGCATTAAACAAATGGCTTTCAACTGAATGTACCGTCCATTCTCTACAGTTCATTGACAATTTTAACATTTTCTGGGAACGCAAACATCTTTTTAAAGCAGATGGACTTTTCCTTAACAAGCCAGGAGTAAAGCTGTTCACCTCTAATCTACTTTACTTTCTACGCTACACATCTGCTCCCTCTGCCAAGGACACAAGACAAGACAAATCAAAACAAAAGGAAGACACAACAAAGTGCGGCAGTGATCCAGCACAGCCCCCACCTGTGCAAAGATTTGTCCATGTGAGACCACAGAGCAGAGACACGAAACCTCCACTCCCCTCTTCACCCATCCAGCACCCCTCAAACCCCTTTACCAACCCCGAACCCTATGAGGATTCACCCAGTCAGCATCCCTCAAACCCCTTTACCAACCCCGAACCCTATGAGGATTCATCGCTGTCCCTACTGATGTCTCCACACACCCTTTCCCTTATTTCCCCCATCAATTATACACCCCTTCCTACCCCCATGGCTCAGCCCCGGGCAAAAGTAAAACGCCAAGCACCTCTGCCAGGAGGTCAGCAAACTCCTTCCCCCCAGACTGATAAGGACGCTTGTGTGCAAAATCCAACAAGCATTAACTGATATGTGCCGGGCCTTGGCTGTAGGACTAGTGATACTAATGACTCTTTCCAAGACAAGCCCGGGCCCTGTGGATTTATTTCTTCCTCAATTTATGTTGTGATAGGTAATAGGAAAAGAATGGTGAATAAGCACTTAACTGCAAACGTAGCAAATTTAGCATCCATTCCTCTGCAACTACAGCCTGTCCCAAAAAATGAAAACACACTAACACTAGCCTTACTAAACGTCAGGTCTTTGGCAGGAAAATCATTTTTAATCAACGATTTTATTATTAAACAGAACCTAGATTTTATGTTTTTAACTGAAACCTGGTTAGACCATAATAACAGCGCTGCTGTTCTCATCAAGTCAGCTCCCCTAACTTCAGTTTTATGAGTAAGAATAGAGTGAATAAGAAAGGAGGTGGAGTTGCCATTTTATTTAATGACTCATTCCGCTGTACGCAAATATGTTATGGAAATTTTGTTTCTTTTGAATATGTGGCCCTTCAGCTAAAGTCTTCCCCTCAAACAATATTTCTAAATATCTACAGGCCACCTAAATATTGTGCAACCTTCATTGATGACTTCACTGAACTGCTGTCTATAATCTGTATTGACTTTGATTGTGTAATCATTGCGGGTGATTTTAACATTCATGTTGACAACCCCCAGGACAGGGGGACCAAAGAACTGTGTTGTGTTTTTGAGAACTATGGACTGACTCAGCATGTGACAGAGCCCACGCACAATAAGGGACACACTCTTGACCTAATTGTCTCCAAGGGTCTGAACATTTCCAAGGTTGTGGTGACTGACGTTGCTCTCTCTGGTCATTCTTGTGTTTTCTTTAACGGCACTATCTCTGTGCCCAAAAGTGTCCAAACAAAGATAATCAGAAAACGGTATATTACTGAAAACACCATTGAAACATTTACTCAGCTTTTCTCCTCCACACGCGCCCTCTCTGGGCTATTAGTGACTGAGCTTGTAGATAATTTCAACTGTAAAATTACAAATGTTATTGATGCCATTGCTCCCATTAAGGTCAAAGTTGTCTCTGGTAAGAAAAGATCTCCATGGAGAAATGTCCTATTGGTGAGAACAGAAAAAAGAGAGTGTAGGAAAGCTGAACGAAAGTGGCGAAAAACTAATCTCCTGGTCCATTATAACACCTATAAAGAGAGACTTCACATTTATAATTTGGAACTGAGGAATGCAAGAAGGTCCTTCTTCTCTGATATTATCTCTAGAAACAATAATAATTCACGTGCTTTGTTTGCCACTGTCGATAGATTAACAAACCCTCCAGTACCAGTAGCATCGGAACTTTTATCTACCAAGGCCTGCAATGACTTTGCATCCTTCTTCAAAGACAAAATTCAGAAGATTAGACAAACAGTCAGTGCCTCCATATCAAGTTCAGGATATGTGTTGCCGCAGTGTTCAAGCAAAACTAGTTCCAATATGACAGAATTTCATATAATCAACCATGAAAACCTGGAGGACATTATACAACATCTGAAAACCTCCTTCTGTTGCCTTGATTTTCTACCAACGGGTGTTTTCAAAAATGTTTCAACTTGTTTGGCTTCTGATCTTCTACAGATCGTGAACTTGTCTCTTCTTTCAGGTATCTTTCCACAGGCCCTGAAAACTGCAGTAATCAAGCCACTCTTAAAAAAGAACAATCTAGACACATCACAATCAATGAGCAACTATAGGCCAATATCAATCCTTCCGTTTTTAAGTAAAATCATTGAAAAAGCGTTTTTTTTTTACAACTCAGCCATTTCCTGTCACTAAACAACAGTTTTGATATCTTTCAGTCAGGTTTCCGACCACACCACAGCACTGAGACGGCTCTTGTCAAAGTCTTCAATGACATCCACCTTAACACAGATAGTGGCAAAATTTCAATCTTAGTATTACTTGATCTCAGTGCTGCATTTGACACGGTCGACCACAGGTTTGAATCCTACTTACAGAATAGGGATTACTTTGTGTCAATAGGTAATTATATATCTCAATTCAATTCAATTCAATTTTATTTATAGTATCAATTCATAACTAGCATTATCTCGAGACACTTTACAGACAGAGCAGGTCTAGACCACACTCCAGAATTTACAAGGACCCAACAGTTCTAGTAGTTTCCTACAGAGCAAGCAACAGTGCGACAGTGGCGAGGAAAAACTTCCTTTTAGGCAGAAACCTCGGTCAGACCCAGGCTCTTGGTAGGCGGTGTCTGACGACCGGTTGGGGTTACAATGAAGAGTGGCAATAACAGTCACAAAAAATAGTAGTATGTAGTAGTTCTTTGTAGTAGTTCATGGCATAGCAGGGCACTGTGCGGTGCCACAAGGCAAAGCAGGACGTAGCAGGGCATTGCAGGACGTGTAGTGGGACCATGGCGACAGCTGCAACCATGATTTTGGGGCCTCCCTGATCCAAGGAAACACGCTGGGGGAAAAAGAACATAAGGACTCCAGGGACTGACTCCCCGGAGCTAGGTTAGTAACAAGCATTTCTAGGACATGGATGCACATAAATGGAAGGATAGAAAGATAGAGGAGAGAAGAACTCGGTGTGTCCTATGCAGGAAGTCACACAGCTGTTTGGCGACTACTTTCTCAAGAATCTTAGAAAGAAATGGAAGATTGGATATAGGTCTATAGTTGGTTAAAACATCTGGATCAAGGTTGGGCTTTTTCAGAAGAGGTTTAATTACAGCTACTTTAAAGTGCTGTGGTACATAGCCTGTTAATAAAGACAGATTGGTTATATCTAGTAGAGAAGTGATGACTAAGGGTAAAACTTCTTTAAGTAGCCTAGTTGGGATGGGGTCTGAGAGGCAGGTTGATGGTTTAGATGAAGAAATAATTTAATTAAATTGATAAAGATCAAGTGAAGCAAAGCAGTCTAAAAATACATCTGGTTTTACATCTGTTTCTAAGGTTCCTGAGCTTAGAGATAAGTCAGTGCCAGTTAAAGGCAGGTCTTTAATTTTGCTTATAATAGTTATAATTTTATCATTGAAGAATCTCATGAAGTTGTTACTACTAAGAGCTATGGGAATACTTGGCTCAGTAGAGCTGTGACCTTCCGTTAGCCTGGCTACAGTGCTGAAAAGAAACCTGGGGTTGTTCCTATTTTCCTCTATTAATGATGAGTAGTACGCTGCTTACGGAGAGCCTTCCTATACGTTTTAAGACTATCTTGCCAAATTAAACGAGAATTTTCTAGTTTGGTGGAACGCCAAATTTTCTCAAGTTTCCGCGATATTTGCTTTAATTTGCGAGTTTCAGTGTTATACCATGGAGCTAACCGTCTTTGTTTAATTATCTTATTTTTTAGAGGGGCAACAGAGTCAAGTGTCATTCGCAGAAAGCCTGCTGCACTATCAACAAAGTGATCGATTTGGGAGGGACTGAAATTAGCATAGGAGTCCTCCGTTACTTTGTGACTTGGTAATGAATTAAAGGCTGATGGAATCACATCCTTAAATTTAGCTACAGCACTATCAGATAGACATCTTGTATGGAAATTTTTGCCTAATGGCATGTAGTTCAGCAGTATAAACTCAAAAGTTATCAAACAGTGGTCTGATAGAAAGGGATTCTGTGGGAACACTATTAAATGTTCAATTTCAACACCATATACCAGAACAAGATCAAGGGTGTGGCCAAAACGGTGAGTCGGTTTAAGAACACTTTGAGAGAAGCCAATAGAATCTAATAGAGAGATAAACACAGTACTAAGGCTGTCATTCTCATCGTCCACGTGAATATTACAATCCCCTACAATAAGAACTTTGTCCGTTTTTAGCACTAAATTTGACAAAAACTCTGCAAATTCAGATGAGAATTCAGAGTATGGACCAGGTGCTCGGAACACTATAACAAATAGAACTGGTTGCAGTGATTTCCAACTTGGGTGTGAAAGACTAAGAACAAGACTTTCAAATGAGTTATAATTCAGTTTAGGTTTATAGCTGATTATTAGACTAGAATCGAAGATAGCTGCCACTCCACCTCCTCGGCCTGTGCCTCGAGGAATGTGAGTATTAATATGACTGGGGGGGTGGATTCATTTAGACTAACATATTCTCCATCACCCAGCCAGGTTTCAGTAAGACAAAATAAATCAATATTAGAATCTGATATTAATTCATTTACTAGTACACCTTTCGAAGAGAGAGATCTGATGTTTAAGAGTCCACATTTAATTCTCCTATTCTTTTGCACTATTGCACTTGTAGTTTTAATTGTTATGAGGTTTTCATGCACAGCTCCTCTTCTGTTTACCTTTGATTTAATTAATTTCAATGGTCGGGGGGCAGACACCGTCACTATGGGGTTTTGACTAGGTAACCCCTGGAATGGAGGAGCAGAGAAGTGTGTTAGACTGCGACTCTGCCTCCTGGTCCCAACTCTGGATTGTCAAGGATTAGGTCCACTCATAAACTTGTCAAGATTTCTAGAAATGAGAACTGCTCCATCATAAGTGGGATGAATGCTGTCCATCCGAATCAGACCAGGTCTTCCCCAGAAAGATTGCCAGTGATCTACAAAGCCCACATCATTATCTGGACACCACCTCGATAGCCAGCGGCAAAATGACGACATGCGGCTATACATGTCCTCACTGGTTAGATTTGGCAGGGGTCCAGAGAAAACTATGGTGTCCGACATTGACATTGTGTATGTACACACCAATTCAACATTGATCTTGGTGACCTCCATTTGGCGTAACCGGGAGTCATTAACGCCAACGTGAATAACAATCTTACTGTATTTACGTTTATCCTTAGCCAGCAGTTTCAAATAAGACTCAATGTCTCCCGCTCTAGCCCCCGGGATGCATTTAACTATGGCTGCTGGCTTAGCTAACTTCATGTTTCTCAAAATGGAGCTGCCGATAACCAGAGTTGGTTTCTCAGCGGGTGTGTCGCTGAGTGGGGAAAATCTATTAGAAACGCTAACAGGCTGGTGGTGGTCCGTGGCCTTTGATAGCTTACGGCTTTTTTTGCCACGAACAGTCACCCAGGAACCTTTTCCTGGCTGCTCACGAGTTGCCGGGGGACGGCTACCAGAGGCTAACTCAGGCTCAGGCCGGCCCGCACCGACTACCGGGGGGTGGCTAGCTACAGTAGCTAACGACTGATCTATCATGGTGTAGATCCGGACTTCTAACTAAGCCTCGCCTCCATGTCTATAAATAAACTACACTTGTTACACATACCATTGTCGCTAAAGGATGCAGAGAAGTAACTAAACATCTCACACATCGAACAAGAGGAAGTAGGAGAGGGAGAGAGAGACGACATGGCTAACTGCTAAGCCAAAGTTGCTAGCAGCTAAGCTAAAGTACGGTAGCTTTAGCTACCAAGCGTTCAAAACCACTGTTATTTAACAAAAGTCGCTTAAAAATGAAAAGATCTGTGAGTGCTTAGGCAGAACTACTATAAGAATAACTGTTTAGTGGACAGTTAGCCGCTGTAATAGCAAATCTAACAAACTGAACTGGTATTTAGTGAGCAGCAACACGCTACCAACTTGCTACCAACACACAAGCACTGGAAACGGAAATGAGTCAGGTACGTCAAGTTCCTGTAGTAAGCTGAGCATACAAATATGACGTGCGGAGTTCCCCAAGGCTCTATTCTGGGGCCTCTTCTGTTTAACATCTATATGCTCCCACTGGCCCAGATTATGGAGAACAACAAAATAAGTTACCATAGTTATGCGGACGACACACAAATTTACATAACCTTATTGCCAGGGGACTATAGGCCAATACATGCATATCAAAGCTGCACAGACCCTACAAACGTTTAAATTGCTGCTTAAGACGCACCTGTTTGCTGTAGCTTTTAACCCTCGTTAACCTGGATTCGATGTTTTTTAAACTGTTGTTTGTCTCCCTGTGTTGTACTTTGGTTCTAGTAATTCTTTACACTTGTTTTATATGTATTTGACATCAATCCTGTTCAGCACTTTGGTCAACTGTTGTTGTTTTTAAATGTGCTATAGAAATAAAATTGACATTGACATTGAATACAAAAACTGACTAAGTGCATCGAACAAATTAACGGCTGGATGTGCCAGAACTTTCTGAAATTAAATGAAGGAAAAACTGAGGTGGTTGTTTTTGGGGCAAAAGAGGAGCAATTAAAAGTCTGCGCTCAGCTTCAAACAACAATGTTAAAAACAACAGACAAAGCCAGAAATCTTGGTGTAGTCATGGACTCAGACCTGAATTTTAACAGCCACATTAAGACAATTACAATGTCAGCCTACTATCACCTTAAGAATATATCAAGGGTTATAGGACTCATGTGTCAACAGGACTTGGAAAACCTGGTCCATGCCTTCATCTTCAGTAGACTTGACTACTGTAACGGTGTCTTTACAGGTCTCCCTAAAAAATCAATCAGACAGCTGCAGCTGATTCAGAACGCTGCTGCTCGAGTCCTCACTAAGACCAGGAGACTGGATCACATCACTCCAGTTCTGAAGTCTTTACACTGGCTTCCTGTGTCTCAAAGAAATGATTTCAAAGTACTTTTTCTAGTTTATAAATCACTTAACGGTTTAGGTCCAAAATACATTTCTGATCTGCTACTACACTATGAACCACCCAGACCTCTCAGGTCATCTGGGACAGGTCTACTTTCTGTCCCCAGAGTCAGAACTAAACAGGGTGAAGCAGCTTTCAGTTTCTATGCTTCTCATATCTGGAATAAACTACCAGAAACCTGTAGATCTGCTGCTACTCTCAGTTCTTTTAAATCAAGGCTGAAGACCTTTCTTTTTGATGCTGCCTTTCTTTAAATGACTGTTCATTTCTTTAAATTTCTTATGCTGCACTGTAACTTTTATTCTTGTGTTTTATGTGTCCTAATGTTTCTATTTTGTTTTTAACTATCTATTCATGTGTTTTATTGGTTTTTAATGCTTATGATTTTTAACTGTTTGTACTTGTGTTTTATCTGTTTAACTGATTTTATGTAAAGCCCTTTGAATTTCCCTGTTGCTGAAATGTGCTATACAAATAAAGCTGCCTTGCCTTGCCTCAGTGCTTCATAGGAAGTCACCCAGCAGTCTAGGCCTATAGCAGCGTAACTAAGCGATGGTTCAGGACTCTCCTGTGCCAGCCCAAACTATAAGCCTTATCAAAGAGGAAAGTCTTAAGCCTACTCTTAAATGTGGACATTCCTGAACCCAAACTTTAACCTGGTTCCACAGGAGAGGAGCCTTATAGGCTCCCATTCTACTTTTAGAGACTCTAGGAACCACAAGTAACCCTGCATTCTGGGAGAACAGTGCTCTGGTGGGGTAGTAAGGTACTATGAGCTCTTAAGATGGTGCCTGACCATGAAGAGCTTTGTAGGTGAGAAGAAGGATTTTAAATTCTATTCTGGATTTTACTGGAAGCCAATGCAGAGAAGCTAAAACAGGAGAGATGTGATGTCTTTTCCTGGTTCCTGTCAGAACACATGCTTCAGCATTCTGGATCAGCTGAAGAGTCTTTATGGACTTGTTCGAGCAGCCTGAAATAAAGAATTGCAGTAATCCAGCCTAGAAGTAACAAATGCATGGACTAGTTTTTCTGCATCATTTTTAGACAGGATTTTCCTGATTTTTGCAATATTACGTAGGTGAAACAAGGCGGTCCTTGAAATTTGCTTTATGTGAGAATTAAACAACACGTCCTGATCAAAGATAACTCCAAGATTCCTCACAGTGGTGCTGGAGGCCAGGGTGATGAAATGAAGAGTAACTATCTCTTTGGATAATGCGTCACGGAGGCGCTTGGGTCCCAGAGCAATAACTTCAGTTTTATCTGAGTTTAACATTAGAAAATTACAGCTCATCCAGGTTTTAATCTCCTGAAGGCACATTTGAAGTTTAGCTAACTGATTAGTTTCATCTGGCTTGATTGATAAATATAATTGAGTATCATCTGCATAACAATGAAAGTTTATGGAGTGCTTCCTGATAATATTGCCTAAAGGAAGCATATATAAAGTGAACAGGATTGGACCGAGCACAGATCCTTGTGGGACTCCATGACTAATTTTGGCGTGCACAGAGGATTCATCGTTAACATGAACGAACTGAGATCGATCTGATAAATAAGACTTAAACCAGCTTAGAGCAGTCCCTTTAATGACAATTAAATGTTCCAATCTCTGTAATAAAATATGATGGTCAATGGTATCAAATGCAGCACTAAGATCTAATAACACCAGTACAGAGATAAGTCCTTTGTCTGATGCAATTAGGAGGTCATTAGTAATTTTCACAAGTGCTGTCTCTGTGCTATGATTAACTCTAAATCCTGACTGAAAATCCTCAAATAAGCTGTTCCTATGCAGAAAGTCACATAGCTGTTTAGCGACTGCTTTCTCAAGAATCTTAGAGAGAAATGGAAGATTGGATATAGGTCTATAGTTGGCTAAAACTTCTGGATCAAGGTTGGGCTTTTTCAGAAGAGGTTTAATTACAGCTACTTTAAAGTGCTGTGGTACATAGCCTGTTAATAAAGATATATTGGTTACATTTAGTAGAGAATTGTTGACTGAGGGTAAAGCTTCTTTAAGTAGCCTAGTCGGGATGGGGTCTAAGAGGCAGGTTGATGGTTTAGATGAAGAAATAATTGAATTAAATTGATAAAGATCAAGTGAAGCAAAGCAGTCTAAACATATATCTGGTTTTACAGCTTTTTCTAAGGTTCCTGAGTTTAGAGATAAGTCAGTGCAAGTTAAAGGCAGGTCTTGGTGAATTTTGCTTCTAATAGTTATAATTTTATCATTGAAGAATCTCATGAAGTCGTTACTACTAAGAGCTATGGGAATACTTGGCTCAGTAGAGCTGTGACCTTCCGTTAGCCTGGCTACAGTACTGAAAAGAAACCTGGGGTTGTTCCTATTTTCCTCTATTAATGACGAGTAGTACGCTGCTCTGGCATTACAAAGGGCCTTCCTATACATTTTAAGACTATCTTGCCAGATTAACCGAGAATTTTCCAATTTGGTGGAACGCCAAATCTCAAGTTTCCGCGATGTTTGCTTTAATTTGCGAGTTTCAGTGTTATACCATGGAGCTAACCATCTTTGTTTTATTATCTTCTTTTTTTAGAGGGGCAACAGAGTCGAGTGTCATTCTCAGCGAGCCTGCTGCACTATCAACAACACCAGCACAAGTAGTGGTGGTGGGGGGAGTGTGTTGACTGCACGAGGGCTGACTACAGGGGAGTGAGGAGGGAGGTGTGGGAACAAAAGAGGGGTGGAGGAGGCAATGACGGGGTGTAGGGGGTTGGTGGAGTGGTAGAGGAGGCAGGGGATGGCTGTGAGCTAAACCTATTGAAGTAACAGTTCAGCTTGTTTGCTTGTCCTCTTCTACCCCCACACCCAGTGATCTCTTTCATCCCTGTCCACACCTCCCTCATGTTGTTCTGCTGGAGACTGGCCTCCAGCTTCCTCCTGTAGGTGTTTTTACACTCCCTCAGTTTATCCCGCAGTCTGTGCTGTACTTCCATAAGATCCTGTCTGTCCCATGACCTGAAAGCTTTCTTCTTCTCATTAAGAAGGACTTTCAGGTCACTGGTGATCCACAGCTTATGGTTGGGAAAACAGCGTACAGTCCGGGAGGGCATGGTGGTGTTCTCACAGAACTTGATGTATTCTGTGATACAGTCAACCATGTTATTGATGTCCTCCCCATGTGGCTCACAGAGCACTCCCCAGTCTGTAGACTCCAAGCAGTCCTGCGTCCACCTCCTCACAGTCCTTTTGTGGATAGGCCGCCGCAGGACACGAGGAACATACATAGGAGACAGCAAGACAAGGTTGTGATTTGATTTGAGGGGGGGGGGGGAAAGGGCAGTGACACTGTATGCATCCTTAGCATTTGCATACAGGAGGTCCAAAGTTTTATTTTCTCTTGTGGGGCAGTTAATATATTGTTGAAAGTCCGGGAGGGATTTATCCAGAGAAGCATGATTAAAATCCCCAGAGATAGCAATGAAGGCGGTGCGCTGCTGCGTCTGGAGTCGTGAGACCGTGGTGTGAATGACGTCAGCAGCTGCCTTCGCATCAGCAGATGGTGGAATGTAGAAAGCAATCATTATGGCGGACGTTAACACCCTCGGTAGATAGTACGGACGAAAACCCACAGCCAGCAGTTCAATGTCCGGGCTACAGAAACGTTCTTTCATATTCACATGTCCCGGGTTGCACCACTTTTCACTCACACACAGTGCAACCCCCCCTCCATTCTTCTTACTGCTTTCTATTACGTTCCTGTCCGCCCGAACGGTCAAAAAGCCGGGTACCGCCACACAATAGTCCGGGATGTGCGAGTGCAGCCATGTCTCTGTAAAACACAGTAAGCTGCATTTGCGGAACTCCCTCTGGGTTCTGATGAGCGCTGCAAGTTTGTCCGTCTTGTTCCCCAGAGGCCGTACATTCCCCATAATGATCGCTGGGAGGCAGGCTATGTTTTCTTCTTTTTTCCTTACGTTTTGTTCCTCTTCTGCAACCCAGGTGTCTCTTTCGTAGTTCCATTGGGATTTCAGGTTTGGCAGCAGCACAGGTCCACACAGCGCTATCAGTATCAAAATACGATCAAAGTAAGAATAAAACTAAAAGAAAAGTTCTGAAATTTAAAGGCCCCATACTCAACACAGATGTACAACACTTAAAGACTAATAATGAATAAAAATAAAGTGACCAAAAACACACAAAATACACATACAATCAGGAGCTGCTGAACAGGCTGCCGCACGACACAGCGCCATTTTGCAATACACACTGCTGCTATACACACCTCCGTGCAGGAAACGTGCGTTTCCGCCTCTTCTGAGCTTTTTATGATGTTTCAAGCTTGTTACTGTCATTTCAACAGTTTTACATCAGTTTCTTAACAGTAGCTGCTATATACACATCTCAATGCAGGAAACGAGCGTTTCGGCCTCTTCTAATCTTTTTGTGACGTTTCAAGCATGTTACTGTCATTTTAACAGTTTTACACTAGTTTCTTAGCAGAAGCTGCTATATTCACATCACAATGCAGGAAACGTGCGTTTCGGCCTCTTCTGAGCTTTTTGTGATGTTTCAACCTTGTTACTGTCATTTCAACAGTTTTACATTAGTTTCTTAGCAGTAGCTGCTATACGCACATCTCCATGCTGGAAACATGCGTTTCGGCCTTTTCTGAGCTTCTTGTGCCGTTTCAAGCTTGTTACTGTCATTTTAACAGTTTTACATTAGTTTCTTAACAGTAGCTGCTATACACACATCTCCATGCAGGAAACGTGCGTGTTGGCCTTTTCTGAGCTTGTTGTGACATTTCAACCATGTTACTGTCATTTTAACAGTTTTACACTAGTTTCTTAGGAGTAGCTGCTATTCACACATCGCCAAGCAGGAAACGTGCGTTTTGGCCTCTTCTGAGCTTTTTATGATGTTTCAACAGATTTACATTAGTTTCTTAACAGCACCTGCTATACACACATCTCCATGCAGGAAACGTGCGTTTCAGCCTCTTCGAAACTTTTTGTGATGTTTCAACCTTGTTACTGTCATTTCAACCGTTTTGAAAAAGAGTAAAATATGCCTTTAACAGCCTGAAAAAGATTTAAAATATACCATTAATTAGACATTCAAGGCTTTAATTTTAAAATCCTACATTAGAATGGTCCTAAATTACCTGAGTGACCCAATGGATATGTATTGTCTAACATAGAGTTGGAATGAACCTGGCTTAACAGTAGGAATCCATTTTAGAGTGGCCTGAAGGAGAGTTAAATATGCGTTTAACAGCCTGAAAACCTCTCAATATAGCTTTAATTTAAAGCCCTTAATTTTAATATTGTACATCAGAATGCTCTGATATTACCTTAGAGACACATTGGATCGGTGATGTCTCCCCCAGACTTGGAATGAAGCTGGCATAACATCAGGATTCCTTTTTAGAGAATCCTGAAAAAGAGTAAAATATGCCTTTAACAGCCTGAAAAAGATTTAAACTATACCATTAATTAGACATTCAAAGCTTTAATTTTAAAATCCTGCATCGGAATGGTCCTAAATTACCTGAGTGAGCCAATGGATATGTATTGTCTAACCCAGAGTTGGAATGAACCTGGCTTTACAGTAGTAATCCATTTTAGAGTGGCCTAAAGAAGAGTTAAATTAGCCTTTAACAGCCTGAAACAATGTCAATGTAGCTTTACTTTTAAGCCCTTCATTTTAAAATCCTACATCAGAATGCTCTGATATTACCTGAGACTCACACTAAATATGTGCTGTCTCCCCCAGACTTGGAATAAAGCTGGCTTAACAGTAGAATTCGTTTTTAGAGTAGCCTGAAAAAGAGTAAAATATGCCTTTAAAAGCCTTAAAAAATGTCAATATAGCTTTACTTTTAAGCCCTTCATTTTAAAATCCTACATCAGAATGCTCCGATATTACCTGAGAGCCACACTGACTATATGATGTCTCCCGCAGACTTGGAATGAAGCTGGCTTAGCAAGAGGATTCCGTTTTACAGTAGCCTGAAATAAGTATATAATATGGCTTTAACAGCCTGAAAAAGAAATCTAATATAGCTTTACTTGGACATTTAAGCCTATAATTTTTACATCCTACATCAGAATGGTCCGATATTACCTAAGTGACACACTGGATGTGTGCTTTCTGACGAAGAGTTGAAATGAAACTGGTGTAACAGGAGGATTCCTTTTTAGAGTAGCCTGAAAAAGAGTAAAATATTCCTTTAATTTTAGAATCGTTCATCAGAATGCTCTAATATTACCTGAGAGACACACTGGATATGTGATGTCTCCCCCAGTCTTGGATTAAATCTGGCATAACATCAGGATTTGTTTTTAGAGTTGCCTGAAAAAGAGTAAAATATGCCTTTAACAGCCTGAAAAATATTTAAAATAGAACATTAATTAGACATTCAAGGCTGCAGTTTTAAAATCCTACATCAGAATGGTGCTTTATTACATGAGTGACCCAATGGATATGTATTGACTAACTCACCGTTTGAATGAACCTGGCTTAACAGTAGGAATCCATTTTAGAGTGGCCTGAAGGAGGAGAGTTAAATATGCCTTTAACAGCCTGAATATATGTCAATATAGCTTTACTTTTAGGCCCTTAATTTTAAAGTTGTACATCAGAATGCTCTGATATTACCTGAGAGAGACATGTGATGTCTCTCCAGTCTTGGATTGAAGCTGGATTCATTTTTACTGAAAAAAGGCTTCAGCCTTTTTAAAATACAAGGCTTCATTTTTAAAATCCTACATCAGAATGGTCCTTAATTACCTGAGTGACCCAAAAGAAATATAGTGACAAACCCAAGGTGCCTTTAACAGCCTGGATATATGTCAATATAGCTTTACTTTTGAGCCCTTAATTTTAGAATCCTTCATCAGAATGCTCTGATATTACCTGAGAGACAAACTGGATATGTGATGTCTCCCCCTGACTTGGATTGAAGCTGGCATAACATCAGGATTTGTTTTTATAGTTGCCTGAAAAAGAGTAAAATATGCCTTTAACAGCCTGAAAAAGATTTAAAATACAGCATTAACTCGACATTCAAGGCTTCAATTTTAAAATCCTACATCAGAAAGGTCCTTAATTACATGAGTGATCCAATGGATATGTAGTGTCTAACCCAGAGTTTGAATGAACCTGGCTTAACAATAGGAATCCATTTTAGAGTGGCCTGAAGGAGAGTTAAATATGCCTTTAACAGCCTGGATATATGTCAATATAGCTTTACTTTTAGGCCCTTAAATTTAAAGTCGTATATTCAGAATGCTCTGATATTACCTGAGAGACACACCGGATATGTCATGTCTCCCCAGTCTTGGATTGAAGCTGGCATAAAATCAGGATTCATTTTAGAGTAGCCTGAAAAAGTAAAATATGCCTGTAAAAGCCTGAAAGCTGGCATAAAAAGTAGCCTGAAAAAGAGTAAAATATGCCTTTGAAAAAATTTACAGCATTAATTAGACATTAAAGGCTTCATTTTTAAAATGCTACATCAGAATGGTCCTTAATTACCTGAGTGACCCAATAGATATGTAGTGACCAACCCAAAGTTTGAATGAACCTGGCTTAACAGTAGGAATCCATTTTAGAGTGGCCTGAAGGAGAGTTAAATATGCCTTTAACAGCCTGAATATATGTCAATATAGCTTTACTTTTAGGCCCTTAATTTTAAAGTTGTACATCAGAATGCTCTGATATTACCTGAGAGACACACCGGACATGTGATGTCTCTCCGAGTCTTGGATTGAAGCTGGCATAACATAAGGATTCATTTTTAGAGTTGCCTGAAAAAGAGCAAAATATGCCTTTAACAGCCTGAAAAAGATTTCAAATACAGCATTAATTCGATATACAAGGCTTCATTTTTAAAATCCTACATCAGAATGGTCCTTAATTACCTGAGTGACCCAAAAGAAATATAGTGACAAACCCAAGGTTTTAATGAACCTGGCTTAACAGTAGGAATCCATTTTAGAGTGGCCTGAATGAGAGTTAAATATGCCTTTAACAGCCTGAATATGTTTCAATATAGCTTTACTTTTAAGCCCTTAATTTTAGAATCCTTCATCAGAATACTCTGATATTACCTGAGAGAAACACTGGATATGTGATGTCTCCCTCGACTTGGAATGAAGCTGGCATAACATCAGGATTCATTTTGAGAGTAGCCTGAAAAAGAGTAAAATATGCTTTTAAAAGCCTGAAAAAGATTTAAAATACAGCATTAATTAGACATTCAAGGCTTCAATTTTAAAATCCTACATCAGAATGGTGCTTAATTACCTGAGTGACCCAATGAATATGTAGTGTCTAACCCAGAGTTGGAATGAACCTTGATTACCAGTAGGAATCCATTTTAGAGTGGCCTGAAGGAGAGTTAAATATGCCTTTAACAGCCTGAATATGTTTCAAAATAGCTTTACTTTTGAGCCCTTAATTTTAGAATCCTTCATCAGAATACTCTGATATTATTACCTGAGAGACACACTGGATATGTTATGTCTCCCCCCGACTTGGAATGAAGCTGGCATAACATCAGGATTCATTTTTAGAGTAGCCTGAAAAAGAGTAAAATATGCCTTTAAAAGCCTTAAAAAGATTTAAAATACAGCATTAATTAGACATCCAAGGCTTCAATTTTAAAATCCTACATCAGAATGGTCCTTAATTACGTGAGTGACCCAATGGATATGTAGTGTCCAACCCAGTCTTGGATCAAAACTTGCATAACATCAGGATTTGTTTTTAGAGTTGCCTGAAAAAGAGTAAAATATGCCTTTAACAACCTGAAAAAGATTTTAAATACAGAATTAATAAGACATTCAAGGCTTCAATTTTAAAATCCTACATCAGAATGATTCTTAATTACCTGAGTGACCCAATGGATATGTAGTGACAAACCCAGAGTTTTAATGAACCTGGCTTAACAGTAGGAATCCGTTTTAGAGTGGCCTGAAGGAGAGTTAAATATGCCTTTAAAAGCCTGGATATATGTCAATATAGCTTTAATTTTGAGCCCTTAATTTTAGAATCCTTCATCAGAATGCTCTGATATTACCTGAGAGACAAACTGGATATGTGATGTCTCCCCCTGACTTGGATTGAAGCTGGCATAACATCAGGATTTGTTTTTATAGTTGCCTGAAAAAGAGTAAAATATGCCTTTAACAACCTGAAAAAGATTTGAAATACAGAATTAATAAGACATTCAAGGCTTCAATTTTAAAATCCTACATCAGAATGGTCCCTAATTACCTGAGTGACCCAATAGATGTGTAGTGACTATCCCAAAGTTTGAATGAACCTGGCTTAACAGTAGGAATCCATTTTAGAATGGCCTGAAGGAGAGTTAAATATGCCTTTAACAGCTTGAATATATGTCAATATAGCTTTACTTTTAGGCCCTTAATTTTAAAGTCTTACATCAGAATGCTCTGATATTACCTGAGAGACAAACTGGATATGTGATGTCTCCCCAGTCTTGGATTGAAGCTGGCATAACATCAGGATTTGTTTTTAGAGTTGCCTGAAAAAGAGTAAAATATGCCTTTAACAGCCTGAAAAACATTTAAAATAAAGCATTAATTAGACATTAAAGGCTTAATTTTTAAAATGCTACATCAGAAGGGTCCTTAATTACCTGAGTGACCCAATGAATATGTAGTGTCTAACCCAGAGTTGGAATGAACCTGGCTTAACAGTAGGAATCCATTTTAGAGTGGCCTGAATGAGAGTTAAATATGCCTTTAACAGCCTGAATATATGTCAATATAGATTTACTTTTTGGCCCTTAATTTTAAAGTCGTACATAAGAATGCTCTGATATTCCCTGAGAGACACACTGGATATGTGATGTCTCCCCCCGACTTGGAATGAAGCTGGCATAACATCAGGATTCATTTTTAGAGTAGCCTGAAAAAGAGTAAAATATGCCTTTAAAAGCCTGAAAAAGATTTAAAATACAGCATTAATTAGACATCCAAGGCTTCAATTTTAAAATCCTACATCAGAATGGTCCTTAATTACGTGAGTGACCCAATGGATATGTAGTGTCTAACCCAGTCTTGGATCAAAACTGGCATAACATCAGGATTTGTTTTTAGAGTTGCCTGAAAAAGAGTAAAATATGCCTTTAACAACCTGAAAAAGATTTGAAATACAGAATTAATAAGACATTCAAGGCTTCAATTTTAAAATCCTACATCAGAATGATTCTTAATTACCTGAGTGACCCAATGGATATGTAGTGACAAACCCAGAGTTTTAATGAACCTGGCTTAACAGTAGGAATCCGTTTTAGAGTGGCCTGAAGGAGAGTTAAATATGCCTTTAACAGCCTGGATATATGTCAATATAGCTTTACTTTTGAGCCCTTAATTTTAGAATCCTTCATCAGAATGCTCTGATATTACCTGAGAGACACACTGGATATGGGATGTCTCCCCCAGTCTTGGATTGAATCTGGCATAACATCAGGGCTTGTTTTTAGAGTTGCCTGAAAAAGAGTAAAATATGCCTTTAACAGCCTGAAAAAGATTTAAAATACAGCATTATTAGACATTCCAGGATTCAATTTTAAAATCCTACATCTGAATGGTCCTTAATTACCTGAGTGACCCAATGGATATGTACTGTCTAACCCAGAGTTTGAATGAACCTGGCTTAACAATAGGAATCCATTTTAGAGTGGCCTGAAGGAGAGTTAAATATGCCTTTAAAAGCCTGAATATATGTCAATATAGCTTTACTTTTTTATTTTTCTTATTTACTTTTTTCACATATACACATCACATTTCAAACAGATGTACATCAGATATTGCACCAAGCATCCTCATATCCAAAGGTACACACATCAAATAGGTGTATGCCCATATCTACATCATCTAAGTGTGTCCGTTGTGCATCTATATCTCAGGAATGTGAACTCCTGCTGCAATTTTTTCCTTTTTTTTTTAAACATTACCCTCTCCCCTAAACGTAAAAAGGAAAAAAAAAAAAAGAAAAAATAAGGGAAAAAAAGAGGAGAGAAAGAAACTATGTACATGTAGGGAGCAGAGTTCCTAGACGTTCAGTATATCAATCAGAAAGTGAAGTCCGGTCTGTGAGATGATGCATATTTGGTCCATTTTCCCAGCACAAGGCAAACTGGACCAGTTTATGGTGTAGGAATGCTGTCATCTTCTCCAATTTGTAGATGTCCATTATAATGTCCATCCATGAATTGATAGTGGGGGCCTCGTGAGACAGCCATTTTTTGGTAAAGCTCTTCTTTACAGCCACCAGCAATATATTCATCAGATATTTATCTCCATTCAACCACTCTTGAGGTATATATCCAAAATACAGGGTTTTACTATCAAATGGTATTATACATCGAAAAACTTCTTGTAGGGAATCATGTATCTCTTTCCAATAATCCTTAATGACAGAGCAGTCCCAGAAGACATGGTAATGGTTTGCATTTTCGTCCCCACAATTCCTCCAGCATATAGAGGCATTGCTACCGTGGTATGATTTCTGAGATGGTGTAATAAAATATCTTATCAAATTTTTCCACCCAAACTCTCTCCATTTCTGCGATTTGGAACATTTCCATTGATATCTCCATATTATTGTCCATTCCTCCTCGGATATATTTATTCCTCCCTCCTTCTCCCATTTTGTTTTAATATAGGAAGTTGAGTGCTTTTTAAGATCTGCCAGACATTTATATATGCATGAAATGATTTTACCAGATAGATCTGAGTTGTACGCTTTCTTGAATAGTGCTGTTATAGCTTTGCCTGTCCCAGCCACATTTTTCATTTTCGTATTCACAAAGCATCGCATCTGTAGATACCGGTAGAAATCTTGCGCTTCTAATGAATATCTCTCCTTGAGTATTCCAAAGCTAGCTATTACGTTAGCCTTCAATATGTTACATAGAGCAGTCAATCCCTTATCAGACCAGTCCTTGAATCTAGTATCAAATCTATTCGGTGTGAACTCTGAATTGTATGCACACCATTTAAGGGGCACGGTATCCTCCTGCAATTTATATTCCATTATGACAGTTTTCCATACGTTAAGAGTGCATTTCACCCATGGATTATCAATAGCATTTATGTGACCTTGTAAACTTCTATCGGCAAGGTTTGCCTGTATAGGTATGGGGGATAGTTTCTCCTCTATATCTTTCCATTGAGCTCTATAGGATGGGTCGCACCAACATAGCACGGTTCTCATTTGTGTTGCAAAGTAATAGTCTCGTAAGGAGGGTAGACCCCAGCCCCCCCTTTGCCCTAGGTCTTTTACCCTGCCATATATATCTTGACAACATCTTTTCCCACTCATTAAAGTGACTTTGTTTAATCATTATCGGTAATGTCTGGAATAGATACAGTAATCTAGGTAAGATATTCATTTTAATAGATTCAATTCTCGAACTCAGGCTGAGGAAAGGAATTAAATTCCATCTTCCCATATCCTCCTTGATTTTTGCACATATGGGTGAGTAGTTATATTCAAATAGTTTTGCGAGATCCCTTGGTAAGTTGATGCCAAGATATTTAAAAGAATCGGTTTGCCACAACAGGGGGTACCTGATTTTGATTTCCCCCTGGTATTCTATAGTTATATGAAAGTAGCTGTGTTTTACCAATATTAACCTTATACCCTGACAATTGACCATACGCTTCGAGTAACTGCATTAATTTTGGTAGTGAGTATGTTGGCTGCCCTAAATATATCAAGATATCGTCTGCGTAGCAGGCGAGTTTGTGTTCTGTTCCCTTAATGTTAATTCCCCTGATGTCTTCATGCTGTCTGATGTATTGAGCCAACGGTTCCAGATACAGTGCAAAAAGTAGAGGTGACCATGCACATCCTTGCCTTGAGCCTCTTTCTAAGGTAAAACTCTTCGATAAGTACCCATTGACTTTAATCCTGGCTGTGGGTTTGTCATACAGAGACTGTATAACTTTCACAGTTGTATTGTGTAACCCAAATCTGTGTAAGACTCTGTAGAGGAAGGTCCAGTTAACCGAATCAAATGCTTTTTCAGCATCTATGCTTATCACTATTGCCTCCATGTTATTCTTCTGTATATGCTCCATGATATGTAGTGTCCTGCGTATATTATCTTGTGTCTGACGTTGGCGTATGAAGCCTGTCTGATCGTTATGTATCAGTTTAGGTAAGAATTCTTCTAGTCGTTTTGCCATGATAGAGGTAAATAGCCGATAGTCCACGTTAAGAACTGATATCGGTCTGAAGGATCCACATTCTAATCTATCCCTGCCTTCCTTTGGTATGGCCGATATTATCGCCTCCTTCCAGCTAGGTGGCGTTTGCGCTTCTTTCAAAACCCAGTTCAGTGTAGGAAGCATGATTGGGGTCAGTTCATTTTTAAACTCCTTATACCATTCCGCCGTGTAGCCATCGGATCCTGGAGATTTGTTTAATTTTAGTCTGCTAATTGCGGTTTTCAATTCAACTTCAGATATGTCAATAGTCATACTTCTATTTTGCTCTTCGGTCAAAGTAGGAAGCTCCAATGAATCCAGAAAGGCATCGATTTGAGGTAGAGTACCCCCTGGTACTCTGGAGTACAGGGTTTTATAGAAAACCTCGAAAGAATCCTGAAGTTCCTGCAGTTTACTCTTTATCACTTTAGTATTTGGGTCTCTAATTCTATGGATCGTATTTTCTGCCGTTTTTTTCTTCCTCATCTTCCAAGCCAGTATTCTCATTGCATTAGATCCCCCTTCATAATATCGCTGTTTTAGAAACATTAGGTTTTTCTTTACTTCTTGCAGAGCCAAATCGTTGATCTTGTCCCTAATTTTTTTAATTTCATCTAGTATATTGTTCGCTAAACTTAGTTTGTGTCTTTGTTCTAGCTCTCTCAGATTGTGTTGTAGTTCCTCCAGTGTTTTATTTCTCATTTTTTTCTTGTATGAAGATATCGCTATGATTTTACCTCTTATGACGGCCTTCAATGCGTCCCATAGGATAGGAGGAGAAACCTCACCATTATTATTGAATTCTAGATAAAGGTTAATCTCTTCTTTAATTTTGGCCTTAAAACCAGGGTCGTTAAGTAGACTCGAGTTTAGTTTCCATGTATTAAATCGGGGCTGCAGGTCAAAGTCAATGGATAAGTCTATCGGTGCATGGTCACTCACATCTATAGTGCCGATTCCACACGAATGTATCTTATCTTTATCTTTTCCAAATGTTATAAAATAGTCTATTCTGGTATACAAAGAATGAGGGGCAGAGTAGTATGTGTAGTCTCTCCTGTTAGGGAAGAGATCCCTCCATATATCAATTAGACCAACTTCTTCGAAGAGTGTATTAACTTTCTTATGTAAAGACCCCCTGTTGTAGCCGCTCCCCCTAGAGGAGTCTAACTTAGGATCTAAATGTATATTAAAATCACCGCCGCAAATTAAAAACCCTTCTGTTTCCGTTGTCATAATACCAGTAATTTTTCGAAAGAAGCTAACATCACTACCTGGGGGCGAGTATACATTTAGTAGAGTGACCAGGTTCTCATATATTTTGCCCTTAACTAGAATATACCTGCCCTCTTTGTCTCCCATTTCTGATACTTTTACAAAGTTCAGTTTGTTTGAAATAAGAATAGCGACTCCCCTTCTATGTCCAGATTTATATGAGGAGAAGAAAACATGTGCGAAGCCCATTCTCCTCAGTTTTTCATGCTCTTTATCGTTTAGATGTGTTTCCTGTAAGTATACTATATGGGCTTGTTCTTTCTTCATTTTAGATAGAATCTTACTACGTTTAATAGGATTCAACATTCCATTGACATTGAAGGAGATTATTTTAACCTTGTCTCTAACCATATGCATCCAAAAGCTGCATGTCAACCATCTCAACTGAACGGACCTTAGATAATCTACTCCCTGAAAAAACAAACGAACATATATAACAGAAGAATAAGAAACATTGGTGTGACTCCAAGGTTGGGGTCTCTAATGGATGACCCTGAACTAAGCTAGACGGAACTTCTAGCTGTGGGGGAAAATCTCTCTCCCATATGGGTCGAGGGCCCCCATTGCAGCCTATCCGTAAAAAAAAAAAGTGTTTATCGTACATTTACCTAAAGAAAAAAGGCATGTATCCCTCCCTTTCACATATTTCTCTTTAAATTGGGAAGGTAGATGTCCACAAATAAGATAATAAATGACAAGTTTTAAGGCTGTTTCAAACCTAGGGTTCTCCTGTAGGGGGCAGAGGTCCCCTTCTGAAAGCTTGCAGTCTCTCCCTTATATAGCTGTCGTTTAAGCTGCCATACCGAACGATGACGTCACCGGAAGCCTAGCTTTACTTTTAAGCCCTTAATTTTAGAATCCTTCATCAGAATGCTCTAATATTACCTGAGAGACACACTGGATATGTGATGTCTCCCCCAGTCTTGGATTAAATCTGGCATAACATCAGGATTTGTTTTTAGAGTTGCCTGAAAAAGAGTAAAATATGCCTTTAACAGCCTGAAAAATATTTAAAATAGAACATTAACTAGACATTCAAGGCTTCAGTTTTAAAATCCTACATCAGAATGGTGCTTTATTACATGAGTGATCCAATAGATATGTATTGACTAACTCACCGTTTGAATGAACCTGGCTTAACAGTAGGAATCCAATTTAGAGTGGCCTGAAGGAGAGTTAAATATGCCTTTAACAGCATGAATATATGTCAATATAGCCTTACCTTTAAGCCCTTAATTTTAAAGTCGTACATCAGAATGCTCTGATATTACCTGAGAGACACACTGGATATGTGATGTCTCCCCCCGACTTGGAATGAAGCTGGCATAACATCAGGATTCATTTTTAGAGTAGCCTGAAAAAGAGTAAAATATGCCTTTAACAGCCTGAAAAAGATTTAAAATACAGCATTAATTAGACATGCAAGGCTTCAATTTTAAAATCCTACATCAGAATGGTCCTTAATAACGTGAGTGACCCAATGGATATGTAGTGTCTAACCTAGTCTTGGATCAAAACTGGCATAACATCAGGAGTTGTTTTTAGAGTTGCCTGAAAAAGAGTAAAATATGCCTTTAACAACCTGAAAAAGATTTGAAATACATAATTAATAAGACATTCAAGGCTTCAATTTTAAAATCCTACATCAGAATAATTCTTAATTACCTGAGTGACCGAATGGATATGTAGTGACCAACCCAGAGTTTTAATGAACCTGGCTTAACAGTAGGAATCCGTCTTAGAGTGGCCTGAAGGAGAGTTAAATATGCCTTTAAAAGCCTGAAAAAGATTTAAAATACAGCATTAATTAGACATTCAAGGCTTCAATTTTAAAATCATACATCAGAATGATTCTTAATTACCTGAGTCACCCAATGGATATGTAGTGACAAACCCAGAGTTTTAATGAACCTGGCTTAACAGTAGGAATCCGTTTTAGAGTGGCCTGAAGGAGAGTTAAATATGCCTTTAACAGCCTGAATATATGTCAATATAGCCTTACCTTTAAGCCCTTAATTTTAAAGTCGTATATTCAGAATGCTCTGATATTACCTGAGAGACACACTGGATATGTGATGTCTCTCCCAGTCTTGGATTGAAGCTGGCATAACATCAGGATTCATTTTTAGAGTTGCCTGAAAAAGAGTAAAATATGCCTTTAACAGCCTGAAAAAGATTTCAAATACAGCATTAATTCGATATACAAGGCTTCATTTTTAAAATCCTACATCAGAATGGTCCTTAATTACCTGAGTGACCCAAAAGAAATATAGTGACAAACCCAAGGTTTTAATGAACCTGGCTTAACAGTAGGAATCCATTTTAGAGTGGCCTGAATGAGAGTTAAATATGCCTTTAACAGCCTGAATATGTTTCAATATAGCTTTACTTTTAAGCCCTTAATTTTAGAATCCTTCATCAGAATACTCTGATATTACCTTAGAGACACATTGGATCGGTGATGTCTCCCCCAGACTTGGAATGAAGCTGGCATAACATCAGGATTCCTTTTTAGAGAATCCTGAAAAAGAGTAAAATATGCCTTTAACAGCCTGAAAAAGATTTAAACTATACCATTAATTAGACATTCAAAGCTTTAATTTTAAAATCCTGCATCGGAATGGTCCTAAATTACCTGAGTGAGCCAATGGATATGTATTGTCTAACCCAGAGTTGGAATGAACCTGGCTTTACAGTAGTAATCCATTTTAGAGTGGCCTAAAGAAGAGTTAAATTAGCCTTTAACAGCCTGAAACAATGTCAATGTAGCTTTACTTTTAAGCCCTTCATTTTAAAATCCTACATCAGAATGCTCTGATATTACCTGAGACTCACACTAAATATGTGCTGTCTCCCCCAGACTTGGAATAAAGCTGGCTTAACAGTAGAATTCGTTTTTAGAGTAGCCTGAAAAAGAGTAAAATATGCCTTTAAAAGCCTTAAAAATGTCAATATAGCTTTACTTTTAAGCCCTTCATTTTAAAAAATCCTACATCAGAATGCTCCGATATTACCTGAGAGCCACACTGACTATATGATGTCTCCCGCAGACTTGGAATGAAGCTGGCTTAGCAAGAGGATTCCGTTTTACAGTAGCCTGAAATAAGTATATAATATGGCTTTAACAGCCTGAAAAAGAAATCTAATATAGCTTTACTTGGACATTTAAGCCTATAATTTTTACATCCTACATCAGAATGGTCCGATATTACCTAAGTGACACACTGGATGTGTGCTTTCTGATTTAAGAGTTGAAATGAAACTGGTGTAACAGGAGGATTCCTTTTTAGAGTAGCCTGAAAAAGAGTAAAATATTCCTTTAATTTTAGAATCGTTCATCAGAATGCTCTAATATTACCTGAGAGACACACTGGATATGTGATGTCTCCCCCAGTCTTGGATTAAATCTGGCATAACATCAGGATTTGTTTTTAGAGTTGCCTGAAAAAGAGTAAAATATGCCTTTAACAGCCTGAAAAATATTTAAAATAGAACATTAATTAGACATTCAAGGCTGCAGTTTTAAAATCCTACATCAGAATGGTGCTTTATTACATGAGTGACCCAATGGATATGTATTGACTAACTCACCGTTTGAATGAACCTGGCTTAACAGTAGGAATCCATTTTAGAGTGGCCTGAAGGAGAGTTAAATATGCCTTTAACAGCCTGAATATATGTCAATATAGCCTTACCTTTAAGCCCTTAATTTTAAAGTCGTACATCAGAATGCTCTGATATTACCTGAGAGACACACTGGATATGTGATGTCTCTCCCAGTCTTGGAATGAAGCTGGCATAACATCAGGATTCATTTTTAGAGTAGCCTGAAAAAGAGTAAAATATGCCTTTAAAAGCCTGAAAAAGATTTCAAATACAGCATTAATTCGATATACAAGGCTTCATTTTTAAAATCCTACATCAGAATGGTCCTTAATTACCTGAGTGACCCAAAAGAAATATAGTGACAAACCCAAGGTTTTAATGAACCTGGCTTAACAGTAGGAATCCATTTTAGAGTGGCCTGAATGAGAGTTAAATATGCCTTTAAAAGCCTGAATATGTTTCAATATAGCTTTACTTTTAAGCCCTTAATTTTAAAATCCTTCATCAGAATACTCTGATATTACCTGAGAGACACACTGGATATGTGATGTCTCCCCCCGACTTGGAATGAAGCTGGCATAACATCAGGATTCATTTTTAGAGTAGCCTGAAAAAGAGTAAAATATGCCTTTAAAAGCCTGAAAAAGATTTAAAATACAGCATTAATTAGACATCCAAGGCTTCAATTTTAAAATCCTACATCAGAATGGTCCTTAATTACGTGAGTGACCCAATGGATATGTAGTGTCTAACCCAGTCTTGGATCAAAACTGGCATAACATCAGGATTTGTTTTTAGAGTTAACTGAAAAAGAGTAAAATATGCCTTTAACAACCTGAAAAAGATTTGAAATACAGAATTAATAAGACATTCAAGGCTTCAATTTTAAAATCCTACATCAGAATGATTCTTAATTACCTGAGTGACCCAATGGATATGTAGTGACAAACCCAGAGTTTTAATGAACCTGGCTTAACAGTAGGAATCCGTTTTAGAGTGGCCTGAAGGAGAGTTAAATATGCCTTTAACAGCCTGGATATATGTCAATATAGCTTTACTTTTGAGCCCTTAATTTTAGAATCCTTCATCAGAATGCTCTGATATTACCTGAGAGACAAACTGGATATGTGATGTCTCCCCCTGACTTGGATTGAAGCTGGCATAACATCAGGATTTGTTTTTATAGTTGCCTGAAAAAGAGTAAAATATGCCTTTAACAGCCTGAAAAAGATTTAAAATACAGCATTAACTCGACATTCAAGGCTTCAATTTTAAAATCCTACATCAGAAAGGTCCTTAATTACATGAGTGATCCAATGGATATGTAGTGTCTAACCCAGAGTTTGAATGAACCTGGCTTAACAATAGGAATCCATTTTAGAGTGGCCTGAAGGAGAGTTAAATATGCCTTTAACAGCCTGGATATATGTCAATATAGCTTTACTTTTAGGCCCTTAAATTTAAAGTCGTATATTCAGAATGCTCTGATATTACCTGAGAGACACACCGGATATGTCATGTCTCCCCCAGTCTTGGATTGAAGCTGGCATACAATCAGGATTCATTTTTAGAGTAGCCTGAAAAAGAGTAAAATATGCCTGTAAAAGCCTGAAAAAGATTTAAAATACAGCATTAATTAGACATTAAAGGCTTCATTTTTAAAATGCTACATCAGAATGGTCCTTAATTACCTGAGTGACCCAATAGATATGTAGTGACCAACCCAAAGTTTGAATGAACCTGGCTTAACAGTAGGAATCCGTTTTAGAGTGGCCTGAAGGAGAGTTAAATATGCCTTTAACAGCCTGGATATATGTCAATATAGCTTTACTTTTGAGCCCTTAATTTTAGAATCCTTCATCAGAATGCTCTGATATTACCTGAGAGACAAACTGGATATGTGATGTCTCCCCCTGACTTGGATTGAAGCTGGCATAACATCAGGATTTGTTTTTATAGTTGCCTGAAAAAGAGTAAAATATGCCTTTAACAGCCTGAAAAAGATTTAAAATACAGCATTAACTCGACATTCAAGGCTTCAATTTTAAAATCCTACATCAGAAAGGTCCT